>CM038676.1:77566218-78041093 GCA_021605205.1 Aegilops longissima | reverse complement strand
AACCCAACACATACCTTACATGCTATATGCCGATCTGAGTTGCTTGGAGCTTGTAGATCTGAGATATAGCAGCTCACATGATGTGTCTTAATTTTTTTTTCGAGGAAACCTTGATGAGTTTGAGAATGGCACACAATTTGTACAAAAACTACTTAGATGCCTTTGATCCCATATCCATGACCTCGAAGCTTCGTATCACTGTAGCATCTAAGATGAAGTTGGACATCATATTCTCCTATATGTAGGAATATCATGTGCCACCACACCTTAGATGCTTTGGTGATACAAGCTCTTCGGAGGCGTTGGATTTGTGACCCAACACCTCCTCGGTGGTTCGAAAGGTTTTTTGCAGAAAAGCCCCAAAAGAGTTCAGCCACTGCCATAAGCACAAAGGCTGCTCGAGATGCCATTGGATCTCAGATCAAGCGACCTCCAAGCTCGTATCACCGTAGCATCAAGCTGCGATAGCACCTTATGTTTTCTGCGGGAGAGTATGAGGTGCTCCCTTTTACGTAGATTCTATGGTGATACGAGTTCACCGAATCTAACGGCCCATAGTAGGAGGTTTGAATGTTTTTGCAATATACGGATGATAGAGTTTGGGAAATGCTTGAGAAGTACAAGTACTATGCATGTGCCATCGATCACTAATCATCGACCTAGATGCTCATATCACCTTAGCGGGTAATTAAGCTACGGGAGCACCTAATATTAGCACCGAGAGCCGTTGGATCGAAGATGCAGCGGCACACACGAGGCCTGAATGTTTTATTTACAAAAAACTTTGGAGAGTTTGGAAATTAGCATAATTACAAAGTCTACTCCCAAGCCATTGGATCTCACTTCCAACGTGTAAAACTTCATTATCACCATAGTATCTAAGCTGCGGGTGGATGTGATATTCTATGCAGCTGTCATTTTGTTCATAAACTTGCAAAATACGTGTAACTTCGTGCGTTACTTGTCTAACGGCGCAAAGTGTTTGTTCAAAAAACCATCCTACACTGAAATATTGGAACAACACACGGGTCCCACTTGTCATTAATCAAATTTGGACCTAAAACTAACAAATCTGAAAGGCGAGATTCGAGGCGGCAGCCTGGACTACAAAGCGTAAGTCGATAGCACGAAAAAAAGCGAATGGTTGTTGGCTTTGTCTCATAACTTGATTTTATACAGTACTTGCGTTGAGTAGAGTAGAGGGAGTGCCTCGTCAACACGTGCATGACCGTTGTCTCACTTATGGGTGGTCCTAGGTCTGCGATCTCAATATCTCTTCTCTCCATCGTCTAACCTTTGCATGGGCACACACGAAGAGCGGTGCTAGCATGCCGCGGTGTTACTACAACTAAAAAAAGCTTGGAAAATATAAGAATCGCCTAGAACAAGAGACATTGCGGCTGGTCGAGACAGAGCTAACCGTGCCACGTTTGCATGATGAAGCTGTGTGGCTAGTGGGGTGTTTTCGACCGACTGGCTGGGTCCCGAGGTCGAACCATAGGTACTACGTCCGATACATTATATTTTACACGCATTTTTTCTCCGTGCGAGGCGTGGCACACCCTACCGCGGTTTGAGGTCCTCCGGTGGTACGCATATATTCTTCTGACGTGGGACGCCCTACAGCGCATTTTACGGGTCCTCCTCGATCGAACTTTGAAGCAAGTAAATGAGTCATCAAATCATGAAAGACCACCTTTCCGCCGAGTACATCGGTGAAGCACGGTGGCTAGCTAGTTGGGCTAGTTCGACCGATTAGCTAGGCGCCGCCACATTTGTTTTTCACCTTTTTTATCTACTTGCGCGGTAAATTTAAATATCCACCGCAGCGCTGCTTCGTGTTTGGGTGCAAGGATTTTAAATTTTTGATTGACGGAGCAGGCACGGCAGGATTTTTAATTTTTGATTGGCGGGAGAAGTAGCGGTAGCAATTAGTCACGATGACTCCGCTGTAAAACCCATCGCTCCTGATGTGAGAAGTCGTCGATGGTGTTTTACCATGGTGAAAACTAAAAGATTCCCGCTCCTCGGCTGGCTCCCTCCGCCTTCCGTGGGTGCATTGCCTTTCAGCAATTTGCCCCCTTGCTTCCTCTCCCATTGCTTCTACCTGGTGCCATGGCGGCGCAGCAGATCCACAGTCCGAGGTGAGGCGCTGACACAGGAGCTCCATGCCAGGATCCGGAGCTCGGGGCCAGGGCGTGGAGCTCAAGTGAGCTCAAGGAGGAGAGGAGTGCCATGCTCCTCGGTTATGTCGCGGGAGTTCACGGAGCTTCAAAAGCGGCAGTCCACCACAAAAGATGCTCGGCGTCGGAGGCTTTGCTTGAGCGGAAGATCGATAGGCCGTCGGAGGAGCGGCTGGGCCCGGCGGGTGATCGTGTGCGAGGTCAGGATGGCCTCGGCCACTTGGTGAACCAATTTGCCACGCATGTGTTGCGGCTCTGCGATGCCTACCGTCGTGCCCGGCCACGGCGATGCCGGCCGTCGGGCTAAACCCATTCGACCACCGGTCGACTTCAATGAAGTTGTGGCTTCGACCTGGTCTCCTTCTTTACCTATATCTCCAAGGAGCTGAGCCGTCTCCGCGCGATGGTGGGGGCTGAGCTGGACAAGGAGGGGTTACAGCGCTGCGTCGCCGTTGCGGGCGAATCCTTTCAGGGCTCCGTCACGGAATCCATTCGTGCCATTGGGCCCGTCTTTGTGAGCTGGCTCCGTCACGCCGGAGCGGGCTCTGCGGCGGTTGCACCCTGCATCACCAACGTAATGTGCGCCTCGAGAAGCGAGAGGGACTTGGTGGTGTTTAGGCGCCCTCTGCATGGGCATGCCAATGTCTCGGTGCAACATGACCGTTGGATCAAACTCAGACGGTGCAGATCCATCACTGTAGCACAAAGCGTGTGGGTGTGTTTGGTTGCATTCTCATCTCAATATAGTTGTTTCCTCTTCGTGTATTTTGTCAACCTACTAGTGTGGACTCATGCACCTTCATGCACTCTGCCAAACACCCAAAAGTGGGTCGAGAAGGGAACTTTTCTCCCATCCGTGCACCCTTCATACACCTGTCTAACATTATAGGATGTGCTTCATATGGTTCATGTTTAGTGGAGTCTGTAGCACCGTACTCTCCGTGTCTGTGGACCTAGTTTTGTTAACATTGATCTCACTGTTCATTCTCGACGGACAGTCGAAAAAGTGGTACTATGTTACATATAGGAGTAGTTGACATCGCACAACATCATTTGTTATCGTCATATCTTACTACACTAGCAACAAGATTGTGTAAATCTTGACGTATGAACCACTGCACATGCCTAGTAGTAGGAGCACTATGTATGTTCAAGTGGCTGCCGTGTTTAGCACTCCTCCGTCGTGAAGAGTGGAAACACTTGCTGTAATCATTTTTCTTCGAAATGAAAAACAGTGGACCGCTCTCTACCGTGCGGATCCTCCTCGACCATGCACTAAATTACTCACTTTAGCCGACGTGTGGGACAGCCAAGACCTGGTCCACCAGCCATGCACTAAATTACTCCGTAGTAGAGTGACGGTAGACTACCCCGATCGAACCGCCGCAATAATGCCCAATGAGCCGTCAAATCACAAACCCCTTCTTTCCGGCGATAAGTTGGACGGACGAAGCAACCATCATTTCACTCTTCTCTCACAGCTTCCTCTCTTGAATAAAACCCCCACTCAACCGCTTCTCCCTCATCTCGTTCCTCCTTTCACTCTTCTCTCGGCTTCCTCTCTTGGATGGATCTTGGAGCACCCGGCAATGATGTCTATGGCTCGGCCAAAACCGTCGAGGCTCATGGTATGAAGAAAGCGCAAGCACCCACCGAGACTACGCAGACAAGCTCAAAGCCATCGCCTGTCCAAGCCCCCCTCTCGGGATCCCTCATTAAGCAAGTCCGGTAATGTCTCTTGTTGTGATCTTTTCTCGATCTTGATCGTGTTTTTCATCAAACACGCAGTACTAGTACTGGTAGTACAACTTTCTGGTGATCTTGCATGTGATTTTAGTGTGCCAAATAGCGGTTCTAAATTCCTCTTTTGACCAAAACATGCGAGAGGTTGACACTGATTTCTTATAGATTACTTTCAACTCTCCTCTGTCCAAATTTCTTGTCTTAGATTTGTCTAGATACGGATGTATCTAATACTAAAATGTGACTTGATACATCCGTATCTAGACAAATCTAAGACAAGAATTTTTTGGGACGGAGGAGTACTATAATTTATCAATGCTACCTTTTAAGAGGGTATATTTGCCTCGATAACTTGTGTTATGGATATTGCATGTAATCCCTCTGCTCTCATGCCTTTGAAGACATGTTCTAGTGTCTTTGTTCACTCATTTCATGCGCATATGTAGTCATATATGGAGTATAATATCGAAAATCATATTATATTTCTGAGCGGAGGTAGTAATGAAATATGGTTTACATTTGAATTAGAACCAGGTCCGCTGTGGAGATGAAGTTCTCAAAGTCATGCCGTGTGTTGGAAGACCTGATGATGAGTTCTCTTGCTGAACTATCCAGCTGTTGTGTCCTTGTATACGTGTCCTGAACTAGTGTTTTCACTGTAGCATTGTTGTCGAGCGTGTTCTCGAGGCTGTGCTTGACCACAACAATTTCTGGTTGTGTCTTTGATTATGAAGGGTGTGGTTCTTGTAAAGCTTCCCAACAAATCTGATCGGCCTATCTTCATCATCATGTTTATGAGTGGAAAGACCACTCTGTTAGGTTCTCAAGGTTGACAAGATGGTGATGGTGCATGTAGACATCTCACACGAAGTCCATGGCCTAATCAGTTATGCGGGGTTCATCCCGTAGGTCGGTGGCAAGAAATAGTCATGAGAGTTTAGTTAGTGCAACTTTGCTTGTCCGTAGTAAGTACTATTGTTCGATTACTTGATTTGTGTTTGTGAACCATGTATTGTTTATTAGTAATGTCGCTTTTGGTGTGTGGTCAATCCCGAGAGCGGTCTATGTTAATGTCTGTCCACTCAATTCAGTCTGTACATTTGAAGTATCCAGATCATATTTTTTGTGAGGACGGTTTATCAATTATGGTTACACTCCAATATCTGTATGCATTGCAGGGTTTATCGCACCCACCAGGAGTTCCAGTCCATGGATGTTCGGTCCATACGATTTATCACGACCTTTGGACTGTCTTTGCTTGTGGGAGTAGGCGGGGCCCCTGCATGCCACAGCGTGGTTGGACGATCAATCTTACATTTAGTACTTCAACATAGTGATTTCTGGTAAGGATTCACTGCGTGTCAAATCAAGTAAATATTATTGATTTACTGTCTAAATCTTATTGATTTAATGTCATGTTTTCTTTCTTTTCCTGCAATTTTACGATGCAGGTTTTGTCATGTGACATTCATCACAGAATAAACCGTTTGGTTTGCTCTCGATGGCTATTTTTGCAGGTTTCACTTCTTATGTCGTGTGTCGATGTGAAGGCCTTGTCCATCACTTATATTCTTGGAAAAATTGGATCGGTCTGTTGTCTGAGTACAAGCTGAATCCCTATGATGAACTGCAGTTTGGTTTAACAAAAACACCACAATTAGTCCTTCTCACTTTAAAAGAAATGAAGAAAAAAACTGGATCATGGTCACGGATCCTAGTCAAGTTAAGCGGATCATAGCAGACCAGACACGATCGCCGCTGTCTCCATACAGATCAAGCACCGGCAGTTGCTCTAGCAGCAGCGGTGGCAGCATCTCGGTCTGATCCAGCTGAGGATTGGGCACCGATCGCGTCGGTGGATCGGTCGATCTACCGGAGGATCGGGCATCGACACCGGCACCAGCTCTACAAGGAGCACCATCTCCGTCGTGACATCGGCCTTCGGCACTGCACCAACACTTGCACTTGCATTTGGTCCGGCCGTGTAGTTGCACCAAGCAACAGGCCGGGCTGCAGTTCGCACTTCATATCTGAAAGTCCTTACAAAAACCGACATGTCCACCTTCTTGGTAAGCATTGGCAGCCCAAGTGATTAGTTTCTTTTTTCTTTCCATGTTGTTTCACATGATTCACTGTGTTGATCTAACTGTTTGGGTATGTCTTCTTGTTTTCAAACAAAGAATTCCTAGAAACAGCGAGGGAGTCATTCAACAATCCGAACAACCATGACCAAGTTTCTCTTACCATCGCAGCCTTGGTGTGAATGAACCTGCTCAATATACCGTAAGTACAAAGGATGGTCGCATAATGATTGATGCTAAAGGATGGTTGTCGGTGTCAAAACCGGCGGATCTCGGTAGGGTGAGAATTGCGAAGCTGCGTCTAAGCGGATGCTAATAGGAGACAAGGGACACGATGTTTTTACCCGAGGTTAGGGCCCTCTCGATGGAGGTAATACCCTACTCCTGCTTGATTAATATTGATGATATGGGTAGTACAAGAGTAGATCTACCACGAGATCGTAGAGGCTAAACCCTAGAAGCTAGCCTATGGTATGATTGTTGTTCGTCCTATGGACTAAAACCCTCCGGTTTATATAGACACCGGATAGGCTAGGGTTACACAGACTCGGTTACAATGGTAGGAGATCTACATATCCGTATCGCCAAGCTTGCCTTCCACGCCAAGGAAAGTCCCATCCAGACACGGGACGAAGTCTTCAATCTTGTATCTTCATAGTCTTGGAGTCCGGCCGTGATGATAGTTCGGCTATCCGGATACCCCCTAATCCGGAACTCCCTCAGTAGCCCCCGAGCCAGGCTTCAATGACGATGAGTCTGACACGTTGATTGTCTTCGACATTGCGGCGGGTTCTTCTCAAATTCCATATACTTGTCGAATAGTGTCCGACTTCGATAAATGCTGCGCTCCTTGGCTTCTCGCCCAATAATGGCCATCTTCCACATGTTTGAATGAATGCGAAAGGGCAGGGTATTTTTACAATTACCCCCCAGCTGCTGCAAATGGGCTGCCTATAAAGGGCGAGGATCTAGATCTGAGTCATATCATCCCTCTTTGCGAGCTTTCATGGGCGCCCTGACTAAAGCCCATTCCATCATGGACGATCGGCAGCTCCTCCTCTGCCTCCCAGCCCTTAGCAGGCGGGAGAGATGCTCAGATCCCGCATAGCGAGCTAGTTATACTCCAAACCAAGGGATTTCTTCCCTCGGCCTTCATGGTTCAGTTCGAGCGGACTACGCCACCTACAAGGCGGAAAGCAAGCGGAGAGTGTCCCGATCCCTCTAAAGGAGGCGGGTATGCTTCATCTCTTACCTAGTAAGAGGACTCAATTTCAATCCATCCGTTTCTCCGGGGCTCTTGGAGTTCTCGGCCTCGGTTGCACCACCTTCGCTTTGCCTCCATTTTGCACATTCAGAGCTTCGTGGCCCTCTGTGAGCTGTTCTTGGGCGTCGAGGCTCATTTCGGCTGTGGAAGAGATTATTCTGCCTAGTACCTCGTTCTCATGAGGGGTGATATATCAAGTGGGCGGAGCCGAGCTATAGCGCATCGCGGGACGGATACCTATCTGGAACCCCAAAGAAGGCGTCCAAGACTGGCCTTGGAATGGTTTTATATGGAGGGCGTCCCGCTGCGGATCCTGTTCGGATCGGCCTTCTGGAGTTCAGCAATGCTCCTCTGAAGAAGCGCCTAAGATGGCGCCCTCGAAGCCCGGAGGAAGATGACCAGGACCTCCTCTGTTTGATGAGCGAATAAGGTTCTTGGCTCATGCGGATTAACCATGATTGGAGTCATGGCAATCTGCATTATGAGGGGGTGCAGCCGCTCAATATAGGGGCCACCCATGTGGGACTTCAGGGGAGGGCGATGCCACCCGCCATGGCATAAAGGGCGGGATCGGTCACCGAACTGGTGAAGATCTTATCTGCTATGTATAAAGGGAGGAGGAGGATTTCCTCGCGTCAATCCAACGAAGGAGTTTTCTTGAATAATCCTCAAAGCTGGGTAAGCAAACATCTTTGTGACCTGTCGATCCATGTTCCCATGGTTAAATATCTCATTTCATGGTTTACTGCGAGAAAGCTGCGCCGGATATGGAGAAGATACAGCCCGCCCCCACAACCCGAGGATCCGGAGCGGTCCCTCGATCCGACCTCGAAGGATCCGAATATAAAGGTGGAGTTGATCGGCGGGTGTTCTACCAACTTAGCATCGACAATGCTTTGGTTGCCATTACGACCGATTACCTGGAATACTTCAGACCTCACGAATGCGAGACCGAGGTCCCAAAATCGATAATGACCCACCCATGCATATTTTTTATCACCGTATACCAATGGTGTTTCGTAGGGTGTACCTTGAGGCAGGAAGCGAGACATGGCTGGCCAACAAAGGCAACACGGCCCTTGTTAAAAAGAGTGCGGTCCGGATCGAAACTCCACCGCAATGGTACGGCGTGTCACCATGTTCCTAGGATGGATTCACGGAAGGCGTACTAACGCCGCGCTCTTTTCAGGAAAAAGCTCGCGCGGACTGAGTCGGAGAGGTTGCCAATCGAACCTTCACCGACCAGGCTTCAAAGCCGGTCCGGAGGCGAGGCGACACGAGGCGTCGTCGGATGCTCCTCCGACGGAGGATGCCGACAAATTGTCCGCCACCAACTCCGAGGTGGAGGCGCCATGAATCATAGGCGCCGCGGACAGTTCTTCGTGACGCGTGTTTCTCCCAAGAGGCCTTGAATGCCTTCGATTCGGAGATCGCGCACCTCCGTGCCGCTCAAGATGGTCTAGCGAGCCACGAGCAGTATGTAAAGGACATACGGGTGAGAAAATTTGACGATTATATATGCGAGTGGCGAGACTAAAATAGTTAGAATAACTGATTTAAGGATCATTTGTTATCTGAGGATCTTACGAAAAAGAATGCCCGACTGTCCCGGGCTTGAAGAATGCAAGGCCCAACTTGAGGCCGCACTAGCATAACAGGGGATCCACAGAGACCCCCTCACGGTAACTATATGTTTCAAAAGATTAATAGTTTATGAAGTGCGGCGGGTGTGTAAATCGACAAAAATATTGCAGATGGCGCGGACTAGATCCGGACAGGCAACAACTCTTCGTCAGCTAAAGGCGGCGAGAGCATGCTTACAGTGCGGCGGGAGAAAAATAACCTCAAGATGCCAACACCAAGCTGGGTGAGGAACTAAAGGATGTTCGTGCTCGGTTATGCGACTCCGTAAGGAGAATCGGCGGCCGGTAGCGGCATTTTCGATAAGTGCTTGAGCGAACTTTGAAAGAGTTCGGCGAGGAAGGCGACTAACATAAACATGTATGTAGGTTTGCTCACGGTCGTCACGAAGAGGAGATGCCCAGTTCTTGGGTGATCTTCTTCCCGAACTGCGTCGGTACCGCGAACGAAGTTTGGCGGTGATGAAAGCGTCGGCCAGGCCTTGTGGCCATCTATCTCCCTGCCGAAGGCATTGGAGAGCTGGTGGAGCGGCTTCAAGGACGCAGTGGCGCTTCCGACTATGGAAGATATCGGCCTGCCGTCGAGCGCCAGGAGGCTGGGCCATGGTGAAGGCAGCGGTACACGGTGACCCAAACCACATGGCAGTGGGACTGTGGGGCCTGATGGGAAGGAGATCCATGTAAGCTTAGTGTATGGCCAAGTAGAATTGGCCACCAAGTATTCTCAGCAAGATTGTAAATTAGATAGCCTGTTAGATGGCATTGAGGAGGAATACAATAAGTCAAGTTGACTTTGTAAATAAATATGACATGAAAAATGTCTTCTAGCCGGATTGTAGATCGTTTGTCATAGCGGACCTTTTCGCTTCAACCTCAGGACCCAATAGTCCGGACTGTGTCCGAATACCTTCGTGGTTATATAAGAACCGTGGTATGCATGGAGACAAGGCGTAGGGGTCATTAGTGTTGTATCAGAAAAGTGCCTAACTAGTTATGTTATATTACATGGATAGTAAGAAACATCTTCCAGGGAGAATAGTTCCGTTAAGGGTTCCTTTAAGCTGGGATGCATGCCCTAAAGTGCATGTCAAAGCTGCTATGAAAGCAGAAAATCATCACAGGGGCAGATGGGTAAATAGTTTAAAATCATCTTTCAGTTCACCGACCGAATATTCCCTTAAGAACGCTAGCTTCCGGCTTCACCCAGTCGAAGGTACACATCCGGCTGACCAGCGAAACAATCGCAGAGGTGCTCCCTTTACCACCTAGCCGAACAATCGGGAATGTAGGGGTAAGCACAGGAGCCAGGCAACCCAGCTTGGCCAAAACTTAAGTCATATCGATGCATATGATGGTGAATAAAAGGTACATGCGGAAGTTTAACGCATGTGTTGGGCATGAAGCCCGTATAAAATAAGCTTATGGTAAAGAAGCCCCGGTATAATGGTAGCGTACAGCGCGTCAAATATGTCTTGAACAAAAACAGCGAGCCTCTAGAGGCTGCAAAAAAGAAGGAGGAGGAAGGAGAGAAATAAAAGACAGCAAAATAAAAAATGTGGGCGGAGGAAGGAGGCGAACTTGGAGTCCAGCACTTAGGCGTAGAATCTTCGTAGATGGGCTGCATTCCATGGGTTCAACTCGAGTCGGTTATCCGTCGGCAGCATACGGTATGCTCCGCCGGTCGGGACCTGGTCGATGATGAAGGGACCTTCCCATTTGGGCTTGAGTTTGTCCTTTTTCTTGTCCGGCGAGCGTAGAACTAGTTACGCCAGCGCTATAAGCTTTGGCCCGTGCTTCCCTGCTTTGATATCTTGAGCCTGCTGTTGATAAAATGCGGAGCGAGCCTTTGCCACGTCGCGCTCCTCCTCCAATGCGTCAAACTGTCATGCCGATCGAGCTCGGCTTCTCTTTCTTCCATACATGCGCACGCCAGGTGAGTCATGTATTATGTCGCAGAGCAAGACTGCCTCTGCGCGTACACCATAAAGAATGGTGTGAATCCGGTGTCGATTAGGCGTGGTCCGCAGCCCCAGTCTGGTCGAGCTCCTCAACCCGGTCGTGTTAGATTCCTTTAGGGACCGCACTAGTCTGGGTTTAATGCGCTCATGATTATACTATTTGCTCGTTCGACTTGGCGTTGGTTTGAGGGTGATAGGCGAGGCGTGTCGAGCTTGATGCCCATGTTTTTGCACCATAATTTGACCTCATCGGCCGTGAAGTTGGTGCCGTTATCGGTGATGATCTTGTGGGGACACCGTAGCGGTGCACTACCCCGATATGAAGTCTATCACGGTCGGATTGGCCGTTTTAACGAGCTTGGCCTCTATCCATTTGGTGAATTTATCCACCATGACCAATAGGTATTTTTGCTTGTGGGTTCCTCCTTAAGGGTCCAACCATGTCAAGCCCCTAGACCATGACGGCCGGGTGATGGGTATAGTTTTGAGGGCGGTGGGTGGCATGTGGCTTTGGTTAGCAAAAAGCTGGCAACCGCGCATAGTTGGACTAAATCCTGCGCATCTGCCCGAGCCGATCGGCCAATAAAATCCTGTCACGGAAGGCCTTGCCTACAAGGGCCGGGCTGCGGACATGGTGCCCACCCAGTCCGGCATGAATTTCAGCCAGGAGGTTTCGCCCTTCCTCTTCGGAGATACACCTTTGAAGGACTCGGTGGTGCATTTCTTATAAAGCTCTCCCTCATGGACTTTATAGGCTTTAGATCGCCGTACTATGCAGCGGGCCTCATTTTGGTCTTACAGGGTTCCTGCCTAGTTAGGTAGGCTAGGAATGGCTCAGTCCCGCGGGCGATAACCGCCATTATTTCATGGGCGGAGGTGTTATCTCGATTGGCGAGCCTCCGATTGTGTCAGTGTTGGCGTTAGGAAGTGCGGTTGGGTCCGGGTTGTTAATGCGGACTCCCTTCCATAATACGGATGGCTTGAATAGCCGTTCGGAAAGATGTTAGGCGGGGCGGCGCCGCGTTTGCACCGATGCGTGCCAATATATCCGCCGCTGGTTGTTATCCGGGCTATATGATGAAATTGAGCCCTTGAACCATGCTTGACATTTTTAGGACCCGCGTTGCGGTATGCTGCCATTTTCGGATCTTTGGCATCAAAGTCTCCGTTTATTTGAGATATTGCGAGGTTGAATCGCGCACCTCTAGGCGTTGAATGCCCATGGGCGCCATCCGGAGGCCGTGCGAGAAGGGCCTCGTATTGAACTGCGTTGTTGGAGTCCGTATACATTATCTGAAGGGCGTATTGGACTGTGTCCCGGTTGGGGCGTCGGGGAATGACGCCAGCCCAGGCAGCCAACATTTTGGAGCCGTCAAAGTGCATGATCCAATTGGAGTATCGCCCGTACTCTTTAGGGAGTTCGACTTCGATCCATTCAGCCGCGAAGTCGGCCAAAACCTGCGACTTAATAGCTCGTCGTGGCTTATAAGTTATGTCGAATGGAAGGAGCTCTATGGCCCATTTGGCAATCCGGCCCGTCGCGTCGCGGTTATTTATAATGTCGTTAAGAGGTACTTGGAGGCTACCGTTATCGAGCACTCTTGAAAGTGGTGTTGCAGCTTCCGGGATGCCATGAACACCGCGTATGATATCTTTGATAGTGTGGAGTGCGGGACTTGCATGGAGTTAGGACGGTGGACACATAGTAAACCGGTTTTTGAAGAGGAACGGGTGTCAAATCCGTTCTCGTTCGACAACGAGCACCGCGCTAACAACTTGATGTGTTGCGGCGATATATAATAACATTGGTTACGCCCACATTGGGCGCGGCGAGAACGGTTGTTGCCAAGATGGCCTTTATTTCTTTGAGTCCGGCCATGGCGGCATCCGTCCCTCAAGTGTTCGATCTTGGGGGCCAGCGGTAAAGGGTAACGCCTTTTCTCCCAAACGGGAAATAAAGCAGCTTAGAGCCGCCACGCATCCCGTCAATTTTTGTATTTGTTTGAGGTCTTTTGGGATATCCAATTGTGACAGAGCTTGGATCTTGGTTGGGTTTGCTTCAATTCCTCTACCGGACATAATGAAGCCCAGTAGCTTTCCGGCTGGAACGCCGAAGATGCATTTTTCCGGATTGAGCTTGATGTCATATTTTCGAAGATTGTCGAATGTGAGCCTCAAGTCATCTACTAGAGTTTCGACGTGCTTGGTTTTGACGACCACGTCATCTACGTATGCTTCCACTATTTTGCCGATCTGGTTTGCGGACATGTACGAATCATCTTGCTGATATGTTGCTTGGCGTTTTTGAGCCCAAAGGGCATTGTGTTGAAATGAAAGCGGGCCGTATGGAGTGATGAATGATGTTGCAGCTTGATGCGGCTCCGCCATCTTGATTTGGTGGTAGCTGGAGTCTGCGTCGAGAAGCAGAATGAGTCGTGTCCTCTTTGTAGTGTCAATGATTTGATCAATTTCGGAGAGGAAGGGATCCTTTGGGCAAGCCTTATTAAGGTCTTTAAAATCGACACATAAGCGCCGAGATTTATCCTTCTTTGGTACCATCACCAGGTTTGCTAGCCAGTCGGATGTTTTATATCTCGATGAATCCGGCTTCCAAAAGTTTAGGCTAGCTCCTCTCCCATAGCCTGTCTCTTGGGTTCGAGAAAAGCGCCCGAAGAGCACTGTTTGACTAGCTTGAATCCTTTGAGGATATTTATCTTTGTGCTCGGCCAGCCCGACGTAGGATTCTGGCATGTCGAAGGGTGCGAGCAAAGATGTCGATTTTCTTGTAGAAATTCTCGTAGTCACGGCGTCTACATCGAGGTTTAATTGTGCCCCAATGGAGCCGTCTTTGCGAGGTCCGTTTAGCCAACCCTCGATGCGGTTCCATTACCCTTTATGGGGTTTTGGTTTTTGGTATTTAACCCGGTGCTTGATAATGATGCACCCTTTTATTTGAGACTAAGGATGTATTGGGCGGATTATCCCAAAATTTACTTCGGTTTTCGAGGCGCTCTCCATCGCGCGATACTTTTGTACTATGGTCACCAAGTCAGCAAAGCATGTAATTTAGCGAGGACTTATGGCGTTTAGGATTCCCTTGTCCGTGCAATTATTGCAGAAAATTGGGATTCGTCCTCCTCTCGGCAGATCCTTTATCCTATCCATAACCGGGAGGAATCTGGCCCGATAATGATGCCTTTGTTTCAGCGGGCTCTTGCGAATTCGAGAGATCGCTAATGTTTGGGTGGTGAGTGGAACTAGATCCGGAACCCGTCCAATTTAGGACTCGAGGGCGAAGTTTCGAACTTCGGAAGTTTGGATTTTGAGTGTTATCAATGAGTCCAACCCGCGCGTGACTTTAAGTTCAGGGCTTGATCGACATCCGTCCCTCTGTGGGAATCCGGCATGGAGGGACCGGGAATCCGGATGTAGCTAGTCCTTAAGATAGAAGAAGAATTGCCGCATGGCTCCTCTATCACAGCAATATGATGGGTGGCACAGGGAGAGTTGATCTCTCTCGGATCGGTTTTAGGCCGATCCGGTCGTGATCGTGGCGACTCTAGGGTGGCGTCGATCCAAGTGCTTTTCGTTCTGGAGGAGAGCTCGATCGGATCTAGCTGTTCGGCAAGTTCGAATTAACATGGAGATTGGTTTGATGACTCGAGAGGTCATCGTCGGTGATGCCGGTTGGCGGTCATAATAAAACCACCTAGCGAAGAGTCGGCGGCGTGACCAGGCTCCTTTTGGCGATAGTATAAATCTTTAAAGGCGAGATGAGGCATCCTACGTGGCGGACGACGAGGAAGAACTCTCAATAAAGCACCAATGTCGGTGTCAAAACCGGCGGATCTCGGGTAGGGGTCCCGAATTGTGCGTCTAGGCGGATGGTAGAGGAGAAAAGGACACGATGTTTTACCCGGGTTCGGGCCCTCTCGATGGAGATAATACCCTACTACTGCTTGATTAGTATTGATGATATGGGTAGTACAAGAGTAGATCTACCACGAGATCGTAGAGGCTAAACCCTAGAAGCTAGCCTATGGTATGATTGTTGTTCGTCCTATGGACTAAAACCCTCCGGTTTATATAGACACCGGATAGGTTAGGGTTACACAAAGTCGGTTACAATGGTAGGAGATCTACATATCCGTATCGCCAAGCTTGCCTTCCAGGCCAAGGAAAGTCCCATCCGGACACGGGACGAAGTCTTCAATCTTGTATCTTCATAGTCTTGGAGTCCGGCCGTGATGATAGTTCGGCTATCCGGACACCCCCTAATCCGGGACTCCCTCAATGGTCAAGGTTCAAATCTAAATCATATCTTGCAGTAGGGGATGATGTCAAAATCGAACTCTCTCGGCAAGGAGAGCTGGTCCAAATCAACTTTGAAATTCTTGATGGCGACAACTGCATACTGCCGAACTGATCTATCCTCCGAGAGATTTTGATGTAATAATCGGCATGGTGAAACAAGTGTCCTGTGTGTATAAGTAGTCTGACAGTATTATTTATCACATGGTATATCGTTGATAAATTGCAACTCTGATTGCTGGTTAGGAGCGTCATTCGATTTCATTCCAACAGGTATGGTGCTTTATTCAATTTTGTGTATTAAGCCTTGCAACAGACATCTAAAACCAGCCTTGATACCGATAAACTTGCAATATGAAAAGCACTGAGGTAGAACACATGGGCCCCCAAACATGTAGGGTCGGCCTGCGGCCCAAAGTCCAGAACCGTGAGCCTATCTAAGTATTACATTCTCAGCTGAACCCCCATAAAAAAAGTTGAACCCCCACAATGCCCGTGCGTTGCAGAGGGCGTATATTTCTCGGCAAGGTGAGCCTGTGATATAAAAGATTTGTATATTTCTTTACAGAGGGAGTATCTCTCTATATATATTTATGTGTAACTAGTTACTCCTGTCTTTCTACTTCCTTTTGCTGATATGTGGGGCAACGGGCAAAGGGGTCCATGTGCCATATGCACAAATTAGAGTGCAAAACTTCACGGTAGACACACCCCGGTCGTGCGCCCTGTGATAATGCCCAATGAGCTGTCAAATCACAACCCCCCTTTCCAGCTTTAGCGATAAGCTGAGATGAGACGAAGCGGCAATATTTCCTGGGCCTGAATCCCTTCTCCTCGTCGACTTGTTGGAGAAAACCCCGCTCAGCGATTGCATAGGGTTTTCTCATGGAGAACTCAGATGCAATTGTTCATCCATCCCGATAAATCCAAGTCCCTTGATGCGAGGTAATCCTAGGATGGCAGCCGCCGCGTTGATGCACTTTTGTTCGTCTTGAATCTAGTGTGTTTGAGTTGCGATTGCCCCAAGTGCAAGTACCCTCTGATTCTGCCTATGCAATGAGGCCACACTTGTTCCTTCTCGTCCTACCACAGCATTTTGAAAGCAGCGCGCAGTATGTTCCTAGAATCCTCTTCTCTATCCGGGAGGGTGGGTTTTTTCAACATGCTGTGTTTCTCATATTATTTTTCCTGCGGTGTATTATTTGCTCTGCCCGAACACATGTACTCAAGATGCTCGGCCTTGCCATAACTGAATACACTAGTTTAATGGTCACAGTGAAGACAATCCATGGATATTGCTTCCGAGTTGGGTTCATGAACCAAGAAGATCGCTGCTTTTTTTATGGCCGAACTTGGATAAACTTTCTCAAGTGTTACGGACTGAAAGTTGGTGCACGAATGTTGATGGAAATAGCAGAACCTGGTCTCATCTTCACTGTGATCTTCCATCCCGATGTTGTTCCAATTGTTCATCCATGTTAGTTTTGTATCTGGTTCTTGCTTGTTGCCTCGATTACTTCTTAATCCACCTATTCTGTCTAACTAATCACAATTTAACTTTAGAAGTAGCAATAAATCTCTCACGAAGATGCTACTTCTGACTAATAATGTCTTATAATTGGTGGCACGTGTAGGTTTTTTCAGAGTTAAGCGATCTGCTCGTTTGTTACTCTGTAATAACTTCGGCTGTTACTAATGGCCTTTGAAGTTGGTGGATCGACATCCACATGTTCCTACACTTTATTGATCGTCTCGAGGTCCTTGTGGGGCGTTTCAATGGTGGAAGGCCATGTGGGATATGTGTGCCTTCTGCACTTTCGTTGAACAGGTCCAAGCTGTCGAGAAACTTATAGTGCGAGCTGTTTTCATTATATATGTTGTTCATAAACTATTGCTTATACAGTTTTAGCTATGATCTTCTTGAAAGCAGGAACTGCCGAGTTCTATTGTTCCTATCTGATGCACGACCATGGTCGGGTCAGGACTTCGCTTGGTCAAAACATGATGTTTATATCGACCTACTCAATTCCCTTGGGCGAAAAGATACTTATTAGTGGGTGGTCTCGAGATAATGAAGGCCCGTCCATCTTGAGAATAGGACAAAAGATTATGTTCATGCTTTTCCATGGCTCTAAAGCGAATATCCTGTTTATTGACCACGTTGCAAGATGAAGCCGCTTTCGAGAAGGTTGTGGATCTGTGAGGTGGCGCTGGGCCTTGTCACAGGGCTTGGCGGCCTCACCCTTGGTTAGCTTTGAGCCTTTGTAGGCAAAGTAGCCTTTATTGAGGCATGCTTTGTATGGTTGAACCTGTATAAGTACTCATACTACTTTCAGCTTTGGTTGTTAAGTGCCCTGCTGGTTTGAGTTAAGGTTGTTAAGTACTCTGCTGCATTTACGGTTTGTCGTGTTTCTTGGTCCTATCTTCCTCCGGCCGCCAAAACCAAACCAGCTGGTGGGGCGCTTTACTTCCGCCTCCCACGGCTGGCTGCGCCTCGGCGCCGCATCACCGCCCGTCTCCTAAATCATTAGCGCCGATGTGCTCCGAATGCGCTTTGAGTGCGCTTCGCCCGGCGCTCGCCATATCGCGTTATTAACATGGTCAACAAATAACAGGAATCGGCGAGAAATGCGTGGAGAGGATGACGGTAGGGGCCCTGCGTCGGTATGGAAAAATAAAATGCTTCCTCTAGTGTTTTCGACATTTGGGACCCACGACATTGTGGCGTATATAGTCAATAGACAAGAGAACAACACAAGATCGGTGACACAGGGGCGTATCTACTCGAGCAGTATTTTTTGTTTGGTATTATTGAGGCGGAGCAGAGTTTGAGCGGGTTGTGGCCCGTCTAGCCCGAACTTATATTTTATGTTCACCATGTGACCAGCCCAGCTATTTTTCTTTGTGCAAATGAGCCCAGTTTATTTATTTTGAAGAATACCCAATCGAGGCCTACTTATTTTCTCGC
This sequence comes from Aegilops longissima, assembly GCA_021605205.1. Taxonomy (NCBI): domain Eukaryota; kingdom Viridiplantae; phylum Streptophyta; class Magnoliopsida; order Poales; family Poaceae; genus Aegilops; species Aegilops longissima. Next base: position 78,022,945 of record CM038676.1, on the reverse strand, counting down.
CTTGAAAGTAATATGAAATGGGTTGTAAATATAAAAACAGATGACAAATTGGCAATTACTTTATAATTTCTGATTTTTTTCACATTTTCAGATTCCTATTTCCTTTGGGCATCAACCTAATTCAAATATATCTTCAAAGTACTTCAAATCTGGCTCGACATTTGGCATTAAAATAGTTTGGAACCCACGAAATATCGAAATTCTCCACGGCAAACCAAAAAAAAAGCAGCGCAATAAATTGCAAAAGAACTTGCCATGAGCTATATATAAATTATTAAAAAGAGGGAGTGGTCTGACTTGTGGGCCTATTTAGTTGAGGCGTATGCAAGATTTTTTAGTTATTATATACTACATCAACAAAAGATTCTAGCGAGGCGTAACCGTTGGATGTCAATCCAACGGCCGTCATCATTCTTCAATCTCGATCTTCTTGCTCCAGCCGCCAAAGCTTAGCGCCCGGCGGGACCGCTGCTCCGCCTCCGTGGCGGTTGTGCTGCCTTGCCTTGCCTCGGCGCCCCTACTACTCCCACCGCTGGCGGGCATCCCTCTACTCACCCACCCCCTGTTATTCTGCGGCGACGGCAGCCTCACACATGAGCCAAACGGTGAACCCTCGTACTCCTCTCGCGCGGGCTTCCTTGCCGCGTCTTCCCGACTATCGTCGTCCCCTTCCTAGGCCTGCGCCGTCGTCCACCGCCGTGGTGCTCTCGTGGCGTGGTCAATGTGGTCGATGACCGACTTCCATCGGAAGAAATCTTGTCGCGTGGAGAGGCGGACAGCTGGGTCCACGGCGTGCAAGGAAGTGCCTCCTTATTATCACGAAAATAATTATTCCTCCACGACATCTGGGACCTTTGGGCCAGACCACGAGTATTTCACGAAAAAACTTTCCCCACATTGCTGGGACCCACATGTCGGGCCACCGTATTCGCTAACGCCCCCCCCGCTGTCGGCTCGGACCCACGGAAGTGCCTCCTTATTACGCACAAAAATGAATACCCCCACCTGGCTGGGACCAACCTTGGTGGGAGGCTGACTTGTCGGCCTACTAAGTTGGCCCAGGACGGAGGCCTTTGTCAACTTTAGTCAATATATGAGCGATTCTAGCTCAATGACCGTCGATGTCCATCCAACGGCCGTGAGTGCTTCTTCAACCTCTGGTCTTCTTGCTCCAGCTGCCCAAAGCTGTGATTCCTTGAGGCCTCACCGCCCTACTACTCCCACGCTGCCGGGCCATCCCTCTCGCACCCACCCCTGTTATTCTGCGGCGGCAGCCTCACACCGCAGCCCGAGCAGGTGAACCCTCGTACTCCTCTACGCGTGGGCATCCACTGCCGCGTCTTCCCCGGCTCTGCGTCGTCCCCTTCCTAGGCCTCGCCGTCGTCCACCGCCCTGGTGCTCTCGGCGCGGCATGGTCAACGTGGTCAAGGAATGGCTTCCATCGGACGTGGACTGTACGTGGAGAGGCTGAAAGCTGGGTCCACAACCGCAGCAAAGAAGTGCCTCCTTATTACGCGCAAAATAATTGTTCCTCCACTTGACAGCGGGGACCCACCGGACGGTCCACCGTATTTCGCGAAAAAAACGTTTCTCCCTGTCTGCTGGGACCCAACAGCTACATCTTCGCACGCAAGGAAGTGCGTCCGAAAAACGATTCGCCCCACATGCTGGGACCCACCAGCTACATCTTATACGCAAGGAAGTTCTGACGGTCGGGACCCACCTGGTCGAAGCGTGCGTGGCGTTGTCATTCTGGTCGTGACGATATGCGTGCGTCTTGGTGGATGTAAAGCGGCGCCGTGTGCGTAGATGTAGAGCGGCGCGTAATGTCGTGTAGAGGCGCTGCGTAGCATGTACGTCGTCTGTGGCGAGGTGCAAGAAAGAAAATCTGACCCGCGTCACGTACATACGGGCAGGGTCTCTAACGCCTATCGCGCATACGTACATGGTTGGGTCGGAGCGGAGAAACAGCGTCATCGTGTTCATGGGGAGCCAACCGGCTGGGTCGGAACGGAATGCATGGTCGTGTTCGCCGGGAGGCTTGGGCGGAATAGGTGATGGAAGCGAGGCTGGCGTGCCGCTGGCGGAGGAGCGGCCTTGTGTTCGACCGGCCACGTTGAAGCAGGGGTCTGTTGATCGGGAGGGGCTGGCGTGCCGCAAAAGCGAGAAGCGGACCTCCTACGGTCGAAGCGGGGTCCAGTTGATCGGGAGGGTGTGGCGTACCGCCAAAGCGGATGAAACGAACCTCCTACACTCGAAAGCAGAGGTCTGTTGATCGGGAGGGTGTGGCGTACCGCAAAAGCGGAAAAAGCGGACTTGTGTTGGGCGCTTCTGATCGAAGCAAGGGGTGGGGGGGAGGGGTGTGGCGTCCGCAAAATGGGACTCCACGGGATCTTGTTCATCTCCATCGTCGACCTCCTCCAGCCTCCACGAGCTACCGTCGACCTCCTCCGGCCTCCACGGGCTTCATTCATCCAGCCTCCACGCGCTTCTCCACCGACTCTTGTTCAACCACCCCTCACACGGGCACCCCTCCACCATCTCTGTTCATCCAGCCTCCACACCACGAGTCTTGTTCAACCACCCTCCACGGCCACCCCTCCACCGTCTCATTCATCCAGCCCTCCACCATGGGTTCTGTTCATCGGAGGCAGCGCCACCGCTCCTTTATTCATCAACCCCCCCATAGCGCTCACTTTGTTCATCGCAGTAGCATCGATCGGCTTGATTAGCGGCGATAGCGAAGAATCGCTCCATCGGGTTCGATTAACGACCATCGATCGATCGCTCGGGTTCGATAACTTTGTAGCCTGCGGTCTGTCGCTCGAGTTCGATTAGAGCCCAACGCCTCGCTTCGGCTTGATTAGAAACCCGCGCCTACGCTTTTACAGCGTCGTCTGAGAAAGCAGCGCGCTCGGCCCCGACCTCCCACCGTAACGCACCTGCCCGAAATTTTCCTCCCCTCGCTTCTACCACGGTTTTTCCGTCATGGGCGGCCCAAGATGTCATGCAGCTGCGTTTCCGGCCATACGGATGAAAAGCCCATTTTACATCATGATTTTTGTCATAGAAGTAGGAGCCCACCATCTATGATGATACGAGTTTTGTCACAATTATCGTCATAGAAGTGTCATATGTATGACAGGAAAAAAATTCGTTCGGCCCAAAATGTCACGGATGTGTCTTTTTTTGTAGTGATGGCACTTCTTTACATGTCCTGCTAAAATTTCCCATTAAGATAAGTTGGTTCTTTTCGTTAGAAATGCAATTGTCCTGGTCCGCCTACTCTCCCGTGCCCAAAGTAATGTCGTATTTAACGTTGTCATAGTTAATCCTAATGCCCACACTAATATCTAGCAATGCCCTTTGCTTTAGAAATTGCTCTTGTCCTTGTAGGATTTCCATTCAGATAAGGAACATGCTTCTTTTCATTTGATGCATGTTTCATCACTTGTTAGTCACCCTCCTTTCCACCTTTTTTGTGCAAGCAGAGATATACATTTCACGCTCGATCTTCGTTGAACTGCACAAATGATATCAAAATTATAGTTGAGCATTCGAGAGCTTCACAACCAACCTTGATGTTGCTCAATTTTGTTGCAACTAATGAAGAAGAAGCTACTGTGGGTTTCGTTTCGATGGAAATGGAACAGGGCTGGAAACCCTTTTCTTAAAATTTTTTGAAGAAGAAGCTGCTAGCTCATGGGGCATTGCTTCATTTAGGTGAACTGCACAAAAGGTCCCATGAATTGAATCATCCATGTTGGTGACTGAAAGAGCCAGCTTGACATCGATCTAAGCACCCCGGCCTCCATCCTTGCGGCCTTGCGGTACACCTCGTTTGCCACCTGCTCGACCCTAGTGTCACTAATAAAATGAAGTAATAATATAGTTAAAATAGGCGAGTGTCATCTCTATCATATCATTTCCAATGTAGATAAAGAAAGTGCTTCTCTTTGTTAAAGTATGTTTCATCAACTAGTCCCATTGTTAATGTTTAAGCGTTTACATAAGCTGGGGTGCTTAATTTTAGTTGATATGTACAAAAATAGATATTTGAATGTCTCAAGGTGCCTCCTTGTACTACTGCTGTACACTGATGTTCATCACTGGCAGAAGGTGTATCTGGGAGACTTGGGATGATGTCCAGTATGAGGCGTTGCAGGGCCCATCTCGCCCTCGCAGCATGGCATACTATGATACTATTGCAATATTTTCTTCTATTTATTTTGTGTATTTCATCAACTAGTGCCACTATAATGTAATCACGCTTTTTCATTATCTGTGCAAACAGGGTTATTCAGCTGCATTTTGGTGGAACTGCACAAATGTACGTATGGAACCAACATATATGCAGAGTGCAAGGTGTGCCAAGTAAAAATTACCGACACCAACCATGCTGTATGCACGCATTGGCATCCACCACCACCAGTGGGATGTGTGGCGCTCTCTGTGGACGGATCTTTCTTGGCAGCAAATCCTCTAACCAAATACTAGTAGCCTATATTGGCAGTTTTCTAGGGAGTACTCTTTTCTGAAAGAAGCACCAATCTATTTTTCTTTATTTGTACACTGTGTCACAACTTTGACCCGAAGGTCCAGAGCTATTTTAGGGTGATTGGCGTAGTACTCGGAGACTGATTGTAAGCATGATTTTCATTAGCTGTCACACTGATTGTAAGCATGAGTAGGTGGAAGATTAGGTTAGTGCGAAGCTTACCTTAAACCCTACCGCCGCCATTGAAACGAGGCGAGCGTCGAGGGAACCATGGAGAACAGCGGGGAAGCGATGTTGCGCCATCCTTCCTCCTCTTGCGGTGGGAGAATGAATACTCCTGTGGCTCCGGCTGGCTCTGCACCCTCATGAATGGCACACCATACTCGATCGATTCGTTATCCTCTGGGTGCTCGACCTTCGACCTGTACGCCCACCACCTCCGCTGGCCTGCGCCTCGGGCGAATCTGTGCTCTCCATCGCTCATAGGAGATACTCGATGAACTCGGAGGGCTGGCATGGCATGCCGCCCGAGGAGTACATGTACATCGCCGCCCTCATCGCCGTCGTCTTACTCTTTCTCATACATTGCCACATGGCCCTTGCGTCCTCAAAATCTCCCACTCATTGTCAAACCAACTAAGGATCTCCTTCAACCTGCTAACTTTGCACAGTGCCGCCCGGCCGATCTGCACGATTCGTTGTTGCATCCTCCCCATAGATGTCCTTCAGGTGGTCGGTGCTAGCTTTGGAAGATGGGAGGAGAGGCGATGGTCTTGCAATAGAGAAGAGGGAGAGGAGAGGAGGTGGTTTTGGAATGGAGATGATGGAGAGGAGAGGAGGTGGTTTTGCAATGGAGAGAAGATCGAGGAAGAGGAGAGAGGCGAGGCGGTGGTTTTGGAATGGAGATGATGGAGAGGAGAGGAGGTGGTTTGCAATGGAGAAGAGGGAGAGGAGCGTGTGGCAGCGATTTAGGATTGGGCGAGAGGGACGGTGTGGCTGTTGGATCAAAATCAAAATCAATTTACCCTTCAATTAAGAAAGCGACCCCACATTAACTAGTCTCCCTTTTATTACGGGTCATAATTGACCATGATTTTTACACATAAAATATATGTTATACATTGCAAAAATAATATAATTTGAAAGTACATTCGAATCTGAACCAAAGCGATACAATTTTTGGTGACATGCATTCACATTTTGCTTGTCAAATATAGTGCGATGGTCAAACTTTGACCCAAAATACGCAAAACAACAAAAAAATACTTCCAAGACCAGCGCTGCTCTTCCGCTCTTCTCCTCTTAAACCACCACCGCTCCTCTCCTATTCCAATCTAAATCCAGCGCCGCTCCTCTCCTCTTCCATTTCAAAACCACCGCCCCTCCTCTCTTGTTCCAGTCCAAAACTAGCGTCGCTCCTCTCCCGTTCTAATCCAAAACCAACGCTGCTCCTCTCTTCTTCCATTCAAAAACCACCGTCGGCGAGTGAAGGTGCCGTGGAGAAGTAGATCGATGGAGGAGTACAACCGATACGTGAGGATCGCCGACAGCGACCCTGTGAAGCTAGCTAGGATGTTGGAGATACAGTCTTGGTTTGACAACAAGGACCAACTAGCGGCGACGGCGACATCCATGGCCAAATATCTGCAATAGAGCGGCGATACTCCGGAGGGAGTCGCCGAGTACATAGAGCTGCTCCTCGGGCCATGGAGCAAACAGATTCACCGAATCCGATTGTGAGGGGCGGTGGTGGGAGTATCGATCCCAGATGGAGCATCCACCGAGATTGAAGGATCGAGCATCTGAGGTGCCGTTTGTGAGGTGTCCTGCGGAAGCGAGCCGGTGGAGTCTTCGTCGACCGAACCCAACTACAAGAGGAGAAAAGCAGTTGGACCGACGATGCTTCCCCGCCATCATCTCCCTCGCCGTTCACATCGTCTCACGGGGCGGCTGTCTGCCGCCGAGGAATAGGAGGGGGCTGCCCCCCCCCAACCCAATAGTCGGGCAGGTTGTGAATTGTCAGGAGGAGCTTAGGGTTGTTAGTATTTGCAGGTTGTGAATTGTGTTTTGTGTTTGTATTTTGAGAGTACTTTCAGATATGAATGTCTTTTGAATTTCAGATTTGCAGTATTGAGCATATGAAGAATTTTATGAATTCTAGAGATCTATTTTTAGCACTTAAAAATGTAGTTTCATAGGAGTATAAAAGTGCAGAGCGAGAAGAAACGCAAGTTTGAGTTTCAGATAAGAAACGCAAGTTCGATTTCAGATAAGAAACTACAACTTTAGGAGGCGAGCATTTATATTAACACGTCCTTTTCAAACAGGGTTAACATCATGTTGGAAGTTTTATTCATGGTGAAATGGAACTACCAGCCAGTTAACATCATGCTGATCAACATTCATGCATAGCACATCTTCATATGATGCACAGTCAAAATGCCCACACAATGTCGAGTGTGCGAAACACGGAGAAAACGAGGGGCGAAGTTTTGGCAAGTGTTGGGCGTGGTTTTGGGCTGCCCGTCTAGGCTTTCATTTTTAATATCGCACCGACCTCGGATGGGAGGGCCTGTTTGTATTTTCTTAGGGCCGTCATGTATCGACCGGCCTATGGACCTCCATCCGAGGTTTTATTTTGGCAGCCAATTTATGTATTTTTTGAAGAAAACACAGAGGTCTGTTCTATTTTTCTATATAAGAATAGGAGCATGGTACAACTTATGTTTCCCTTCTAACTATATTATATATATTTAAATTATTTTATATGTTATTATATATTATTTTTATTGTCATCATATATTTATGAGATACTTACATATGTAAGAAAACAATATCCCACATCTTATTAACTTATAAAATAATTTCTTAACAAATAAAATCCTGGATTGTTTTGGCACGAAAATACTAGTGATTGTGTACAAAAGCTTGGTAAGATTTAAGGGCGAATGTAATAATATCACTTATTATTTAAATATATTTATAACAAAATGCTCAGCCCTTTTTATTTTTGATAACATTGCTGGCCCTACCCAACATTATAATTAGAATCAGCCCAACAAAATCATGTATTTAGAAAGTGAAAATGGCCTGTAATTTTTAGGAAATAAAATAAATGGGCCGCATGGACCTTACATTAATTGTTCACCCAGCCCAGCTAATGGCTGTAATTCAAAAAAAGATCAAATTGATTGTAAATTCTACCGGCATAAAAAAAGATCGTAAATTCTGAAAAAATGGGTTGAATCGTGCCACATTTTGGAGGCTGAAATGTGGGCCAATAGGTGAAGCCAACGCATGAGTCGTTGTCAATTTAGTCAACAAATGATTACGACATGTTAGCCGTTGGATTTACATCCAACGACCGCATCCATCTTCAATCTCTCGTCTTCTTCTCCAGCGCCGGGACCACCTCCGCCTCCTGCTGCTAGCAGCTACCTTATGCACGCCGCTATGAGCGCTACTCCACTGTTGGCCAGGCCATCCCTCCACCCCTCCACACCTCTTGTTCTTCTCCACTGACTACCGAACCACACCTCACTAGAACCAATTCACCCTCGTACACCTCTCCGTCTGCGAATCTACTCCCGTGTCTTCCCATCTCCAGCTCGTTGCTGTCCAGGGCCTCGCCGTTGTCCACCACCTTGGATGCGCTCGGCGCGGCGTGGTCAATGTGGTCAACGAACGACACCATCGGAAGTAGACTGTGCGTGGAGAGGCTGACAGCTGGGTCCACGGCTGCACACAAGGAAATGCCTCCTTATTACGAGCAAAATAATGATTCCTCCACCTGACATCTGGGACCCACCGGAAGGGCCTCTGTATTTCGCGAAAAAAAGTGCCCCCCGCTGACTTGTCGGACCCACCAGCTATCTTCGCACGGAAGGAAGTGCCTCCTTATTACGCTCAAAAAAATGAATACTCCCCTGCGGTGGAACCCAGATATCTTTGGGAGGCTGACTTGTGGGCCTACCAAGTTGACGGGGACGGAGGGCTTTGTCAACTTAGTCAATATGAATGATTCTAGCTCCTGTTACTGTACGATGTTCATCCAACGGTTGTAGTGCTTCTTCAACCTCTGGTCTCTTGCTCCAGCCGCCCAAACCAGCGCCGGTCGTGCCGCGTGCTCCTGCCTCCCGTGGCCGGTTGTGATGCCGCAGAGGCCTCACCGCCCACTACTACACCCACCGCTGGCCAGGCCATCCCTCTACTCACCCACACCCCCTGTTATTCTGCGGTGACAGCAGCCTCACGCTGCAGCCAAACCAGTGAACCCTCGTACTCCTCTTCGCGTGGGCATCCACTGCTGCGACTTCCCCGGATCCGAGTCGTCCCCTTCCTAGGCCTCGCCGTCGTCCACCGCCGTGGCGCTCTCGGCGAGGCGTGGTCAACGTGGTCAAGGAACAACTTCCATCGGACGTGGACTGTACGTGGAGAGGCTGACAGCTGGGTCCACGGCCGCAGCAAGGAAATGCCTCCTTATTACGCGGAAAATAATGATTCCTCCACGGCGGCGGGACCCACGGACGGACCACCGTATTCGTGAAAAAATGTTTCCCCTGATTGATCGGACCCACCAGCTACATCTTCGCACGCAAGGAAGTGCGTCCGGGCAAAAAAAAATGATTCGCCCCCCTGACTGCTGGGACCCACCAGCTACATCTTCGCGACGCAAGGAAGTGCGTCCGGGCAAAAAATGATTAGCCCCCATTGCTGGGACCCACCAACTACATATTCGCACGCAAAGGAAGTGCGTCCGGGCAAAAAAGATTCTCTCCTCGATCTTTGGGACCCACCAGCTACATTTTATACGCAAGGAACGCACGACGGTCGGGACCCACCTGGTGAAGCGTGCGTAGCGTTGTCATTCGGTCGCGAGCGTGTGCGTACATATATCTGGTCGATGTATAGGCGCTGCACGTGTGCGTAGTAGAGGCGGCGTCACGCAGTCGTAGTAAGCGCGCCGCGACGTGGCATGTACACGTCGTCAGCGGCGAGGGTGCAAGAAAGAAAATCGACCCGTATGTACATACAGGCGGGACTCGAACGCCTACTCGGCATACGTACATGGCTGGGTCGGAGCGGAGAAAGCAGACTTCGTTGTTGTGTTCATGGGGCCAGCGGAATGCGTCGTGTTCATGGGGAGGAAGCGAGAATGCGTCGTGTTCATCGGGAGGCAGCGGCGCGGGAGCCAGCGGAGTGGGCGGAACAAGCGATGGAAATGAGGCTGGCGTCTGCATGAAGCGGAGAAAGCGGCCTTGTGTTTGGTAGCCACATTGGAATGGGGTCTGTTGATCGGGAGGGTGTGGCGTACCGCAAAAGCAGAGAAGCGGACCTCCTCACGGTCTAAGCAAGTCCTGTTGATCGGGAGGGTGTGGTGTACCGCATAAAGCAGACGAAACGGACCTCCCTACGGTCGAAAGCAGAGTCTGTTGATCGGGAGGGGTGTGGCGTCATAAAAGCGGACAAAAGCGGACCTCCTACGGTCGAAACAGGGGGTCTGTTCATCGGGAGGGTGTGCGTGCGAAAAAGGGACTCCACGGGATACTATTCATCTCCACCGTCGACCTCCTCCAGCCTCCACGGGCTACCGTCGACCTCCTCCACCTCCACGGGCTCCTGTTCATCCAGCCTCCACCGCGCGCTAGTCCACAAACTCTTGTTCAACCACCCCTCCACGGGCACCCCTCCACCGTCTCTCGTTCATCCAGCCCTCCACACCACGGGTCTGTTCAACCACCCCTCCACGGCCACCCTCCACCGTCTCTGTTCATCCAGCCCTCCACACCACGAGGTCTGTTCATCCGAGGCAATGCCACCGCTCCTTTGTTCATCAACCCCGCCCCCACAACGCTCATTGTTCATCAATCGATCGGCTTGATTAGTAGCGATGCGATGGAATCGCTCCATCGGGTTCGATTAACAGCCATCGATCAATCGCTCGGGTTCGATAACGCATAGCCTGCGGTGCAATCGCTTCGGGTTGATTAGAGCCCAACGCCTGCTCGGGTTCAATTAGAGCCAGCGCCATACACTGCAGCGTCGTCGTCACGAGAAAGCGATGCATCGCTCAGCCCCGACCTCCCACCGTAACCAGCAACTCCCGAAATTTTCCTCCCCTCGCTTCTACCACGTTTTTCCATCATGGGCGGCCCAAAGAATGTCATGCAGCTGCGTCTCCGGCCCGCCCAGGACGAAAAGCCCATTTTCTGTCATGATTTTTTGTCATAGAAGTAGGAGCCCACCACATCTATGATGATACCGGGTCTTGTCACAATTATCGTCATAGAAGTGTCATATGTATGACAGAAATTTTTTTCGTTCGGCCCAAAATGTCACGGATGTGTCTTTTTTTGTAGTGTAAGTGCAGCCAAATTCAATTTATTCCTCACATGCACAACAATACAAAATTCTACCCACGACAATTGGACATCGCATTGCAGAATTGAACCAAGCAGTTAACTAAACACCACAACAAATGAACCAAACATTAACTGAGCACCACATTGCACAATATAACATACTCCTAATAGAAGATTAGACAGTTAACCAAACCATGCATGCTTAACAACTTGGAAATATAGCAATTGTATTTGTTTCTCATGTATTTAATACAGAAAAAATCAATTTATTCCTCACATGGTATACAATAACAGAATACACCCACAACAATTGAACATCGCATTGCCAAATTGAAGCAAACAGTTAACTAAACACCACAACAAATAAACCAAACATTAACTGAGCACCACATTGCACAATATAACATACTCCTAATAGAAGATTAGACAGTTAACCAAACCAAGCATGCTTAACAACTTGGAAATATAGTAATTGTATTTGTTTCTCATGTATTTAGTACAGCCAAATTCAATTTATTTCTCACATGGTATACAATAACAGAATGCACCCACAACAATTGGACATCGCATTGCAGAATTGAACCAAACATTTAACTAAACACCACAACAAATGAACCAAACGTTAACTGAGCACCACATTCACAATGTATAACATACTAGAAGATCAGACAGTTAACCAAACCAAGCATGCTTGACAACTTGGAAATGTAGCAATTGTATTTGTTTCTCATGTATTTTGTAAAGAAAAATTCAGTTTATTTCTCACATGGAAGACAATACAAAATTGCACCTTGAAGAATTGAACATCACATTTGCATAATTGAACCAAACAGTTAACTGAACACGACAACTAATTAACCAAACAGTTAAAATGGTGGGCTCAAGAAAATGCCACAAACTATCGTTTAAAGCAGCCAACCGTGTCGCGTCGTCGGTGCGCGAGGCGTCGACGGTGGCCTCGATGGTGAGGTGTGCCTCCAAGATCTGGGGGTCGACACGAATGGCAGCCATCACGACCTCATCCGCGCGTGCAGCCGCGATTTGCTTCTACGCTGCCAAATGCTCCTTGAGATCCTGGCTATACTGCGTGCTCCATGGCTTAGGGCGGTGCTTCTTTGGTGAAGGGGTTGGTGATTTGGGTGGAAGGTGTCACGCCGACGCTCGGGGCATGTGGGATGGAAGGAGGAGGAGGATGGGGGTCGGGTGTGGATTACCTTCCTGGATAAACGAGGTTGAGTAGCGTGAAGGAGGGTCGCCTAGGAGGCGGCGCTGCAAGCAAGGAGTGAAGGTTTCAACTTGGAAAAGGAAGGCAGAAACAGGGTAAATGTGGCTTTTGGTAAGGGGGAGGGGTGGGGAGGTAGATATTTCCGTGGAAAACGAAAATTTGGAATCACTTCAGCGAAAAAACTGGTGTGCAAAGTGTCATCAGACACGATCCCTTATTCAGAACTGTGTACGATATGTGAACATCACAAATGATTCAGATAGCTTAACCCGCGTGTGATGAGTTTGAACGACAAAAATTTTGGTTCAAATTTCCCTGGTTAGAGTGGTCATCCATGTCATTGCATAATTTGGGTACACAAAGGAGACGACAGCACACCCACACTTCTTAATCAAGCAAGTTCAGCAATTAAATAGAGCTAGCTGACCTAAGCATTACTCTAACAAATTAAAGACCAACGCTCTTAATTAAACAAAAAAAAGAGTACTACTACGGCTAGTGCTCGTCGATCTCCGCCACCGCCTCAATGTCCAGCTCGCGCCCGACGGTCTCCTGGGGAAGGAGCTCCATGGCATCCATCACACCATACTCGGCAAGCATCCCGCCATCCGCATCCGCCATCTGTTTGGAATAGGCCGCCATGAGCTGGGCGTGGGCAGCCGCGATCTGGGCTTTGGCGGTCTCCGTCGTGGCAAGGTAAGCCGTGCAGGGATGGACGGCTACTCAAATGCTCTCGGCGATTGCGAACTCTTCGGCCGTGGGTTGTCGACCATTTTCGGAGAAGCTGATACGTCTCCAACATATCTATAATTTTTGATTGCTCGATGCTATATTATCTACTGTTTTGGACCATATTGGGCTTTATTTTCCACTTTTATATTACTTTTGGGACTAACCTATTAACCGGAGGCCCAGCCCGAGTGCTGTTTTTGCCTATTTCGATTATTCTGAAGAAGCGGAATATCAAACGGAGTCCAAACGGAATGAAACCTTCGGGAACGTGATTTTCTCACCGAGTATGATCCAGGAGACTTGGACCCCCCGTCAAGAAAGAAAGGAGGCGGCCACGAGGGTGGAGGGTGCGGCCCCTGCCTCGTGGGCCCCCTTTGCTCCACCGATGTACTCCTTCCTCCTATATATACCTACGTACCCCCGAACAATCAGATACGGAGCCAAAAACCTAATTTCACCGCCGCAACTTTCTGTATCCATGAGATCCCATCTTGGGGCCTGTTCCGGAGCTCCGCCGGAAGGGGAATCCATCATGGAGGGATTCTACATCATCATAGCCTCTCCGATGAAGTGTGAGTAGTTTACCTCAGACCTTCGGGTCCATAGTTAGTAGCTAGATGGCTTCTTCTCTCTTTCTGGATCTCAATACACTACAAAAAAAAGACACATCCGTGACATTTTGGGCCGAACGAAATTTTTTCAGTCATACATATGACACTTCTATGACGATAATTGTGACAAAACCGGTATCATCATAGATGTGGTGGGCTCCTACTTCTATGACAAAAATCATGATGAAAATGGGCTTTTCATCCTGGCGGGCGGAGACGCAGCTGCATGACATTCTTTGGGCCGTCCATGACGAAAAAAACGTGGTAGAAGCGAGGGGAGGAAAATTTGGGGAGTTGCGATTCACGGTGTGAGGTCGGGGCCGGCGATGTGCGTTCTCTCAGACGTGACGTGTGTGTGTGCGGCGTTGACTCTAATCAAGCCGAAGCGGCGTTGGGCTCTAATCGAACCGAAAGGCGATTGCAATGCAGGCTACTGCGTTCATTGAACCCGGCGATCTATCGATGGCTGTTAATGAAGCGATGGAGCGATTCGCCGCTCTCGCTGCTAGCGAAGCCGATCGATGCTGCCTCTAGGATGAATAGTGAGTGTTGCGGGGGGGTTGGATGAGCAAAGGAGCGTGGCATTGCCTCGGATGAACAGGAACCCGTGGTGTGGAGGGCTGGATGAACAGTAGACGGTGGAGGGGTGGCCGTGGAGGGATGGTTGAACAGGACCCCATGGTGTGGAGGGCTGGATGAACAGTAGATGGTGGAGGGGTGCCCGTGGAGGGGTGGTTGAATAGTAGCCGGTGGAGTAGCGCGCAGTGGAGGCTGGATGAAGAGGAGCCCGTGGAGGCTGGAGGAGGCCGACGGTAGCCCGTGGAGGCTGGAGGAGGTCGACGGTGGAGATGAACAGTATCCCGTGGAGTCCCGTTTTGCGGTACGCCACACCCCTCCTCCCCCCCGTTTCAACCGTAGCGCTCCAACTCAAGTCCGTTTCGTCCGTTTTGCGATAGGCCACACCCCTCCCGATCAATAGGACCCCCGTTTCGACCGTAGGAGGTCCATTTCCTCCGTTTTGCTGTACGCCAGGCCCCTCCCGATCAACAGGACCCCGTTTCGAACGTGGCCGGTCGAACACAAGGCCGTTGCCTCCGTTGTGCAGTATGCCAGGCCTCGTTTCCATCGCCTGTTCCGTCCAAGCCCTCCCGATGAACACGACCACACGTTCCGTTCTGACCCAGCCGGTTGGCTCCCACGCATTCCGTTGCCTCCCGATGAATACACGACACATTCCGTTGCCTCCCCATGAACACGACGACGACACTGTTTCTCTATTCCGACCCAGCCATGTACGTATGCACGAGTAGGCGTTCGAGACCCTTCCTGTATGTACGTACGTGGACGTATTTTCTTTCTTGCACCCTCGCCGGCGTATGTATATGCGTTATGCGTGCGGCGCCTCTACTACGACCAGTATATGCATACGTTCACGACCAGAATGATAACGCCATTTGACGCTCGATCAGGTGGGTCCCTGCTCGTCGGCACTTCCTTGCTCGCGAAGATGTAGCTAGTGGGTCCCAGCGGTCGGGCTTAATCGTTTTGTTTTTCTTTTGCCCGGACGCACTTCCTTGCGTGCGAAGATGTAGCTGGTGGGTCCCAGCAGTCAGGGGGGCGAATCATTTTTTTTGCAAGGACACACTTCCTTGCGTGCGAAGATGTAGCTGTTGGGTCCCAGAAGTCAGGGGAAACCTTTTATTCACGAAATACGATGGCCCGTCCGGTGGGTCCCCGCTGTCAGGTGGAGGAATAATTATTTTGCGCGTAATAAGGAGGCACTTCCTTGCGGCCGCCGTGGACCCAGCTGTCAGCCTCTCCATGCACAGTACTCTTCCGATGGAAGTCGGTCGTTGACCACATTGACCACGACGCGCCGAGAGCACCACGGCGATGGACGACGGCGAGGGCTAGGAAGGGGACGACACGGAGCCAGGGAAGATGCAGCAGTGGATGCCCTCGCGAAGAGGAGTATGAGGGTGAGGCTGCCGTCGCCGTATAATAACAGGTGGTGTGGGTGAGTAGAGGGATGGCTTGGCCAGCGGTCGGAGTAGTAGGGGCGGTGAGGCCTCCGCGGCATCACAGCCAGCCACAGGAGGCAGGAGCACGCGGCATGACCGGCGCTGCTTTGGGCGGCTGGAGCACGAAGACCAGAGGTTCAAGAAGCACTACGGCTGTTGGATGGACATCGTATGGTCACTGGAGCTAGAGTCGTTCATATTGACTAAGCTGACAAAGCCCTCCGTCCCCGTAAACTTAGTAGGCCCACAAGTCAGCCTCCCACCAAGGTGAGTCCCAGCTAGCAGGGGGTGTGTCGGTGTCAAAACCGGCGGATCTCGGGTAGGGGGTCCCGAACTGTGCGTCTAGGCGGATGGTAACAGGAGACAAGAGACACGATGTTTTTACCCAGGTTCGGGCCCTCTCGATGGAGGTAAAACCCTACTCCTGCTTGATTAATATTGATGATATGGGTAGTACAAGAGTGGATCTACCACGAGATCAGAGAGGCTAAACCCTAGAAGCTAGCCTATGGTATGATTGTTGTTCCTCCTACGGACTAAAACCCTCCGGTTTATATAGACACCGGATAGGGTTAGGGTTACACAGAGTCGATTACAATGGTAGGAGATCTACATATCCGTGTCGCCAAGCTTGCCTTCCACGCCAAGGAAAGTCCCATCCGGACACGGACGAAGTCTTCAATCTTGTATCTTCATAGTCCAGAGTCCGCCAACGGTGATAGTTCGCCATCCGGACACCCCTAATCCGGGCTCCTCTCAGAGCCCCTGAACCAGGCTTCAATGACGATGAATCCGGCGCGATATTGTCTTCGCATTGCAAGGGGTTCCTCCTCGAATACTTCATAGAAGATTTTGAACACAAGGATTGTGTTCGCCTCTACAAAACAAGTTCCACACACCACCGTAGAGAGAATAACCTTTGCACGATCTGCTGACGTATTCCGCGGGCGTGACATCACACCACGGCCAAAGCCATTATATTTAATTGTTTTACTGTTCCACCTCAGCGCGTTTAGCGAGGCGGTTTCCTTGGCACGTCTTATCAGAGCGGATATCGTGCCCCCATATTCCGGGATTCCCATCAATACGGACGTGGGTAACCCAACCGCGCCATTGATTATGGCGCTTGGGAGATAAGCGAGTTTTACCAGTCAAGGCGGGGGACGATAGCTTCGTCCGTCATTCATATAAGGGATAAGGATCCACCTTTTAACCTACGCCTTATTCCTCCTTTGCTCATCCATTTCCGCGCACTCGAGCTCTAGCGCCCAAGTACGCACATCCCACCTCAACCTTCTCCAACCTTGCCCGGAGCGGGAGGGAAGTGGATGGCCTCCTCCGTCACGGAGGGGCACATCAAAAAGCTGCGGAAAGCTGGATATTTGTCCGGCGACATCGCGTGTCGGCTCCCCAACAAGGGGCAGCTCATCTCCACCCCCAGGCCCCATGAGAGGGTGGTGTTCCTCCCCCACTTCCTCGGTGGACTAGGGTTTCCACTTCACCCATTCGTCCAGGGGCTCATGTTCTACTACGGCCTAGATTTCCACGATCTGGCCCCGAATTTAATCCTCAACATCTCGGCGTTCATCGTCGTGTGCGAGGCCTTCCTCTGCATCCAGCCCCACTTGACTTATGGCTGAAGACCTTCAATGTCAAGCCAAGGTAGTGGGCGGCCGCCAAGCAGAGGCGGAGGTGCCATGTCACAGGGATGGCCAACGCCCTATGGCTCGAGGGCTCCTTTGTGGAGACCATAAAGGGGTGGCAATCGGGGTGGTTCTACATCACCGAGCCAAGACGAGTCTCAATGGGCGCGCCCCGAATTCGATCTGGCTTCCCCACACGGCTCACATCATGGAAAGAGACGGGCCTGACGTGGGGTGATTCGGAAGAGCTGTCCGGACTCCAAACCTGCGTCCGAAACCTGGTGGACAAGAATCTCAAGCTTGTAAACGTAATCCAAGTGATGCTCATCCGCCAGATTCTCCCATGCCAGCAACGAGCCTTCAATTTGTGGGAGTTTGATCCGGCACAGCACCGAACCTTGAGCTGGCTCTTGGACACTACGTACGAAGATGCCTGGAAGGTGTTGTTCAAGGGCGCCGAAGCTCCCGCATCCGCTACTGAATATCGCGGATTCAGCTCGCAGCGTCAAGCCAGCGAGGTAAGTTATTTTACACTTTATGGGACTCTTTTTTCATAGTTTGACTCTATGCGGGATCTAAAACTCCCTAACCTTTTACAGACTGGTGAAGACGTCCGGACAGATTGACCGTCCCCCTTGCCGAAGACCCAGCGGACGCCTGGATTGACGGGTTGCTGGCTCTAGCACCTCACGTGGTGCCGGAGAAGAAGGCCAAGAAGAAGGCCACGGGAACTCGAAGGAGCTCCCGGCGCCAGGTGCTGTCGGACTCATCGCCCGACGACTCTGAGGCGGAATCCTCCCCTGAGGACGAGGAGGACGAAAAAGAAGCCTCTCCCCCAGCGGGGGGAGAGAAGAAAAGGAAGGCCGCCCCGACTGGGGAGGCCCGAGGGCCCAAGAAAGAAAGGACCCTTCCTCCGGACTTCTCCACCAACGCCGACAACGACGAGGAGGAGTGGCCACTAAGGGCCAAGCCCCTGGCGAGATCGTTAGTGTCCGGACTCCGGAATAGCTCATGACTTTTTATCTGTCGCATTGCGTCTTCTAACGCCGAATATAACCATGTAGCCCGCCCAGGACGCAGCTCGCCGCTTGCCGAGCAGCTCCTGGATTCGTCCGGATGTGAATAGCACTTCACTTCCGACCGCCTCCTCTCCTCGTGGACGCAGATGACATCGCGGTGGAGTCCCAAAAGGGCCCAGCCGGGAGGAGGTGGTCCCGAGGCGCCAAGGCGACCTCCCGGACTCCGGCGCAGGGGCGAGACCCCAGAGGGCTCTAAGTCCGCCCTGTGCCGGACTCCGCACCGAACCTTCTCGGTTACTGAAGTCCGGCAAGCGGCCCCTTCGTAAGAAGGGCAAGATCATGACGCCGGTGACCTCCGTCCATCCGGAGGCACTGGATAGCTTGGCTGGAGGCGCTTAATAGCGCCTCCATCGACGAGGAGCACCGCACTGCTATGAGTGTGGTGATCCGAAGTTCAGTCCGCCAAGAGCGGGCTGATCAAGCCTGCACTGGACTTCTAACAGCTTTGAGGTAAGTTTAGAATATGTAAAAATATAACCGCATAGACAGTAGCCCCCGATGCTTAGTTCGTGTTTGGAAAGAAAAGCCGCATCGAGGATCTAAAAAGATATACGCAGGAGTCTAACATAAGTATGTCAATATGGGAATGCAGCTGACTGCACGACCTCTGCCGCCAGACCGATCATGGAGGTCAATGCATTGAAGCAGAGCCTCGAGCGGTCCGAGAACAAGCTCGGCCTTGCCAAGAAGCAGCTCGAGGACAAGGAAGGTAAGTAATACCTTATTAAAGTAATACCTTATAGAAAGAATTTGGTTGCAAAAATGACAGGACTAACGTGGGTATTGTAGGGGCCACGAATGAGGTGGTGACCCTGAAGGAAGCGGTGTCCACGGCCGAAAGCAAAGCGGCCGCGGAGCGCACCGAGCGAGAGAGGCAGGAGGCGCAGGTGGCGGAGGTGCGGCAAGAACTCTAGGCTCTCGTGGAAAAACACGAGAGTTTGGAGCGTGACTCGAAGACTCGAGAGTCTGAGCTCGCCTCGGCTCTTGGGAGTGCCAAAGCCGCGAAGGCCGAAGCCCGAAAAGCCCTCCAGGAAATCGAATCATTAAAGAAGATAGCGGCGGGTAAGGCATTCTTTATGCAAAGCAAGCATGTGAAAGTGAATTATCTATTACTTACCCGAATCCGAAGCTCTCTAGGAGCATTCGCAGATCTGCCCCGTAGTGTGTCTTATGCTTCCGCGTTCTACCGCGCCGAGGAGGGGAGCTCGATGGAAAAGGTGTTCTGGTCTCAGTATGCTGAGGCCGGACATCCGGTGCCCCTGAGCGGCCAGCTGAAGCAGCTGGTCGAGCTCCACAAGGTCGCCGAACAGGCCATGAAGGGCCTCATAGTTCGGTTTGTGGCTCTGGAAGCCATGCACAGGAGCTACTTCAGGGCTAGTGCGGCGGCTGGTGGACGCCTTTGTCCATGGATTGAAGTCATCAAGCGCCCGCGTCTGCATTGAAGGTGCCTGTCGGGCCCTTGCCCGTGCTAAAGTGCACTGGGGCAAGATGGATGCTGAGAAGCTTGTGACGGACGGGCCACCGCCGGGCAAGGAGCATCGCAAGCCCGAAATGTACTATGAGGGCATCCTGAAGGGTGCCCGCCTTATAGCGGGTGAATGCTGCAAAGATGTAATTTTTGAATAGACTAGCATTTGTTATCATGTACGCTGAAAACTTGTTCATATGCTCTAAGCAACGCTTGTGAATTTAAAATATTACCTTCTGTGCGGCCATTTATCAAATTTGAGAGATGGCAAGTCGTTGGCTTCAGCCCCATGCCACGAAAGTGCTGGGGTGTTCGGGATAAACTTGAGCGCTCTTGTTCCCATTCTTGGGTCCTTCGAGGGAGGCGCCAACGCAACGTAACAAGGCAACCGGACTATAGTGCTTGAACACTCTCACTTAGCCATAGAATTCTATAATTTTAAATTTCGCGAAGCCCCTAGTATTCGGAAGACCGAAGTTCGGGCGCTATCCACGCCTTTGGCGGACAATGTCGACTCCTCGCTCTAAGCGACATAAGCCTTTAGGGACCGAAAAAACCTCTCGAACAGCGATCGGCTCTCGCCTATCATGACGGTCAGTTTAGCTTTCCACCGAGGTGCTCAACCCAGCTCAATCTGGGGCACAATCGCATGGTTCTCCCAGCTACCTTAGCCGATATAACGGAACGTAAGGTACCAAAACATGGGAGCCGGGCAAACCCAACTATTGACCCAAGACATGATTCGAGCCGATGCATATAATGCTATAAGTTCGGGTGCCGCACTTGTGAAAGTGTTCGGACTTATCACACCATAGTTTTGGGGTACTTAAGCCCCGGTGTATTGGCCGTACTAAAGTGTACGTGTGCAACATGTCATGAATGAACATATATATATATATATATATATATATATATATATATATATATATATATATATATATATATAAAGAAAGGAGTGCAATAACAGGCATAAGCTATGTATTGTTTATTCAAAAAGGTACTGCAATGAATGCAGAATGATACAAATAGTGCGATAAGCAAGGGATGGGACTATTTAACATGTCCCCCTCCAGGGGTAAGCTGCGGGATGGTATGTAAAACAGGTATAATGCTCGTAGTAGAGACCACCTGGACACTCGACGTAGCTTTATGCTTCCCTGGCTGTTGCATCGTGAGTTCGGCAATTCTAGTGCCGGACAGGGCTTCTGGAAAACGGAGTCCTGGCAGTAAGAGAAAAGAAGAAAGAAAAAGAATGACACAATTGGGAGCCCCTGGTGCGGTTGAGCCGCATTCTGGGCATGCCGTGGTCGTGCCCCTCCCCTTATGCCCATGGTATCTCCAGAGCATAGTTATGTACACATAGTACTGGCTTCGCAATTTCGCGAGGGATGGGGTTGGGGCCGGGTTGCTACGCGTGCTCGGATCGTGCCAAGCGGTCTTGTTGTAGGTTACTCCGGGCGCGCTTGATGGTGTCCGGACGTTTAGTAGCCGGACTCGAGAATTGCTATGAGAGGCTGCTTTGCACCTCCGCCGCGAGGGCCGCCATATGCTCCTCCGTTCGGAGAGAGCGTTCGGTGTTTCCATTGACCGTGATTACTCCTCGAGGGCCTGGCATCTTGAGCTTGAGGTATGCGTAGTGCGGCACCGCATTGAACTTTGCAAATTCGGTTCGTCAGCAAAGCGTGATAGCCGCTATGAACGGGACTATGTCGAAGATTAACTCTTCGCTCGGGTTATCCAGGGATCCAAGACCACTTGAGTGTAATCGAGCTCGCATAATTGGCCTCTATTATGAGGGCTGGCTTCTCCCTCCTCCCGTGCTGAATCCTGCCGGAGGAGGTTGTCTTCAACCGTCCGGTGTTATTATCTCCGTCTTTGGAATCACCGCTTTTGCTGTGGGCGGGATTTAGAGCGGCGCCGCTGACGCCGGCGCTTGGGCTGTTTCTTGGAGGGGTCATCCTCCACCGTTCCATCGATGTTCCCATCTTTTGGAATGTCCACCATGTATATGTCGTATGACGAGGTGGCCTTCCAGTGCCCTGTAGGCGCTGGTTCTTGGTCGTCTCCAGCATCGTCGTCCATACCGTCGATGTCTTCGGAGTCGAAGTCGAGCATGTCGGTTAAATCATCGACAGTGGCTACAAAGTGGGTGGTGGGTGGGCGTTATATTTCTTCGTCGTCCGCATCCCAACCTTCCTGACCGTAGTTCGGCCAGGGCTCACCTGATAAAGAGAGAGACTTTAGTGAATTTAGGATGTTGCCAAAGGGCGAGTGCTGAAAGATGTCCGCGGCAGTGAACTCCATAACCGGCGCCCAATTGGATTCGATTGGCAGGGGCGCGGAGGGCTCGGAGTCTAGAGAGGAGTCCGGCACCTTGGAGTCACGGTCTTCACAAAGGACAGGGATGGAGTTCGTCTCAATCGCTGTAGAGATCGTAGCCCCCGAGGCGGTGTCCAGCCACTCATCCTCGATCGGCGGAGTCGGCTCCGAGCTAAGGGTCGGAGCGGACGTTGGTGCTGTTGGAAATATGCCCTAGAGGCAATAATAAATTAGTTATTATTATATTTCCTTGTTCATGATAATCGTTTATTGTTCATGCTATAATTGTATTGACCGGAAACAGCAATACATGTGTGGATACATAGACAACACCATGTCCCTAGTAAGCCTCTAGTTGACTAGCTCGTTGATCAATAGATGGTTACGGTTTCCTGACCATGGACATTGGATGTCATTGATAACGGGATCACATCATTAGGAGAATGATGTGATGGACAAGACCCAATCCTAAGCCTAGCACAAAGATCGTAGTTCGTATGCTAAAGCTTTTCCAATGTCAAGTATCTCTTCCTTAGACCATGAGATCGTGCAATTCCCGGATACCGTAGGAGTGCTTTGGTGTATCAAACGTCACAACGAATCGGGTGACTATAAAGGTGCACTACATGTATCTCCGAAGTGACCATTGGGTTGACACGGATCGAGATCGGATTTGTCACTCCGTAAACGGAGAGGTATCTCTGGGCCCACTCGGTAGGACATCATCATATGTGCACAATGTGACCAAGGGGTTGATCACGGATGATGTGTTACGGAACGAGTAAAGAGACTTGCCGGTAACGAGATTGAACAAGGTATCGGATACCGACGATCGAATCTCGGCAAGTACAATACCGCTAGACAAAGGGAATTGTATACGGATCGATTGAGTCCTTGACATCGTGGTTCATCCGATGAGATCATCGTGGAACATGTGGGAGCCAACATGGGTATCCAGATCCCGCTGTTGGTTATTGACCGAGAACGCCTCGGTCATGTTCAGATGATTCCCGAACCCGTAGGGTCTACACACTTAAGGTTCGGTGACGCTAGGGTTATATAGGAAGCTTGTATGTGGTTACCGAATGTTGTTCGAGTCCCGGATGAGATCCCGGACGTCACGAGGAGTTCCGAATGGTCCGGAGGTAAAGATTTATATATGGAAGTCCTGTTTTGGTCACCGAAAAGTTTCATGCGATTTCGGTAATGTAATGGGACCACCGGAGGGTCCCGGGTCCACCAAGTGGGGCCACCAACCCCTGAAGGTTGCGTGGGCCAAGTGTGGAGGGACCAGCCCCTAGGAGGGCTGGTGCGCCCCCACAAGGGGCCCAAGGCGCAAGGATGGGGTGGGGGGGCAACCCTAGTCCAGATGGGCCCTAAGGCCCATCTAGTGGGCGCCCCTCTCCCTCCTCTCTGGCCGCCCCCAAACCCATCTAGGGCTGGCCGCCACCCCTAGGGGTGGAAACCCTAGAGGGGCGCAGCCCTCCTTCCCCTATATATATGAGGCCCTGGGCTGCCCATAACACACGAGAGTCTCCTCTCCAGCGCAGCCCCGCCTCCTCCTCCTCCTCTCCCTAGGTGCTTGGCGGCCTCGGGATTGCCACGCCTCCATCACCACCATGCCGCCAGTGCTGCTGCTGGATGGAGTCTTCTCAACCTCTCCTCTCTCCTTGCTGGATCAAGGCGTGGAGACGCCACCGGCTGTACGTGTGTTGAACGCGAGGTGCCGTCTGCTCGCACTTGATCATCGGTGATCTGAATCACGACGAGTACGACTCCATCAACCCTGCTCACTTGAACGCTCCGCTTAGCGATCTACAAGGGTATGTAGATGCACTCTCCTTCCCTCGCTGCTAGTTTCTCCATAGATAGATCTTGGTGACACGAGGAAAATTTTGAATTTCTGCCACGCTCCCCAACAAAGGGCATCATGAGCTAGGTCTATTGCGAGATTCTTTGCACGAGTAGAACACAAAGTAGTTGTGGGCGTTGATGATGTTCAATATGCTTACCGTTACTAGTCCAATCTTGTTTCGACGGTATTGTGGGATGAAGCGCCCGGACCGACCTTACACGCATTTCACGTGAGACAGTTTCCACCGATCGACATGCACTTGGTGCATAAGGTGGCTAGCGGGTGCCGCCTCCCACTTTAGTCGGAACGGATTCGATGAAAAGGGTCCTTATGAAGGGTAAATAGCAATTGGCATATCACGCTGTGGTTTTATGAGGTAAGAAACGTTTGCTAGAACCCATAGCAGCCATCAGAAACATGCAAACAACAATTAGAGGACGCCTAACTTGTTTTTGCAGGGTATGCTATGTGATGTGATATGGCCAAGAAGAATGTGATGAATGATATGTGATGTATGAGATTGATCATGTTCTTGTAATAGGATTCACGACTTGCATGTCGATGAGTATGACAACCGCAGGAGCCATAGGAGTTGTCTTTATTTATTGTATGACCTGCGTGTCATTAAACAACGCCATGTAATTACTTTACTTTATTGCTAACCGTAGCCATAGTAGTAGAAGTAATAGTTGGCGAGACAACTTCATGGAGACACGATGATGGAGATCATGATGATGGAGATCATGGTGTCATGCCGGTGACAATGATGATCATGGAGCCCCAAGATGGAGATCAAAGGAGCAATATGATATTGGCCATATCATGTCACTACTATATAATTGCATGTGATGTTTATTATGTTTATGCATCTTGTTTACTTAGAACGACGGTAGTAAATAAGATGATCCTTACACAAATTTCAAGAAGTGTTCTCCCTAATCGTGCACCGCTGCTACAGTTCGTCGCTTCTAAGCACCACGTGATGATCGGGTGTGATGGATTCTTACGCTCACATACAACGGTGTAAGCAAGATTTACACACGCAAAACACTTAGGGTTAACTTGACGAGCCTAGCATGTGAAGACATGGCCTCGAACACGGAGACCGAAAGGTCGAGCATGAGTCGATAGTAGATACGATCAACATGAAGATGTTCACCGATGATGACTAGTCCGTCTCACGTGATGATCGGACACGGCCTAGTTGATTCGGATCATGTAATCACTTAGATGACCGAGGGATGTCTATCTCGAGTGGGAGTTCATAAGATGAACTTAATTATCCTGAACATAGTCAAAAGACCTTTTGCAAATTATGTCGAAAGCTCGCGCTTTAGTTCCACTGCTTAGATATGTTCCTAGAGAAAATATAGTTGAAAGTTGAAAGTAGCGATTATGCGACAAGAGAAAGCTTATGTCCTTAATGCACCGCCAAGATGCTGAACCCCAAACGTCGTTTGTGGATGTTGTGAACATCGGACATACACGCTTTGATAACTACGTGATAGTTCAGCTTAAACGGTTTAGAGTTGAGGCACCAAAGACGTTTTTGAAACGTCATGAACATATGAGATGTTTCGAGGGCTGAAATTGGGATTTCAGGCTCGTGCTCACGCCAAGAGGTATGAGACCTCCGACGATTTTCTTAGCCTACAAACTAAGGGAGAAAAGCTCAATCGTTGAGCTTGTGCTCAGATTGTCCGAATACAACAATCACTTGAATCGAGTGGGAGTTGATCTTCCGATGAGATAGTGATGTTTCTCCAAAGTCATTGCCACCAAGCTGCTAGAGCTTCGTGATGAACTATAACATATCAGGGATAGATATGATGATCCTGAGGTATTCGCGATGTTTGACATCGCGAAAGTAGAAATCAAGAAGGAGCATCAATTGTTGATGGTTGGTGAAACCACTAGTTTCAAGAAGGGCAAGGGCAAGAAGGATACTTCATGAAATGGCAAATCAGCTGCTGCTCCAGTGAAGAAACCCAAGGTTGAACCCAAACCCGAGACTAAGTGCTTCGGAATAAGGGAACTACCATCGAGCAAATTACCCTAGATACTTGGTAGATAAGAAGGCTGGCAAGGTCGATAGAAGTATATTGATATACATTATGTTAATGTGTACTTTACTAGTACTCCTAGTAGCACCAGGGTATTAGATACCGTTCGGTTGCTAAGTGTTAGTAACTCAAATAAAAGCTACGGAATAAACGGAGACTAGCTAAAGGTGAGCTGACGATATGTGTTGAAGTGTTTCCAAGTTTGATGTGATCAAACATCGCACGCCCCTCTACCATCAAGATTAGTATTAAACCAGAATTATTGTCATTTGGTGTTTATGCTGAGCATAGACATGATTGGATTATGTCTATCGCAATACGGTTATTCATTTATGGAGAATAATGGTTACTCTATTTGAATAATACCTTCAATGGTCTTGCACCTAAAAGAATGGTTTATTGAATCTCGATCGTAGTGATACACATTTTCATGCCAAAAGTATAAGATAGTAATGATAGTACCACTTACTTGTGGCAATCGCCATGTAAGTCATATTGGTATAGAACGCATGAAGAAGCTCCATGTTGATGGATCTTTGACTCACTGCTTTGAAAAGATTGAGACATGTGAACCATGTCTATTGGTGTATATGCATGAAGAAACTCCATGCAGATGGATCGCTTGGACTCACTTGATTTTGAATCACTTGAGATATGCAAATCATACCACATGGGCAAGATGATTGAAAAGCCTCGGTTTCAAAGAAGATGGAACAAGATAGCAACTTGTTGGAAGTAACACATTTTGATGTATGCAGTCCAATGAGTGCCGAGGCATGCAAAGGAATATCGTTATGTTCTTACTTCACGATGATTTGAGTAGATGTTGAGTATATTTACTTGATGAAACACAAGTCTGAATTATTGAAAGGTTCAAGTAATTTCAGAGTGAAGTTTAAGATCTTGTGACAAGAGGATAAAATGTCTATGATATGATCATAGAGATGAATATCTGAGTTACGAGTTTTGGCACACAATTAAGACATTGTGCAAATTGTTTCACAATTAATACCGCCGAACACCATAGTGTGATGGTGTGTCCGAACATCATAGTTGCACCCTATTGGATATGGTGCGTACCATGATGTCTCTTATCGAATTACCACTATCGCTCATGGGTTAGGCATTAGAGACAACCGCACTCACTTTAATAGGGCACCACGTAATTCCGCTGAGATGACACCGTATGAACTTGGTTTAGAGAAACCTAAGTTGTCGTTTCTTAAAAGTTTGGGGCTGCGACGCTTATGTGGAAAAGTTTCAGTTGATAAGCTCGAACCCAAAGCGGATAAAATGCATCTTCATAGGACACCCAAAACAGTTGGGTATACCTCCTAATTCAGATCCGAAAGCAATAGGGATTGTTTCTTGAATCGGGTCCTTTCTCGAGGAAAAGTTTGTCTCGAAAAGTTGAGTGGGAGGATGGTGGAGACTTGATGAGGTTATTGAACCGTCACTTCAACTAGTGTGTAGCAGGCACGTGAAGTTGTTCCGTGGCACCTACACCAATTGAAGTAGAAGCTATGATAGTGATCATGAAGTTTTGGATCAAGTCACCACACGACTCGTAGGGTGACAAGGATGCGTATTACTTCGAGTGGTACAGTAATCCTGTCTTGAAGGTCATGTTGCTAGACAACAATGAACCTACGAGCTATGGAGAAGCGATGGTGGGCCCAAATTCCTACAAATGGTTAGAAGCCATGAAATCCGAGATAGGATCCATGTATCGTAACAAAGCATGGACTTTGGTGGACTTGCCCGATGATCGGCAAGCCATTGAGATAAATGGATCTTTAAGAAGAAGACGGACGTGGACGGTAATATCACCGCCTATGAAGCTCGACTTGTGGCAAAGAGTTTTCACAAGTTCAAGGAGTTGACTACGATGAGATTCTTCTCATTCGTAGCGATGCTTAAGTCCGTCGGAATCATGTTAGCATAAGCTGCATTTATGAAATCTGCGATGGATGTCAAAATGAGTTTCCTTACCAGCCAGTAAGGAAAGGTTGTATGTGATACAATCGAAAAGTTTTGTCGATCCTAAGGATGCTAAAGGTATGCTGGCTCCAGCGATCCTTTCTAAGGACCGGAGTAAGCATCTCGGAGTTGGAATGTGCGCTTTGATGAGATGATCAAAGATTTTGGGTGTATACAAAGTTTATGAGAAACTTGTATTTCCAAAGAAGTGAGTGGGAGCACTATAGAATTTCTGATGAGTATATGTTGTTGACATATTGTTGATCGAAATGATGTAGAATTTCCGAAAGCATATAGGGTTATTTGAAAAGTGTTTTCAAGTGAAAACCTGGATTAAGCTACTTGAACATTGAGCATCAAGATCTATAGGATAGATCAAAACGCTTAATGGTACTTTCAAATGAGCATATACCTTGACATGATCTTGAAAGTGTTCAAGATGGATCACCAAAGAAGGAGTTCTTGCCTGAGATGTAAGGTATGAAGTTAAGAGTTAAAGCTCGACCACGGCAGAAAAGAGAGAAAGGATGAAGGTCGCCCCTATGCTTCGACATAGGCTCTATAGTATGCTATGCTTTGTGTACCGCACCGAAGTGTGCCATGCCATGAGTCACTAAGGGTACAAGAATGATCCAGAATGGATCATTGACAGCGGTCAAAATTGTCCTTGGAGTAAATAAGGACATGTTTCTCGATTATGGAGGTGATAAAGAGTTCGGCGAAAGGGTTACGCCGATGCAAGCTTTAACACCTATCCGAAAGTGACTCGAGTAGCAAACCGGATACGATAGTGGAGCAACCATTTGGAATAGCTCCAAGTGGAGCGTGAAAGCAGCATTTACAATATGACATAGAGAATTATAGTACACACGGATCTGAAAGGTTCGCACCGCTGACTAAAACCTCTCTCACAAGCAAAACATGATCAAACCCCGTAACTCATTGAGACTTAATCACATGGTGATGTGAACTAGTTTAAGACACTAGTAAACTCTTTGGATGTTGGTCACATGGCGATGTGACCTATCGTGTTAATCACATGGCGATGTGAACTAGATTATTGACTCTAGTGCAAGTGGGAGACTGTTGGAAATATGCCCTAGAGGCAATAATAAATTAGTTATTATTATATTTCCTTGTTCATGATAATCGCTTATTATTCATGCTATAATTGTATTGACCGAAACAGCAATACATGTGTGGATACATAGACAACACCATGTCCCTAGTAAGCCTCTAGTTGACTAGCTCGTTGATCAATAGATGGTTACGGTTTCCGACCATGGACATTGGATGTCATTGATAACGGATCACATCATTAGGAGAATGATGTGATGGACAAGACCCAATCCTAAGCCTAGCACAAAGATCGTAGTTCGTATGCTAAAGCTTTTCCAATGTCAAGTATCTCTTCCTTAGACCATGAGATCGTGCAATTCCCGGATACCGAGGAGTGCTTTGGTGTATCAAACGTCACAACGAATCGGGTGACTATAAAGGTGCACTACTGTATCTCCGAAAGTGACCATTGGGTTGACACGGATCGAGATCGATTTGTCACCCGTAGACGGAGAGGTATCTCTGGCCCACTCGGTAGGACATCATCATAATGTGCACAATGTGACCAAGGGGTTGATCACGGATGATGTGTTACGGAACGAGTAAAGAGACTTGCCGGTAACGAGATTGAACAAGGTATCGGGATACCGACGATCGAATCTCGGCAAGTACAATACCGCTAGACAAAGGGAATTGTATACGGGATCGATTGAGTCCTTGACATCGTGGTTCATCCGATGAGATCATCGTGGAACATGTGGGAGCCAACATGGGTATCCAGATCCCGCTGTTGGTTATTGACCGGAGAACGTCTCGGTCATGTCTGCATGGTTCCCGAACCCGTAGGGTCTACACACTTAAGGTTCGGTGACGCTAGGGTTATATAGGAAGCTTGTATGTGGTTACCGAATGTTGTTCGGAGTCCCGGATGAGATCCCGGACGTCACGAGGAGTTCCGGAATGGTCCGGAGGTAAAGATTTATATATGGGAAGTCCTGTTTTGGTCACCGGAAAAGTTTCGGGCGATATCGGTAATGTACCGGGACCACCGGGAGGGTCCCGGGGGTCCACCAAGTGGGGCCACCAACCCCGAAGGTTATGGGGCCAAGTGTGGAGGGACCAGCCCCTAGGAGGGCTGGTGCGCCCCCCACAAGGGGCCCAAGGCGCAAGGATGGGTGGGAGGGCGCAAACCCTAGTCCAGATGGGCCCTAAGGCCCATCTAGTGGGCGCCTCCCTCTCCCTCCTCTCTGGCCGCCCCCAAACCCATCTAGGGCTGGCCGCCACCCCTAGGGGTGGAAACCCTAGAGGGGCGCAGCCTCCCCTTCCCTATATATATGAGGCCCTGGGCTGCCCATAACACACGAGAGTCTCCTCTCCAGCGCAGCCCCGCCTCCTCCTCCTCCTCCTCCCTAGGTGCTTGGCGGCCTCGCGGGATTGCCACGCCTCCATCACCACCATGCCGCAGTGCTGCTGCTGGATGGAGTCTTCTCAACCTCTCCTCTCTCCTTGCTGGATCAAGGCGGGGAGACGCCACCGGCTGTACGTGTGTTGAACGCGGAGGTGCCGTCTGCTCGCACTTGATCATCGGTGATCTGAATCACGACGAGTACGACTCCATCAACCCCGTTCACTTGAACGCTTCCGCTTAGCGATCTACAAGGGTATGTAGATGCACTCTCCTTCCCCTCGTTGCTGGTTTCTCCATAGATAGATCTTGGTGACACGTAGGAAAATTTTGAATTTCTGCTACGTTCCCCAACAGGTGCAGCCTCCAGGGCACCGTTTGGCGGTAGAACTAGATCGTGCCCATCGAGACAGTGCGGCGCGCTTGGCTGTGGCTCGAATCCGTCGAAGATCAAGTCTCCGCGGATGTTGGCCGTGTAGTTCAAACTCCCAAATCTGACCTGGTGGCCAGGGGCGTAGCTTTCGATCTGCTCCAGATGGCCAAGTGAATTGGCCCGTAGTGCAAAGCTGCCGAATACGAAGATCTGTCCGGGGAGAAAAGTCTCACCCTGGACCGCGTCGTTGTTGATGATCGAAGGAGCCATCGGGCCTAAGGATGACGACACAGAGGAACTCTCAATGAAAGCACCAATGTTGGTGTCAAAACCGGCGGATCTCGGGTAGGGGGTCCCGAACTGTGCGTCTAGGCGGATGGTAACAGGAGACAAGGGACACGATGTTTTTACCCAGGTTCGGGCCCTCTCGATGGAGGTAAACCCTACTCCTGCTTGATTAATATTGATGATATGGGTAGTACAAGAGTGGATCTACCACGAGATTAGAGAGGCTAAACCCTAGAAGCTAGCCTATGGTATGATTGTTGTTCGTCCTACGGACTAAAACCCTCCTGTTTATATAGACACCGAATAGGGTTAGGGTTACACAGAGTCGGTTACAATGGTAGGAGATCAACATATCCGTATTGCCAAGCTTTCCTTCCACGCCAAGGAAAGTCCCATCCGGACACGGGACAAAGTCTTCAATCTTATATCTTCATAGTCCAGGAGTCGGACCAATAGTGATAGTTCGGCTATCCAGACACCCCCTAATCTAGGACTCCCTCAGGGAGTATTCATTTTTTTGTGCGTAATAAGGAGGCATTTCCGATGGGTCCCAGCTGACAGCGGGGGGAACGTTTTTTCACGAAATACAGAGACCCTTCCGATGGGTCCCAGCTATCAGGTGGAGGAATCATTATTTTGCGCATAATAAGGAGGCATTTTCGTGTGTGGGCCCCTACTGTCAGCCTCTTCCGATGGTTGTTGTTTGTTGACCATGTTGACCTCGCCACGCCGAGAGCACAAACGCGGTGGATGAGGGCGGGGCCCAGGAAGAGAACCACCCGGAGCCGGCGAAGCCACCGCAGCAGATGCCCATGCTGAGGGGAGAACGAGCGCTGACTGGTCTGCTGCGGGGTGAGGCTGACGTTGCCGGAAAATAACAGGATGTGTGGGTGGTTAGAGGGATGGCCTGGCGGCAGCATAGCCAGCCACGGGAGGAGGGAGCAGGCAGTCCCGCCGTCGCTGGTTTGGGCGGCTGGAGCAGGAAGATTAGAGATAGAAGAAGCACGACGGCCGTTGGATGGACATCCAACATTCACTGTTGTGTGTTGACTAAGTTGACAAAGCCTTGCGTACGCGTCAAAAAAAATTTAGGACAGCGTCATCGTCAACCTAGTAGGCCTAGAAGTTAGCCTCCAAATCTGTGGAAAACAGCATACAGCCCATTAGCCATTATTTTCAATAATTTACAGCCCATTTGCTAATTCATAAGGATATTTGAAGCTCATATTCTTTTTTAGCATTACAGACCATATATTCTGGGCACTGCTAAAAAATTCAACGAAATTTTTCATATTTCGGTGGGGTCTGAACTCTTTTAATCACGAAATTTCGAGTCACGTTAAAAATAGTTTTCAAAAAATTATATCAAAATAAAATTCAAAAAACAATTCTCCGCAAAAAAAATGAATGAAATTTAGAATCTTAACTAGCAAGATGCTCGTTCGTTGCACGGAACATGAAGATGCATTTGTATGAGTAGTTTATCTTGTGGGTGAAAAGATGATATTTTAATGTAATTTCCAGTTGGCTTTGGTTTTTATAAGAGTAGAGAGTAGAGAAATCCTGAAAAACGATATTTTAATGCAATTGCCGGTTGGCTTTGGTTTAAAAATTTACAGCCCATTTCTTACAACTTATAGCCCGTTTTCTGGGGAAGGCCATTTCTTATCCCTCCTCGTCTTGAAAGATTTGCATCCCAGCAGGGCTAAGAAAAGAAAGTAGGCCTAGGTTTTGGTATTCTCCAAAAAAAAGAACTGGGCTAGCCAATTTCAGAAAGAAAAAAATATCAACTGGGCTCGTCATGTGCTTAATAAAAGCGTAAGCGTGGGCTAGACGGACCACACCCCTCGACAGACAACAGCAGCTTGAGCTCTCCTCTCAAACTGAAAAACAATCTGGGCGAGCTGTCGGGTCCCTGGTGTTATCCGCTCGTTGTATAATTTTCTCGTTTATTGACTACATTGACAATGGCGTGGAACCTAGTTGTCAAACAATTAGGAGGAAGTATTGTTTTGGCTTGTAATAACGAGGCACCTTGCTATAAATGCAATGACCTCGTGGGTCCCTACCGTCAGCCTCTCCATGTACATTCATATCCTGATTCCTCTTGGTTGTTGACCATGTTTACAACACCGCACGGCAAGCGCGAGCACAGCGAGCTAACCAAGGCGAGAACGACGGCAAGGCCTCGACGGAAACTAACAGCATCCATGAAAGATGCGGCAGTGTAGTGGCAGGTCGAGGGGAGTACGAGGGCAACAACATGCAAGTCAAACATACAAATGGTACAAAAGCCCAAGGATTAATTGTTCATCAAATTTTTAGACAAAACCCAGATTGAACATGACAAGAATATCTAACCCAACCACTCTTTTTGCAGTCACAAACAAATGGATCGGTCTCGATCCATAAAATCAACATCCCGTGCAAAAAATTTATTTTAGGATGTCTACAACTTGTTGTAAATAGAAGCCGAAACACGCTTAGAAGCCCATTTGTCCACCTGAAACTTCTTTTTTGCTGTTCAACATGTTCGTCCGTGAGAAATCTCTTGCTGTAAAAATTAAGCCTCATGGACAATAGTAACCTCGCATTCAACAGGAACAATGTGACAAAGCTTCTGTTTGCCTGGTTGGATGCATATCATCCCACCATTATTGTCCTCAAATGAATGTCATGAGAACTGAGAAAATCCTTGTGCTTATTACGCCAACGATTGGTTATATGTTTTTGTCCATGTGGTTCTGCCTAAGTAGACATGAAGATTGAAAATAGTTAAGGTCTGAAAAAGAGTATTTCAAAGAACGACACTGAACAGTTAATTCTAGTACAATATATACGGGCTTTCAATGTGCATGAAATCATCACCTCTATGTATAAATTCTCCGAGATCGAAAGCATCGCAGCAAGCCAATAATTATGTCCAGATCAAAACTATACATTCTGATATATATGATCTTGACAGATTCCAGCAGCATTGATAGGCTATCAATGGATGAACTCTTCATTGAGCATATAACATAATATTAGTACCCAAAGTGTACTCCAATATGATATAAAACTTATGCGCATAAATGAAAAATGCAGCATATGCTTACAAATGTGTAGATGATAATATACGGTACCTGAAAAGTTGAGGAGCCAAACACCAACTCCTTGTGATTATTAAACGGGTCACGAATTACACCCAAGATCTCCAGTTTGGGCGTAGAGATGACAGTTATTTCTGATGGTGTATAACAATTATGAAGGAGAAACCTTTCAAGTAAAGGGGCATCTTCGGTGATGAGCTGCTGTCCTTCAAAAAAATTCCAATGCTTTTAAGGTGAGGCGACTTTATTTGGAGACAACTGATACCGATTTCTATTCCCAAAACAATCAGCAAGCGCTCTAGGGTAGGGCAACTAGAGTGGATGATGTCTGCAAAGGAGGCCTCCGACAGATAAACCACCACAAGCGAAAGTTTTTTTAGCAGTGGGAGTCGAAGCATTTGTACCAGATCATCTGGTAGATGGCACCGGGCGAAGGTGGCGGTGTGGAGAGAGGAGGAAAACCGCGAGATGGACAACAGTGGTGTGGGCACGAATTCTTGGTATGTTCGTGGTATGAAACTTTCATGGTAATGGTAGAACTCAAACTGCTGGAGTTTTCCGAATTCAGGGGATGTCAGCCAAGCATCCACCTTGCCGGGTATGGACAACAGGTAGCTTGTCGGGATGCAGAGGAATTGAACGGTGCCCTGCTGGTGAGAAGAGACGATGGCTCTGATGAGATCAAATTCAGGAAGGACAGATATCTAACAACAGTCGAGATTGAGGGGCGCGGTGCGCCATAGAGGGCGCCACCGAGTTGAGAGGACTTGTGTGCGGCAACAATCCTTGGTGGGGAGAAGCGAGATGATCTCCTCAAGGATGACATCCGGGAGATCGCTGATGCGGTCCACCGGAGATTCTACCGTTCCTCGATCCGGGTGGGGGGGCGCCGCTTCTCACCGCTGCCACGGGTGAGGGATCTACAATCGCGCCGCCACTGGCGGAGCCTCATCTTCTTGGCGCCGGGCCAGCCGACTCCATTTTCCTTGTGGGCGTCGCGCCGAGCTCACGGGTTTGAGCAGAGTAGCCGAGACGAGCCTAGTGGCGGTCACGAGTGGGGAAGAAGGAGGGCTGGGGATTTCTGTAGGAGTGGAAGAAGAGGAGCAGGCGTTTTCTGTACGAGTGAGGAAGAAGGTGAGCGGGGTTTTCTGGACGAGTGAGGAAGATTGGGGAGCGGGGGAATTGGTGGGGAGACGGAAGTGGGAGAGCGAGTTGTTTGTGTTTATAAGGCACGCTGCACTAACTACTCGCTTTTTCCCAAGAACCACTCTCGTCTTTTGGGTTGCTGCATGACTGGCCATGCATGCAGGATGCATGTGCCCGCCGGCCACTGCATGCGCCTGGTTTGTTTTTATTTACTAGGCCTATTTAATAGGGTGGTTATGGAGTAAATTAAGGAAATTTATTTTCTCTGTGTGCATCCACCAAATTAGAGGATGCGGTACTGGATGCAGACACCCACATTAAACTAACATTCAGAAGAACAAAAGTTCAGCATGTCTATGCATCTCAATGATTCACCATACTATAACCAATATACAAAACTGTGAGAAGGTGTGGAAATAAAGAAAATTGGTCGATGCTTCTCTAAGCAAAGGGCTCCTCAAGACGCATTAATTTCCTGGGCATGCTTGTTTCTTCTCAATGTTGCGAGCACTTTGAGCATGTTGGCAACTCCACAGCTATCTAGCTGCCTCATCTTGCAATTGATGCTGACACATTTGCAGCAAACACATGAGGCAATAGAGATGACTCAACATGGGTCCATATTGTGCAGTTCCCCTGATATCCTATTCATTGTCCTGAATCTAAAAAGATAGGAAAACAGTAGCTATACTTAAACGGTGTTGCAAAAGAGTAGCACATATCAATAGCTCGGCATGACAAAACACGATCATCTGGACGAAGGGGATACTGACCTGCCTGGGGAAGATTACATATAATTTCATAAGTCCTTGGTTGATTTCCACCTTCGGCTGCACCGCTTGTTTGCTCCTCCGCACATGACAGGATCATTCCGACCGCATTCCGCAAGTCAACATACTAATAAGCTAATTTCATCTTATGTGGTCATTGTACCTAGTTATGAATGTAGGAATACCTGGAGCACCATGAGGTTAGCGGACATCGTAGATGCAGCCATATAAAATTTGTGCGGTGCTACCAAAATTGAGGTTTGTATCCCTTCCGTTATGAGAATTCTTCTTGAAGTTGGTAGAATGTGACGGCTTGTTCTTTGCATCAAACTTCCCTTTCCCTGAGATTTGTTCTTGTTGTTTTGGGGCTGGTTGGGCTGGAAGTTCTTCTCGTACCATGTGGGCACTAGAAGCTCCCTCGGCGACCGAGCACGTGTGTCTTTTGTTTTCGCTTTCTCCTCAAAATCAAGAGTGCTAATGAGATCCAAAACAGAAAACTCATGCCTCTTGTTTTTCGAGAAGTAGCAAAATCGCTCCACGAAGGTGGAAGCTTGGCAATGATGGTCCAAGCAAAAATTTGTCCGCAACACACACTTAAAGTACTCAAGTTCCTTAGAGAGTGATCAGATCTCATGAGTCTGCTGAACAACAGAGCACTCATCACCATCTTGTAGTCATAGAATTGCTCCATGACGCATAACTCGTTGCCGCTACCGAGGGCCCAAACGTGGCCTCGAGCGCAGCCCACATGTCTTTGCCGCTGTCAAACAACATATACGAATCCATAATGGAATCATCAAGAACACTCAGCAGGGCAGATTTGAAGAGGGTATCCATGTTCAAAAGCTTCCTGCTGTAGGATTAAGATCGCCTCAGCTTACCCTTAGTGGCGCCATAGCAGCACATGATCTGAAACCAATATACTGCTCTTGTGCGCCACCTTTATATTGGACCCCTTAAAAGTAGGCGGCTTCAAAAGCGCAGCAAAACAACTCGAGTAAATTGCCCGTGATCAGGTTTTTGGATTGGATTGTTGAATACATGAGCTATTTAGTATGAGATTTAATCCGAATCAGCAGTAAATAGATCATGACGACAATTGCAAACATCAAAGTAATGATGCGGACTAAACCAGAGGACAGAATCACATATCAGAAGCGGGAGCAGAACCGATGTGGTTGATGTTATCACCATGTTGTTGATGAAGAGGTTACCGAGGTCGGGAAGAAGGCTGTCGTTGAGGAAGTCATCGCTGGCAGCAATCACAGGGAGTGTGCTCCCAAAACCTGATCGCCTCTCCCATACAGGATCATGAAAGGCGGGTTCGAGGATCGTTGTCCTTCTCGTGGTGCACGCCGGAAGGAGGGCTGGAGAAGAATTGCGTGGCGGCGCTAAGATCTCGAACGGTGCGAAACCATATGATACAACAAGCGACTAGGGTAGAGCATGTCGGTCGGAGTATAATAGTAGGCCTTTGGCCCCAAACCCCACGCCCAAGTCAATAATAGCTCAAAAAAAAGTCAATAATAGCCCCACCAAGGTTTGTCTAAAAAAACAAAGTAATTAAGGCGTCCGTTAGTCCCTTTAGTATAAATACAATATCATTAATAATGGCCCCACCTTTTGTCGCACAAAGTAGAGTATGTTCGAGTACAACCGCTACACGCTTACAATCCGCTTTCTTCTCTCTCCTTCATCTAAGCACAAATACTATATTTAAATCCTTATAGCCTGCTTATGTCATCTAATTATAGTAGTACTTGCTCTAAAAGTTACTATCCACTGTAGTCTGAAATGTCGGGCGTGCGGCGGTGCCCTCGGTCGTGCTACCGCTCAACGGCAGAAGTAGTGAGAGGTCGCGTCGCCCTGACTTGCCATCAATGTGGAGCGGCGGGCTCGGCTGGCGCCGGGCGGGAAGCACGCGCGGGAGGGGGTAGGGGTTTTTGTTGGGCCAAGAAGGTGAGAACCCAACTTGGGAACGGTCCGGACGGGGAAATATCATGTGCTCCCATACTCTGCATATGACACTAGTGTATGTTACTACTCCCTCATTTCTGGTTTATAGAGATGTTTAGAGTAACATAGTAATATGTTACAGTACAAGTTACTCCCCACTATGACCAGCCTTGGCCTCTCCTAGTCTCCACCATGTATAGCTGCTAAGCCTGCCACGTAGGCATAAAATATGATGTGGCACCAATAAACTAAGCACCTATGCATTGAACACTTGAGTTACTAAGCCATTTAATGCACTTAGCACCTCATCTAAAGAGCATTAATAGTATAGCCAGCTGCTGGCTATAAGCCTACATCCCATCTTATAGTCAACATGTACTACAAAGTGCCTAGGAGCACGTGCTAGAGCTGGCTCTTCACGAAGAGCCCGCTTACCTTCTCTCTCCTCTTCTCTTTCCTCCAACTAAGCAAAAATATACTGTATTGTTTATTCCTTATAGCCCGCTGACTCAGCTCTATTGTACTTGCTCTAAGCACATCTAAGCACTTGCTAGCACCCCCTTGACCGTGGACCTTGACGGTGTACGCCACCTTGTGTATCATAATTTTCCTCGTCATCATCTGAGTCCTAGAAGATCTCACCCACATCATCATTAGCATGCAGCCGTCTTGATAGACAACGTGCGCAGAAGGAGTAGAGGCGACTGGGGACGCACCAACACCACGTCGTGGGCACTCCGTATGTGCTCGTGTGCATGCAGCGTGCGTGTTTTTCCGTCGGTGCTAGCTCTAAGGCCGAGGCTGCGGTCGTCTTCGTCTCCGACTAGTAGTTGAGCAATGACGGCAAAGAGGTGCTGCAAAAGATGCGTATGCGCTGTTGCGGCGAAGCCACCGTAGCACGCATTTAACCGGACATCGCCATGATGGCGACGCCCATGCAGCCGAGTGTGTGCACATGCATGTGTTATTCACGTGCATTATGCGGCGGAGCGTGTGTGCATGCACGTCTTGTGTACGTGCGTTGTGTGCTCCATGCTGTGCGTGTATGTGCATGAGTTGGATCGGATGGAGTTAGTGCGTTCACTTGTGTACATATTTTAGAGTGTAGATTCACTCATTTTGTTTCATATGTAGTCCCTTATTGAAATATCTAAAAAGACTTATATTTGGGAACGGAGGGAGTATAAAACATCTTCAACTTAGCATCCTGATGTACCGTTTCTAGTGGTTAGCGAAAAGTTCATATTCTTTTAGGTGTTTATAGGTGGGCAGGTGGCAAAAAACAGGGGAAAACGCGCAAGGTTCCTTGCAGACGCTCCACCGCGAGGTTCCTTGCTCCTCCTCGGTCGTCGGGAATCTATGCTCTTCAACTCTTTTCTTTTACGTGAGCTTTGTTCATCCTTTTCCCAACACGCGAGACATCTAGCGTCAAGGTGCACATGTCATGCAAGAAAATGGAGATAATCAGATAAGCAGTGCGTAAGTGAGTCGTACGGGGGAGCGGGGGGAAACCCTTTTCCGTAAGTGAGTCGTGCACTTCGATGGCACCTACGCAATATTTTTTCCTCGATGGCACGTGAATGGCACGTGAATAGTGCATGTACTCAACGACGGAGCACGGGATGGTAGCAATGACATGGTCAGCCCTTTTTTG
The DNA here is from genome assembly GCA_021605205.1 of Aegilops longissima. NCBI lineage: Eukaryota > Viridiplantae > Streptophyta > Magnoliopsida > Poales > Poaceae > Aegilops > Aegilops longissima. The sequence continues at coordinate 77,983,346 of CM038676.1, read as the reverse complement.
GAGAGAGTACGCACTACTAGTAAATAACTTTGATGTGTCACGCCAACTCACGAACAACGAGAAGCTTGATTAGGCCTTCTCCTCGCCAACGCTGCGTCTTGTGGCTCGCAGCACGAGGAGAAAATTTTGCTTACAAGCGTGGACGGCAGAGTTCATTTGGTGTCGATTGCCGTAAGCACTCATCAGAGAACCATCAACTTCCTAAGAGGCGAAGAGCCAAGCGCAAGGTCACCTACTAACCTTTTTTTATTCTAGGCGAGGGAGTAACATAAGTAGAGGTACCTCCTTTTTTTATTCTAGAAACAACCACACGCGAATATCAAACTGCTGGCTACGTATAACAAATTTCCTGCAGTCCGTGCTCAGCACTCCTCTATCTCTCTTCTTAGCTAGCCAGCGGACGCACGGAGCCTGTCGTGGATTTGTCACGGCAGATGTCCTTAGTGTCAGGACTTAGTCGCGAGGCCAACGCATCTATGTAGTAGCTTGAGAGGGGTTGAGTGGGACGAGAGACGCAGGGCGGATCAACACACAAGACAAGGATTTAGACAGCTTCGGGCCCCGGGAAACATCATCCGGTAAAAACCCTACATGTTGTTTGAGGCTAGATCTCATTATCATCACGAGGAGTCGCCAAACCGCTCCCCTCTAGTTGTGTCTAGCCCTACAGGTTGTTTCTTGTTGCTTCTCCCTTCTCCTCTTTAGAGCCCTGCCCCTCCTTATATATGTTGAAGGGGCGGGTTACATGTGGAGTCCTATTAGGATTGGGACTAGTCTATCTCTAATACTAACCGGATACAAGTCCAGGTCTTAACTCCTTGTAAGGTAAATATTCTTCACGCCTTTCCTCTTAAACCGGCCCACCATGGCGTGATCCGGCCTTCCATGAATCGCCCGTTGGGCCACCGGGTCTTGTCGGTCCTCTTACCCGCCTGCCGGATTACCAATGAGTCGTGAACCGGCAGGTCCGAACGGGTCGCCGGTGAACCGCCAAGCGTCAGCGGGTTCTTCAGATAAAACCAAGTCCGGCCGGGTTATACTTCCGGCCGGTTTACGCCGCGGGGTATATCCCCGACATTAGCCCCCAGTTTAATTTGGATTTATCCATGTTCAACTGATCCTGTGAAATAAACACAAGAACAAACTTGACAGATTATGCTCCGGGTTAAGAATTCTTGTAAACCGCATCCGATCATCCTTAAATCCTTGTCATTTCCTCCTTCTAGAAAATCCGGGTCAACAAGCCAGCTTCATACTCAATTTGCTGACATTGATTTCTCACAGAGAAAATTTGTGAAGAATAATCCACTTGAGCCGGCCTTCAATGCTCTGATTTGACAAAAAGATTGGTCTTTAAATATTCCACTGATACCAGCCGGTTTGAAAATGTAGAACTTGCCGGTTTATCATTGCCAAAATTGCCTGTTTGTAAATATGAATGGCACCGAGTCATAATTGTTACCAATACTGGCTCATAATTGTTGCAGACACCGGGTCAATCTGGTTTGCTCAGAACTGAGAATAGAAGATTTTTCTCCCTTATATCCATATTACCTGTAGCCCCCAAGTCTTGAGCAGAACAAAGTGATGGTTTAAGACTTGTTTTCATATAATCACTGCCACGTTGAAGAAATCCATTTTGTTCATCTCAGTCACTAGTAAAAACTGAATATTCCATATATGTAGCCCCCAAGTGCCGGGTCATTATGCCATAATGAGCAGGGACTTTATAAATATGATCGTGTAGATTCCAACAATAACGTGTAGCCCCCAAGGGCCGGCTCATTATGATGTGATGAGTCGGGTCTTCAATAAGACTAATAAAATTGACTTTGCATTAGCCCCCAAGTGTCATGGTGCATGCTTGCAGCAACATGAGACTTGCATATTTGATGTAATCTCAATTTGAATAATGTAGCCCCCAAGTGTCGGGTCGTCATGCTTGCAGCAACCTGGGACTTGTAATTGTCTTATACTCATAAAAACTTCCACCAGTGTAGCCCCCAAGGGCCGGGTCATCATGCAATAATGAGCAGGGACTTTGTAGGTGTAATCATGTAGATTTGAGCAATGATGTGTAGCCCCCAAGGGCCGGCTCAGTAAGATAATATTGAGCTGGGACTTAATATATACTTCAATGAAAATAACATCATATGATGTAACCCCCATCATGGGACTTGAATCCACGTCCACAAGGTTAAGAGCCTTGTGCTTTACCAACTGAGCAGTGGACCCTTCAATATAATGAATAAAAAGCTTTGTACTTTCAACTGTTGACAGGAGCAATTGGTAGCCCCCAAGTGCCGGCTCATTATGATATGATGAGTCGGGTCTTCAAATCCAATAAAAATGACTTTGCATTAGCCCCCAAGTGTCATGGTGCATGCTTGCAGCGACATGAGACTTGCATATTTGATATAATATTAACTTGAATGATGTAGCCCCCTAGTGCCGGGTCGTAAGCCTGCAGCGACTCGGGACTATTCCTTCCATTATAGAATGAATCATACCCATTGATAAAATAATAACCATTGCGCTAAAGCGACATTGAAAACCTCAATCATAATACCGGTTATTGATAACCATAATTAAAATCTAGCCATGTTGGCTATTCAAGATAATATAATCCGGTATGAAAAACCTTATTCATTCAACATCATAATGAAAATTCAGCCAAGTTTGGCTATTTGAATAATATAACCCAATGATTTATAAGCGCATTATTCCAATGGCGCAATCCAAATATATACTGGCGACTTATAGTTCAAAGCCAGGCCGGTTTAATAAACATCGGATAGTTTCTCAGCATATACTGGCAACTTATTGTCTTAAAGCCAGGCCGGTTTAATAAACACCGGATAATTTATCATCATACTTTATTCAACCTGTTTCTGCATACAACAAGTTTAAAGTGTCCTGGCAGTTTACCGCCGGACGGGTCATAATGCCCAACATATAACCTGGGTTTATAACCAAGGCTGTACTTAAGAATAATCAAATATGAAATATATCATACCTGTGACATTGAATCACATCGTTAGTTTACCAAGTTTTTGTAGTAAGAGTGATAACCCCAATCTTGAGTAATGATAACTCCTTTCATACTGTGCCGGTTTATGATAAAACCGTACCGGGTTGTGATAAACACCGGTTTAACCATATATAATGCTGGCAACTCGTAGTCAAACCAGACCGGGCTGATAGTCTCCGGATTATAACTTAATCATGTACTGACAACTTGTAATTGAAAGTCAAGCCGGGTTAATGAACACCGGTTTACTCCATAATAAGATGGTAACATCAAACCGGGCAGATAGTCTCCGGATTAGGATTTGACCGTGTTCCGCCAATTTGTAATTGACAGTTTGAACCAGATTAACAACGTCGGTTTAAAAACGCAACAGAAGTAAAGGTTCTCTAGCAAAAAAGAACAGAATTCAAGCAAAGGCAAAATAAAACCATTGCAAATGAGGCTTTACCGAGCCGATCGGATGGTGTTACCATGGTCGGACACCACCAAGCTCCCAATAAGGTGTAGCCATGGTTCAAGTCTGCCAGTCCCCAATCGAAACCGTGGCATTATGCCGGTCAAGTGGCGTGGCAATGGTTCGGGTTCACCAAGCCCCTGTGACTCTATGGCCTTAGGCCGATCAAGAGGCGTGATCGTTCAGACTTGACCATGTCCCTGCGTGATCTGGTGGCTTTCGCCTATCAAAAGGTGTTGCATTGGTTCGACATGACCAAGCCCCAAGTGATGTTGTGGCACTAGGTCGATCAAGAGGCGTGGCTATGGTTCGATATGACCAAGCCCCAAGTGATCAATAATAAGATAAGCCAATAAGGCATGATACCTATGTTTGAACCACAGATCATGGCAGCAGTCCTCTTTAGCACCTTTTAACTTATTGTAAGAGAAAAATCCTTCTTGAACCGGGATTTTGAACCGGATATCGAGAGCTTCAAAGCTTTGTGGGAGACTGTCACATCCCAGATAGACCATGCATTAGGGTGTGCATCATGTTTAAATTTCATCTGAATTTGAAATGGGAAGGCAGAAACCCCAGTAACACCCCCTTAAAAGAACTAGGGTTTACTAAAATTATTTCAATGAATCAAAATGCCCTTCAAAATGCTCATCCTCTTTGTTTGGGTTCGAACCCATGTCAAAGGAGGTGCACCATTTTCTAGGTCACCTAAGGGTTCTAGATTTAATTCACAAGTTTTTGAAATGAGCATTTCAAATTATGAAAAATATTTTAAATGTTCAAAATTGTCAAACTAAAATGTTTCATGTTGGGAATATTCCAACAAGTGACCAGGAGCATTTTGGTAATTTTGAAATAGTTTTGGTATTTTAAAAACCCTAACAGAGTTGCAGAAAATAAAAAGACTAAAAAAGAGAAAGACTTACTGCTGCCATGACCGCCCACTGCCGGCCCAGCCCAGCCCAGCGCCAATGAGCTGCTTGGCTCGGCCAGGCAGCTCTGGTGCCGGCCGGCGAGCTTGAGGCGCCACGCAGCAGCCGCCGCCACTGCGCCCCTCGCCGCCACCGACCCGGACGACCCACGCGTCGTCGCCCGACCCCCTGACACCTCACTTCCCCCTGCCTCTCTCGCTCGCCTCAACCTGGCCGACGCCATCGCCGACGCGCCACCCGACGCCAGTGCTCCCCGCGTCCACGCTCCTCCCGCCATGTCTAGCAGCTCCGCCACCCCTCTACCCCTAGCTAGCCTAGTCCCCCTCGCTCTAAGCACCCCGAGGCCACTACCCCGACCTCGACCGAGCTCAAGGTCGCCGGAGATCCCCATCGCCGTCGCCGCCGCATCAGACCACCCCCGACCCCGACGAAGCTCTCCACAGGTTCGCCGTGAACCTGGCTACCCCTCCATCCCCTCCATCCTCTTCCTCGTGCCCCATCGCGAGCGCTCGTTGATCACCCGAACCCACCGCCGCGGAGCTCGTCGCCGACGAAGCTCCGGTCACCTAATGGCCACGCCACTACGTCCATCGCACTCACCACACCCCAACGGGTCTAACGCTGCACTTCCCGCACCTCGCCGGGCCCTCTAACCCCAAACCCGTCGATGGTCGAGCCCGCCGCCGCCCGACTCGTCGCCGGGCGCCCACTCCGCCACCCCTAACCCAACCGACTCCACCACTAACCGCGGCTCACCTCCAGCTTCACGTGGTGCTCCCAAGCTCCATTTGGAGCCGGAAAGTGCAAAAGCACTTGCTCCGCGCGTCTGGCCTCGCCCGGCTAGACGCCGTGAGTTGACCCCATCCAGTGGGCCTGCTGACTCTCTCGAGTCAATGACAGTGGGGCCCCTCCAGTTAAACTAATTAGGATTAGTTCTAACTAAAACTAATTAGTTAAATTAGCTCTGACATGCGGGTCCCACTGGTCGGTTTGACCTGGATGACCCCCGTTGACCCCCTGACGTCATGCTGACCTCATGCTGACGCATTAATTCAAATTCTGGAATTAATTTTATATAATAAAATCCAGAATATAATTCAAATTTCAAATGCTTATAACTTTTATTCTATAACTCCAAATGCAAAGATTTATATATGAAAAATTATCAGAAAAATACACTCTATCCATTGGTACAGGTTTCATGCATGTTAAAACAAGTTAACTATGCTGAATAACCAGATTAAGATTTTGCACCATTAGGCCTAACTCAAATGAGCTATCATTTGAACCTTTGATTCAAATGAGCTCATCCCCTATCCCTTCAACTTGCATTAGGCCAACACACATCCATATTGCCATGTCATAGCATGCATCATATTGTTGCATATTGTTTGTATGTTTATTTTGGTGTGTTTTCATGATAGGTTCTGCCTCAAGATAACCTCGATTACCCATCCAAGGGCGTTCTCTACCCAGTTCCATCAGGCAAGCAATCATTGATCATTCCGATACAAACCCATGTTCTCGCTTCGCTCTCGCTTCTGCATTAAGACAACGCGATTCAACTGTTGTGTGCTGCGGTAGTTGAACCCACTTCCTTTGCATGACCTGTCATTGCCACAAGAATTAGATGAAACCCACTAGTATGTGTAGGAGTTGATTGAGCCATGTTTGTGATTCCTACCATGCTATGCTTGCTATGCTTAGAGTTGTGTCGTGTCCGCTCATCGGGATGATGAACTGGAGTGAAAGGTTGTGTTGGTTCGAGAGTGTAAGTGTTGAATACGATTTGGTAAAGGTATCGATGAGAGGCCATGTAGGAGTACATGGTGGGTTGTTTCATTGAGGCCGAACTTAAGAACTGAGATCTGTGTTTGTGATCCATGAGCTAGCTACTACCACGCATTGGGCCCGAAACCAATGGACCCTCTCGGCTTCTTAACCACCCCTGTTCATAGTCCGGGAGTTGCAAGTAGTTTCTGGTGTTTGTAGCATGCTGGGGGCCGCACGCAACGCTGACCTTAGGGGTGGGTTGTGTTGCGGTAGGCACCGTGGCCCGGTGTACCGAGTGCCCGTTTGGGGCTGTATGGGAAACCTCGGCCGGACTCCCTGCGGATGGAACCCGAATAGGCGATAAACCTGGACTAGGGACTTGAGTGTTTAGGTAGGCTGTGGCCGACACCCACGTTGGGCTTCCGCTTGAAGGTTGCCGAGTACATGTCGTGTAAACGACGGTAAGTGGTGAGAGCGTGTGTGAAGAAGTATACCCCTGCAGGGTTAAATATGATCTATTCGAATAGCCGTGTCCACGGAAAAGGACTTCTGGGTTACCTATATCAGTTCATAGACAAGTAAATGGATACTACTAAAAGCCTCAAGATAAGTGTGAGTGTCGTGGATGGCCCTCTCGGGGATGACGAGAGGATCCACGGTGGAGTATTGTGATGGTGATTAGTGGACTCGTACGACAAAATGCTTTACAAAGTGTGTCACGTAGGATAGCTTAGCCAAGAGTCAAAGCTGGCTTGCTGCAAATAACTCCACTTCCTTCCTTGAGAATGTGCATGTATGATAGGATTCTGTGGTAAGACTTGCTGAGTACTTTTGTACTCATGTTTGCTTAATCAATATTTTTCAGAGGACTATACTACCCCCTCCGACGGATTCTATGTAGATGTTGACTTCGACGAGTAAGCTAGCCACCCAGGTGGCGATCTAAGACTTGTGAAGGGCCATGTAGATAGAAAGGCTCCTACAAGCTTTCTTTCTTTCTAGAGTCTGTACTCAGACATAATTTGCTTCCGCATGTGCTTGTATGATGGTATGACTTGAGTGTTGGGTCATGTGACCCCTACCTGTATGGATATGTTATGTATGGCTCCTCGGAGCCTCTTGAATAAAGTACTTGAGTTGTAGAGTTTTGTTGTGATGCCTTGTTGTATTTACTCATATCGGCATATTATGCGGTATGATTGAAATGCTTGGTATGAGTGGGATCCGACAATCTAGTTGTTTATCCTTGGCAGCCTCTCATATGGGGAAATGTAGTCTCGTGCTTCGAGCGATAGTAGTCCGCTACTGCCCGGTTCACCGGAGTCCTGCTAGCCCAAAGACTACCGCTTGGACACTTGACTGGCGGCATGTGATTCATTTCGCTCTATGTCTGTCCCTTCGGGAAATGTCACGCGGTGATACTTGAGTCCTGCCTAGCCTGCTACAGCCCGGGATACCGGAGTCCTGTTAGCCCAAAGCTACAGCCCGAGTTCATACGCTGATGACCGACATGCTCAAGTGTTTCATGTATGCTGTCCCCATAGGTTAGTGCCGCTTTGGGTTCACGACTAGCCATGTCGGCCCGGTTCTTTGTCATGTGGATGCTAGCGACACTGTCATATACGTGAGCCAAAAGACGCAAACGGTCCCGGGCCATGGTAAGGCGACACCGTGGGGATACCGTGCGTGAGGCCGCAAAGTGATATGAGGTGTTACCGGCTAGGTCGATGTGACTTGAATCGGGTCCCGACAGCGTTGGCATCGAGCGGGGCTGCTGTGAGGTCCGCTAAGCCAAACTGGTCAAGTTGAGTCTAGAAATGCTTTAGTTATATGTAGGGAATTGATTGTGGGAGGAACGTAAGGCTCTTTTACTCCTTTACCTTATGCCCTCCGATCCGAGTCATCCTCTTCTCATTCAACGTGGGTATAGGACTAGGCTCTCTTCTCTCTATCGTTTCACGTGTTACTATCCATAGTACCTTGTAGGATTGTTGGTTACATCCTCGCCTCGGTGTTACTAAATTTTAGTATGCTACCATTTGAACCAGAACCTTGATATGATGTTGTTGAGTGGTTTTGCAAATCTGATTTTGAATGTCTCAAATTTGATTTGAGCATTTACGAATGTTATGCTGCCCGATTTTTCCTAGAAATTCTAATGCCTTTGCATTATGGCTGTGCTTTCAGATGGCCACCGCTCCCGTAACCAAGTGGTTCGCCTTGACCCGCTGCATTGATGTGTGCGGTCACACGGCCATGTTGGTTAGAGTGATGATTGAGGCTGGTTATCGATGGTATCCTGAATATACCGCCGAGGAGCAGTTCAGGATTTCAATCAAAGCCAATACCTATGCACGGTCCGGATTTATCCATCCTATCCCGGAGCTACTTGAGCCACTTCATCGTTCTTATGGGCTCGAATCACTATTGGAATGTCTGACAAGATGCAGCCTATTCCATGATGACTATTATTCGAGCCAGATCGCTTTGCTGGCAACACCGACTTCCGCTATATGCCAAGATCTCTTCCTGGGCGCATGGCTACCTTCGGGTTTGTACAGCTTGTCGGGACCCCGATTCCAAGTCACATCGACCTAGCTGGTAACACCTCATATCACTTTGCGGCCTCACGCACGGTATTCCCACGGTGTCGCCTTACCATGGCCCGGACCGCTTTGCGTCTTTTGGCTCACGATATGATAGTGTCGCTAGCATCCACATGACAAAGAACCCGGCCGACATGGCTAGTCGTGAACCCAAAGCGGCACTAACCTATGGGGTCAGCATACATGAAACACCTCGAGCATGTCGGTCATCAACGTATGAACTGGGCTGTAGCACTGGCTAACAGGACTCCGGTATCCCGGCTGTAGCAGCTAGGCAGGACTCAAGTATCACCGCGTGACATTTCCCGAAGGGACGTATATAGGAACGAAATGAATCACATGCCGCCAATCAAATGTCCAAGCAAGAGTGCTGGCTAGCAGGACTCGTGAACCGGCAGTAGCGGACTACTATCGCCGTAAGCACAAGACTTACATTTCCCCATATGAGAGGCTGCCAAGGATAAACAACTAGATTGTCGGATCCCACTCATACCAAGCATTTCAATCATACACGCAATATGCCCGATATGAGTAAATACAACAAGGCATCACAACAAAACTCTACAACTCAAGTACTTTATTTAAGAGGCTCCGAGGAGCCATACATAACATAGTCATACAGATAGGGTCACATGACCCAACACTCAAGTCATACAATCATACAAGCACATGCGGAAGCAAAGTAGTCTGAGTACAGACTCTAGAAAGAAAGAAAGCTTGTTGGAGCCTTTCTATCTACATGGCCCTTCACAAGTCTTAGATCGCCACCTGGGTGGCTAGCTTACTCGTCGAAGTCAACATCTACATAGAATCCGTCGGAGGGGGTGGTATAGTCCTCTGAAAAATATTGATTACAAACATGAGTACAAAAGTACTCAGCAAGTCTTACCACAGAATCCTATCATACATGCACATTCTCAAGGAAGGTAGTGGAGTTAAATGCAGCAAGCCAGCTTTGACTCTTGGCTAAGCTATCCTACGTGACACACTTTGTAAAGCATTTTGTCGTACACGAGTCCACTATCCACCATCACAATACTCCATCGTGGATCCTCTCTCGTCATCCCCGAGAGGGCCATCCACGATACTCACACTTATCTTGAGGCTTTTAGTAGTATCCATTTACTTGTCTATGAACTGATATAGGTAACCCAGAAGTCCTTCTCCGTGGACACGGCTATTCGAATAGATCATATTTAACCCTGCAGGGGTATACTTCTTCACACACGCTCTCACCACTTATCGTCGTTTACACGACATGTACTCGCAACCTTCAAGCGGAAGCCCAACGTGGGTGTCGGCCACAGCCTACCTAAACACACAAGTCCCTAGTCCAGGTTATCGCCTATTCGGTTCCATCCGCAGGAGTCCGCCGAGGTTTCCCATACAGCCCCGAACGATGTGTGCAGGGTTCCCGAGATACCAAACGGCACTTTCGGTACACCGACCACGGTGCCCTACCGCAACACAACCCACCCCTAAGGTCAGCGTTGCGTCGGCCCCAAAGATGCTACAAACACCGAAACTACTTGCAACTCCCTGACTATGAACAGGGGTGGTTAAGAAGTTTAGAGGGTCAATTAAGGATCCCAATGTGTGGTAGTAGCTAGTTCATGGATCACAAACACAGATCTCAGTTCTTAAGTTCGCTTCAATGAAACAACCCACCATGTACTCCTACATGGCCTCTCATCGATACCTTTACCAAATCGTGTTCAACACTTACACTCTCGAACCAACACAACCTTTCACTCCAGCTTCATCATCCCGATGAGCCGGACTGACACAACTCTAAGCATAGCAAGCATAGCATGGTAGGAATCACAAACATGGCTCAATCAACTCCTACACATACTAGTGGGTTTCATCTAGTTATTGTGGCAATGACAGTCATGCAAAGGAAGTGGGTTCAACTACCGCAGCACACAACAGTTGAATCGCGTTGTCTTAATGCAGTAAAATGAGAGCGAAGCGAGAACATGGGTTTGTATCGAATGTTCAATGAATTGCTTGCTGATGGAATTGGGGTAGAGAACTGCCTTCGATGGGTTATCGAGGTTATCTTCGGGGCAGAACCTATCATAAAACACACCAAAATAAACATACAACCAATATGCAACAATATGATGCATGCTATGACATGGCAAGATGAATGTGTGTTGGCCTAATGCAAGTTGAAAGGATGGATGATCTCATTTGAACCAAAGGTTCAAATGATAGATCATGTGAGTTAGTCCTAATGGTGCAAAATCTTAATCTGGTTATTCAGCATAGTTAACTTGTTTTAACATGCATGAAACCTGTACCAATGGATAGAGTGTATTTTTCTGATAATTTTCATATATAAATCTTTGCATTTGGAGTTATAGAATAAAAGTTATAAGCATTTGAAATTTGAATTATATTCTGGATTTTAGTATATAAAATAATTCCAGAATTTGAATTAATGCGCCAAGATGAGGTCAGCATGACGTCGAGGGTCAACGGGGTCGTCCGGTCAAACTGACCAGTGGGACCCGCATGTCAAGTTAGTTTAACTAATTAGTTTTAATTAAAACTAATCCTAATTAGATTAGCTGGAGGGTCCACTGCCATCGACCCGAGGGTCAACAGGCCCACGGTGAGGTCAACTCACGGCGCTAGCCGCCGGCGAGGCCAGACGCGGCGGAGCAAGTGCATTTGCACGCTCCGGCTCCAAATGGAGCGCGAGAGCATCTACGGTAGCTAGAGGTGAGCCGCGGTGTCCGGTGGGGTTAGTTAGGTTAGGGGTGGCGGAGTGGGCGCCGGCGACGAGTCGGGCGGCGACGAGGCTCGCCACCGACGGGTTAGGGGTTAGCGGCCTCGGCGAGGCACGGGAGTGCACGTTAGACTCGTGGAGGTGTGGTGAGTGCGATGGGCATAGTGGTGTGGTCAATAGGTGGCCGGAGGCTCGTCGGCGACGAGTCCCGCGGCCGGTGGGTTCAGCGATCATCGACCGCTCGCTGTGGTGCAAGAAGAAGAGAACGGAGAGGATAGGGGGTAGCTAGGTTCAGTGAACCCGCGGGAAGCTTCGCTGGGTCGGGGCGGACTGATGCGGCGGCGGCGACGATGGGGATCTCCGCGCCTTGGACTCGGGCGAGGTCGGAGTAGTGGCCTCGGGGTCTTGGAGCGAGGGGACTAGCTGGCTAGGGGTAACTGGGCGCGGAGCGCCGACATGGCGGTGAGGTGCGTGGGCGGCGGGGAGCACGGCGTCGACGGTGGCGTGTCGGCGATGGCGCCGGCCAGGTCGAGGGCGAGCGAGAGAGAGAGGGGGAAGAATGGGGTGTCTGGAGGTTCGGGGCGACGCGTGGGTCGCCCCGGTCGGCGAGGCGGCGAGGGCGAAGCAGGCGGCGGCCAGCTGCGTGGCGCGCCAAGACGCCCGGCCGGCACCAGCCTGCTGTCTGGCCGAGCCAAGCAGCTGCCATGGCCGCTTGCTGGGCTGGGCAGCAGGTGGGCAATCTGTGGCGACAGGTAGGGTTTTCCCATTTTTTTATCTTTTTCTATTTATGCAACTCTGTTTAGGGTTTTTAAAAATACCAAAACACTTTCAAAAATTACCAAAATGCTCCTGGTCACTAGTTGGAATATTCCCAACATGAAACATTTTAGTTTAACAATTTTTGAACACTTAAAATATTTTTCATAATTTAAAATGCCCATTTCAGAATTTTGTGAATTAAATTTAGAACCCTTGGGTGACCTAGAAGATGTTCCACCTTCTTTGACATGGATCTTAAACCCAAACAAAGAGGATGAGCATTTTGAAGGGCATTTCGGATTCATTGAATTAAATTTTAGTAAAACCCTAGTTGTTTTAAGGGGGGGTGTTCTGGGGTTTCCTGCTTTCCCCATTTCAAATTCAGATGAAATTTAAACATGATGCACACCCTAATGCATGGTCTATCTGGGATGTGACAACTCACCCCCACTCAAAAGAATCTCGTCCCGAGATTTAGAATCTATTCTTGAAAAAGGTGGGTACTCAAGTCGAAGACGATCCTCCCTTTCCCAAGTTGCTTCTTGCTCGGAATGGTTTGACCATTGAACCTTTAGAAACTTGATATTCCGACGTCGAGTGGTACGCTCGGTTTGATCGAGGATACGAATGGGGTACTCTCGATAGGTGAGGTTATCTTGGAGATCAAGCGTTTCGTGGTCCACTCCACGGATAGGATCCGAGAAGCAACGCCTGAGTTGGGAAACGTGGAAGACATCATGGACCTTGGAAAGATGCGGAGGTAGTTCCAATTGGTAGGCAACTTCTCCTCGTTTGGCAAGAATGCGAAAGGGTCCAATGTAACGAGGAGCCAACTTGCCCTTGATACCGAATCGATGGGTTCCCTTTAAAGGAGAAACCCGAAGGTAAGCCTTCTCGCCAATTTCATAAGCCATGGGCTTATGTTTGCGGTCATATTGACTCTTCTGACGAGATTGGGCTGTTTTCAAATTCTCACGAACAACGCGAACTTGCTCTTCTGCTTCCTGGATCATATCCGGGCCAAAGAGTTGTCTCTCCCCGGTTTCTGACCAGTTAAGAGGCGTTCGACATTTTCGTCCATAAAGAACTTCGAAGGGGCTTGCCCATCGCTTGATAACTGTTGTTATAAGCGAACTCGGCGAATGGAAGGCATTTCTCCCAATTCATGCCGAAAGAGATGATGAAGCTCAAGCATATCCTCTAAGATTTGATTGACTCGTTCTACTTGACCACTTGATTGGGGATGGAAAGCGGTGCTAAAGGAAAGACGAGTTCCCATAGCGTTTTGGAAACTTTCCCAAAATCGAGAGGTGAAGAGACTACCACGGTCTGAGTTAATTTCCAGTGGAACACCATGAAGGGACACTATTCGGGAGATGTACAATTCAGCTAGCTGGCTAGCGGTTATACTCTCACGAACAGGTAGGAAGTGGGCTACTTTGGAAAGACGATCAACAATGACGAAGATAGCGTTATTTCCTCTCTTGGTCCTGGGAAACCCGGTAATGAAATCCATACCGATTTTATCCCATTTCCATTCAGGAATGTCCAAAGGTTGAAGGGTACCAAGAGGCGTTGATGCTCGCTTTAACTCGACGACAAACGCCGCAGATTAGCAATGTATTGAGCGATTTCTCTCTTCATCCTAGTCCACCAAAACCTCTGGCGAGATCTTGATACATTTTAGTACTACCAGGATGAATGGTGAGAGGAGAGTCATGAGCTTCTTTAAGGATCAATTGCCGTAGCTGTTGTTTCTTGGGAACCACTAAGCGGTTTTCAAGAAGACAACACCTGTTCATCTATGGAGAAACATTTAGCAGCTCCGCTAGCAATGTTCTCCTTGATCCGAGATATCCTCTATCATACCGCTGAGCAGCTATGATTCGATCCGTGAGGTCAGGTTTCGCCACCGTGGTGGAAAGAAATCCTCGAGGAACAATGTGAAGATTAAGCTTACGAAATTCCTCGTGGAGAATTGGTTGACCTTGTTGTAACATCAAATTGTTACAGTAAGATTTGCGACTTAGTGCGTCAGCCATGACATTGGCTTTGCCTGGGGTGTAGGATATTCCTAAGTCGAAATCTGTAATCAACTCGACCCAACGTCTTTGCCTGAGATTCAAATCCGGTTGGGTGAAGATATATTTTAGACTTTGGTGATCTGTGTAGATTTCGCAACGATTACCCAAAAGGTAATGTCGCCAGGTTTTGAGTGCATGAACCACTGCTGCAAGCTCTAGATCGTGTGTGGGATAGTTATCCTCATGTGGACGCAACTGTCGAGATGCGTAGGCAATCACATGACGATCTTGCATGAGTATGCAACCTAGTCCTTGTCGCGAGGCGTCGCAATAGATAATAAAGTCCTTAGAAAAATCTGGTGGAATAAGTGCGGAGCAGATGTCGCGCCTTTTCAGTTCTCGAAAGCTGATCTCGCCTTGTGGCGTCCACTCGAACTTCTTATCTTTCTTGAGGAGTTCGTTAGAGGTTTAGCAACTTTAGAGAAATTCTCGACGGCGGGCGGCAATAGCTCGCTAACCCGAGGAAACTCCAACTTGCTTTACCGATTCAGGTGGAGTCCAATCAAGGACGGCTTGAACTCGCCGATTGACAGCAATACCCTTACCAGAAATTACATGTCCTAGATAGGTCACTTACGGTAACCAGAATTCACACTTAGAGAATTTGGCATAAAGGCGGTGCTCTCAAGTTTCATCAATACTAGCCTTAGATGTTCGGCATGTTCTTCCTCATTCTTGGAGTAGATGAGTATATCATCGAGGTATACCACGACGAATTTATCCAAGTACTCCATGAAGATTGAGTTCATTAACCGAGAGAAAGTGGCTGGAGCATTGGTTAAACCGAAGGACATGACGGTGTACTCGTATTGGCCATAACGAGTGACAAAAGCCGTTTTGGGTATGTCCCCGTTTCTGATTTTGATTTGATGGTAGCCCAACCTCAAATCCATCTTGGAGAAGACTGAGGATCCAGCGAGCTGATCATACAGGTCGTTGATCCTGGGGAGCGGATACTTGTTCTTGATAGTGACCAAATTGACAGGTCGGTAATCTACAACCATCCGATCCGTACCATCCTTCTTCTTGACGAAGAGGACGGGGCAAGCCCATGGAGATGAACTAGGACGGATGAAACCCTTTTGCAAGGACTCATCGAGTTGTTTCTTAAGTTCAGCTAGTTCTAGGGGTGCCATCTTATAAGGTCTTCTAGAGATTGGGACGGTTCCGGGAATAAGATCTATTACGAACTCGACATCCCTGTCAGGTGGAACACCTGGCAGTTCTTCCGGAAAGACATCCGGGAAATCACGGACTACCGGAATATCTTCGAGATCTGGAAGAGGGTTGGCATTTAAAGAGTAAAGCTGACGCTTAGACACTCGGGTTAAAACATCCACTGTTTTGCCCGAAGGATGGGTAAGTTGAACGGTTCTAGTTGAGCAATCAATCTTGGCATAATGGGCTGACATCCAGTCCATACCCAAGATGATGTTTATGTCCGAGGACTTGAGAGCTATTAGGGATGCAAGGAAAACTAATCTGTCGACAAGAATTTCATTCCCATGACTTATTCTAGAGGTTTGCCATCTAGAACCAGGAGTTTGAATTTCCATGGAGGTAGGCATGTCGCAGAATGTGGTGTTGTGCAATCGAGCATAGCTCTCAGAAATAAATGAATGAGATGCTCCAGTATCAAAAGAACAGTTGCCGGATGGCAATTAACAAGAAGCGTACCGAGGACGACGTTAGGATCCTCATAGGTTTCTTCAGCAGAGACATAGTTGACATGGCCACGAGCGGTGGCAACTGGCTTGGCATAGGGAACCTTTCCTGCTGGCTTGCCGCGGCCAGCAGACTTTCCAGCTTGATTGGGGTTGTTCTGGGGACACTCTCGAATATAGTGGCCCGTCTCTCCACATTTGAAGCAAGTGATCACATTTGGCCGTGGGGCCACATTAGCAGTTGGACCTCCATATGTCTTGGGTGGAAAATACGGCTGGTTGGGGCGAGGCGCTCAAGGATGGCCTCGGTGTGTACCGGGTGGTAGAGCCGATTAGGAACCCAAACCCGCGCTTCGGGAACCAGAGCGGATGATGATCCGTAATCACGGATGTGCTTGCGTGAAGCCTCAAGTCGATCTGCCCGATCTCGCGCCGATAGCCTTATTGACTAGCTTCGAGAAAGAGGTGCATTCATGCGACGGAGATCTCGGCGTAACTCGTGGCTAAGTCCCTTACGGAACCTCGCCGCTTCTTAGCATCGGTAGACACTTCTTCGGAGCATAACGTGCTAACCTCCCAAATTCACGGCAGTAGGCATCCACGCTCACCGCCTTGGGTGAAACTGCAGAATTCCTCACGCTTGCGGTCCATAAGTCCTTCGAATATGGTGCTCGCGAAGGCGGCACTCAATTCATCCCAAGTTGTAACTTGTCCAGCCGGACGATAGCCTCATAGTTTTCCCACCGAGACTGGCAGGGCCTTCCGGATGGTAGGCGGCAAAGGTAACTTTGTCAGCCTCGCACACGATGGCGGAACGCAGCTTGTGATGGATATCATGGAGCTAATCATCGGCGCCGAGTGGCTCGACGGAGCATTTGAATTTTGGAGGATATAACTTGACGAAGTCATTGAGTGAAACCCCATCGTTTCTTGGCTGGCGGGCTGTGTTTTGTTCAATACGCCCAATAAGCGGTTGGTTTCAAGGCTTATTATGCGTTACGCTTCAAAGATCACCTCAGCCAAAGATGGCGGTTGCGGCGATTCACATTTCGGCTGCATCGGCCTCTCCCTGCTCTGGAACAGCAGGAGAATTCCGAGTGTTGACCATCCTGGGAGACAAAGCAAAGGTTTAAACCAGGATGGCAGAATTTAACAAGGAAGTGCGGAAGGTAATGGACAGTATGGAATGCAAAGATGTTCATCCGTATGACATGGTAATATAACTGCCATATATATATACCAACGGTCATACACACCATTCATAGTTTAGTACAAGCCTGACGGAGTACAACTATAAGGAAAGGCGTTACATCTCATCGGAAGCATTCCAACTTCTATACATTATTTTTCTACACTTCCGGAATGATACACACTAAGTCGTATTCCACGAGTCACGCAGGACGGTGGAAACACAACTAGTACCATACTAACAATACTACTACTATCTCGTGCAGCTCCATAGTAGTCCTCATAGAAATCACCACCCAGCACTGAAGTGGAACATGGTCGTCGGGAATGATAATCTGTGGGGCCTGTGGACCATAAGGACTCGGATGTGGTCGTGGACCCACAAAGGGTGGCGAAGAGGCCCACGAGGAGGAGTGATGCCTCCAACCTCACGCCACTCCATGAAGTCCGCAGACTCGCCCGCACAGGTACAAATCTCTCATGTCCATACATCCGCTTGCACGGCAGTGCAAACCTAGTCGAGTAGCCCAAAGGTCGGAACGGGCATTAAACAGCTCCATACGCAAGGCCCGGTTCTCACGGTCCTTGTCCTCCAAAGAACTCAAGAGTGGTACGGAGGAGTGAGTCCTCATGGGATGCATCACCGCATAAGCCTCAAGGTAGCCATGCGCCCGGGAAGGGATGCCGCATATAGCGGAAGTCGGTGTTGCTCAAAGAAAGCAGTCTGGCTCGAATGATAGTCATCATGGAATAGGCTGCATCTTGTACGATATTCCAATAGTGATTCCGAGCCCATAGGAACAATGAAGTGGCTCAAGAGTTCGGGTAGGATGGATAAATCCGGACCGTGCATAGGTATTGACTTTGATTGAAATCCTGAACTGCTCCTCGACGGTATATTCGGGATACCATCGATAACCAGCCTCAATCATCACCCTAACCAACATGGCCGTGTGACCGCACACATCGATGCAGCGAGTCAGCGAACCACTTGGTTCGGGAACGGGTGGCCATCTGAAAGCACAGCCATAATGCAAAGGCATTAGAATTCCTAGGAAAATCGGGCAGCATAACATCGTAAATGCTCAAATCAAATTTGAGACATTCAAAATCAGATTTGCAAAACCACTCAACAACATCATATCAAGGTTCGGTTCAAGTAATAGCACACTAACATTTAGTAACACCGAATCGAGGATGTAACCAACAATCCTACAAGGTACTACGGATAGTAACACGTGAACTGATAGAGAAAGAGGCCTAGTCCTAAACCCACGTTGAATGAGAGGAGGATGACTCAGATCGAGGGCATAAGGTAAAGGAGTAAAAAGAGCCTTACGCTCCTCCCACAATCAATTCCCTACATATAACTAAAGCATTTCTAGACTCAACTTCACCAGTTTGGCTTAGCGGACCTCACAGCAGCCCCCTTTCGATGCCAACGCTGTCAGACCCCGATTCCAAGTCACATCGACCTAGCTGGTAACACCTCATATCACTTTGCGGCCTCACGCACGGTATTCCCACGGTGTCGCCTTACCATGGCCCGGACCGCTTGCGCCTTTTGGCTCACGATATGATAGTGTCGCTAGCATCCACATGACAAAGAACCCGGCCGACATGGCTAGTCGTGAACCCAAAGCGGCACTAACCTATGGGGACAGGCATACATGAAACACCTCGAGCATGTCGGTCATCAACGATGAACTTGGGCTGTAGCACTGGCTAACAGGACTCCGGTATCCCGGCTGTAGCAGCTAGGCAGGACTCAAAGTATCACCGCGTGACATTTCCCGGGACGTACATAGGAACGAAATGAATCACATGCCGCCAGTCAAGTGTCCAAGCAGTAGTCTTTGGGCTAGCAGGACTCCGTGAACCGGCAGTAGCGGACTACTATCGCCGTAAGCACAAGACTTACATTTCCCCATATGAGAGGCTGCCAAGGATAAACAACTAGATTGTCGGATCCCACTCATACCAAGCATTTCAATCATACACGCAATATGCCCGATATGAGTAAATACAACAAGGCATCACAACAAAACTCTACAACTCAAGTACTTTATTTAAGAGGCTCCGAGGAGCCATACATAACATAGTCATACAGATAGGGGTCACATGACCCAACACTCAAGTCATACAATCATACAAGCACATGCGGAAGCAAAGTAGTCTGAGTACAGACTCTAGAAAGAAAGAAAGCTTGTTGGAGCCTTTCTATCTACATGGCCCTTCACAAGTCTTAGATCGCCACCTGGGTGGCTAGCTTACTCGTCGAAGTCAACATCTACATAGAATCCGTCGGAGGGGGTGGTATAGTCCTCTGAAAAATATTGATTAAGCAAACATGAGTACAAAAGTACTCAGCAAGTCTTACCACAGAATCCTATCATACATGCACATTCTCAAGGAAGGTAGTGGAGTTAAATGCAGCAAGCCAGCTTTGACTCTTGGCTAAGCTATCCTACGTGACACACTTTGTAAAGCATTTTGTCGTACACGAGTCCACTATCCACCATCACAATACTCCATCGTGGATCCTCTCTCGTCATCCCCGAGAGGGCCATCCACGATACTCACACTTATCTTGAGGCTTTTAGTAGTATCCATTTACTTGTCTATGAACTGATATAGGTAACCCGAAGTCCTTCTCCGTGGACACGGCTATTCAATAGATCATATTTAACCCTGCAGGGTATACTTCTTCACACACGCTCACCACTTATCGCCGTTTACACGACATGTACTGCAACCTTCAAGCGGAAGCCCAACGTGGGTGTCGGCCACAGCCTACCTAAACACACAAGTCCCTAGTCCAGTTATCGCCTATTCGGGTTCCATCCGCAGGAGTCCGCCGAGGTTTCCCATACAGCCCGAACGATGTGTGCAGGGTTCCCGAGATACCAAACGGGCACTCGGTACACCAACCACGGTGCCTACCGCAACACAACCCACCCCTAAGGTCAGCGTTGCGTCGGCCCCAAAGATGCTACAAACACGAAACTACTTGCAACTCCCTGACTATGAACAGGGGTGGTTAAGAAGTTTAGAGAGGGTCAATTAAGGATCCCAATGTGTGGTAGTAGCTAATTCATGGATCACAAACACAGATCTCAGTTCTTAAGTTCGGCTTCAATGAAACAACCCACCATGTACTCCTACATGGCCTCTCATCGATACCTTTACCAAATCGTGTTCAACACTTACACTCTCGAACCAACACAACCTTTCACTCCAGCCATCATCCCGATGAGCCGACTGACACAACTCTAAGCATAGCAAGCATAGCATGGTAGGAATCACAAACATGGCTCAATCAACTCCTACACATACTAGTGGGTTTCATCTAGTTATTGTGGCAATGACAGTCATGCAAAGGAAGTGGGTTCAACTACCGCAGCACACAACAGTTGAATCGCGTTGTCTTAATGCAGTAAAATGAGAGCGTAAGCGAGAACATGGGTTTGTATCGGAATGTTCGATGAATTGCTTGCCTGATGGAATTGGGGTAGAGAACTGCCCTTCAGATGGGTTATCGAGGTTATCTTCGGGGACAGAACCTATCATAAAAGCACACCAAAATAAACATACAACCAATATGCAACAATATGATGCATGCTATGACATGGCAAGATGAATGTGTGTTGGCCTAATGCAAGTTGAAGGATAGGATGATCTCATTTGAACCAAAGGTTCAAATGATAGATCATGTGAGTTAGTCCTAATGGTGCAAAATCTTAATCTGGTTATTCAGCATAGTTAACTTGTTTTAACATGCATGAAACCTGTACCAATGGATAGAGTGTATTTTTCTGATAATTTTTCATATATAAATCTTTGCATTTGGAGTTATAGAATAAAAGTTATAAGCATTTGAAATTTGAATTATATTCTGGATTTTAGTATATTAAAATAATTCCAGAATTTGAATTAATGCGTCAGCATGAGGTCAGCATGACGTCAGGGGGTCAACGGGGGTCGTCCGGGTCAAACTGACCAGTGGGACCCGCATGTCAGGTTAGTTTAACTAATTAGTTTTAATTAAAACTAATCCTAATTAGATTAGCTGGAGGGGTCCACCTGTCATCGACCCAGAGGGTCAACAGGGCCCACGGGTGAGGTCAACTCACCGGCGTCTAGCCGCCGGCGAGGCCAGACGCGGCGGAGCAAGTGCATTTGCACGTTCCGGGCTCCAAATGGAACGCGGAGAGCATCTACGGGTAGCTAGAGGTGAGCCGCGGTGTCTGGTGGGGTTAGTTAGGTTAGGGGTGGCCGGAGTGGGCGCCGGCGACGAGTCGGGCGGCGACCGAGGCTCGGCCACCGACGGGTTAGGGGTTAGCGGCCTCGGCGAGGCACGGGGAGTGCACGGTTAGACTCGTGGAGGTGTGGTGAGTGCGATGGGCATAGTGGTGTGGTCAATAGGTGACCGGAGGCTCGTCGGCGACGAGTCCCGCGGCGGTGGGTTCAGGCGATCATCGACCGCTCGCTGTGGTGCAAGAAGAAGAGAACGGAGAGGATAGGGGGGTAGCTAGGTTCGTAGTGAACCTGCGGGAAGCTTCGTCGGGGTCGGGGGCGGACTGATGCGGCGGCGGCGACGATGGGGATCTCCGGCGGCCTTGGACTCGGGCGAGGTCGGAGTAGTGGCCTCGGGGGGTCTTGGAGCGAGGGGGACTAGCTGGCTAGGGGTAACTGGGTGCGGCGGAGCGGCCAGACATGGCGGTGAGGTGCGTGGACGGCGGGGAGCACGGCGTCGACGGTGGCGTGTCGGCGATGGCGTCGGCCAGGTCGAGGGCGAGCGAGAGAGAGAGACAGGGGGAAGAATGGGGTGTCTGGGAGGTTCGGGGGGCGACGCGTGGGTCGTCCCGGGTCGGCGAGGCGGCGAGGGCGAAGCAGGGCGGCGGCCAGCTGCGTGGCGCGCCTGCAAGACGCCGGCCGGCACCAGCCTGCTGCTGGCAAGCCAAGCAAGCTCATTGGCCATGCTCTTTGTTGGCTGGGCAGCAGTGGGCCGGTCTTTGCATGTGTAGGGTTTTCCCATTTTTATCTTTTTCTATTTATGCAACTCTGTTTAGGGTTTTTAAAATACCAAAACACTTTCAAAAATTACCAAAATGCTCCTGGTCACTAGTTGGAATATTCCCAACATGAAACATTTTAGTTTAACAATTTTGAACACTTAAAATATTTTTCATAATTTAAAATGCCCATTTCAGAATTTTTGAATTAAATTTAGAACCCTTGGGTGACCTAGAAGATGTTCCACCTTCTTTGACATGGATCTTAAACCCAAACAAAGAGGATGAGCATTTTGAAGGGCATTTGATTCATTGAATTAAATTTTAGTAAACCCTAGTTGTTTTAAGGGGGTGTTCTGGGTTTCTGCTTTCCCCATTTCAAATTCAGATGAAATTTAAACATGATGCACACCCTAATGCATGGTCTATCTGGGATGTGACAACAGTGATGCATCCCATGAGGACTCACTCCTTCGCACTACTACTTGAGTTGTTTGGAGGACAAGGACCGTGAGAACCGGGCCTTGCGTATGGAGCTGTTTAATGCCCGCTTCGACCACTGGCTACTCTAACTAGGTTTGCACCTGCCGCAAGCGGATGTATGGACATGAGAGACTTGTACCCTGTGGCGGGCGAGTCTGCCAGACTTCATGGAGTGGCGTGAGGTTGGAGGCATCACTCCCCTCGTGGGCCTCTTCGCCACCATTTGTTGGTCCACGGCCACATCCGAGTCCTTATGGTCCACAGGCCCCACAGATTGTCTGCTTCCGGACGATCATGTTCCACTTCAGTGTCAGGTGGTGACTTCTATGAGGACTACTATGGAGCTGCCTGAGGTAGTAGTAGTATTCCTAGTATGGTAATGGTTGTGTTTCCACCGTCCTGCGTGACTCGTGGAATACGACTTAGTGTGTATCGTTCCGGAAGTGTAGAAAAATAATGTATAGGAGTTGGAATGCCTCCGATAAGATGTAACGCCTTTCCTTAAAGTTTTACTCCGTCAGGCTTGTACTAAACTATGAATGGTGTGTATGACCGTTGGTATATATATATATGGCAGTTTATATTACCATGTCATACGGATGAACATCTTTGCATTCCATACTGTCCATTACCTTCCGCACTTCCTTGTTAAATTCTGCCATCCTGGTTTAAACCCTTGTTTTGTCTCCCAGGATGGTCAATACTCGGAATTCTCCTGCTGTTCCAGAGCAGGGAGAGGCCAGTGCAGCCAGAAATGTGAATCTGCCGCAACCGCCATCTTTGGCTGAGGTGATGCTGGAAGCAGAACGCAATAAGCGCGAAACCAACCGCTTATTGGAGCGGATTGAACAAAACACAGCACGCCAGCCAAGAAACGATGGGGTTTCACTCAATGACTTCGTCAAGCTATACCCTCCAAAGTTCAAATGCTCCGTCGAGCCACTCGACGCCGATGATTGGCTCCGCAGTATCCACCACAAGCTGCGTTCCGCCAATGTGGCTGAGGCTGACAAGGTTATCTTTGCCGCCTATCATCTGGAAGGCCCTGCCAGTCTCTGGTGGGAAAACTATGAGGCTATGCGTCCGGCTGGACAAGTTACAACTTGGGATGAATTCAGTGCCGCCTTCCGTGAGCACCATATACCAGAAGGTCTTATGGACCGCAAACGTGAGGAATTTTGCAGTTTCACCCAAGGCAGGCTGATAGTGGATGCCTACAGCCGTGAATTTGGGAGGTTAGCACGTTATGCTCCCGAAGAAGTTTCTACCGATGCTAAGAAGCAGCGAGGTTCCGTAAGGGACTTAGCCTCGAGCTACGCCGAGATCTCCGTCTGCATGAATGTACCTCTTTCTCGGCTAGTCAATAAGGCTATCGGTTGCGAGACTGGCGAGACTGATTTGAGGCTTCACGCAAGCACATCCGTGATTCTCGATCGCCATCCGCTCTGGGTCCCGAAGCGCCGGGTTTGGGTCCCAAATCTGGCTCTACCACCTAGGTACACCCCGAGGCCATCCTTGAGGCGCCGCCCCCAACCAGCCGTATTTTCCACCCAAGACCTATGGAGGTCCAACTGCTAGCGCTGCTCCACGGCCAAATGTGATCACTTGCTTCAAATGTGGAGAGACGGGCCACTATATCCGAGAGTGTCCCCAGAACAACCCCAATCAAGCCGGAAAGTCTCATGGGCCGCAAGCCAGCAGAAAGGTTCCCTATGCCAAGCCGATTGCCACCGCCGTGGTCATGTCAACTATGTCTCTGCTGAAGAAACCTATGAGGATCCCAACGTCGTCCTCGGTACGCTTCTTGTTAATTGCCATCCGGCAACTGTTCTTTTTGATACTGGAGCATCTCATTCATTTATTTCCGAGAGCTATGCTCGATTGCATAACACCACATTCTGCGACATGCCTACCTCCATGGAAATTCAAACTCCTGGTTCTAGATGGCAAACCTCTAGAATAAGTCATGGGAATGAAATTCTTGTCGACAGATTAGTCTTTCTCGCATCTCTAATAGCTCTTAAGTCCTCGGACATAAACATCATCTTGGGTATGGACTGGATGTCAGCCCATTACGCTAAGATTGATTGCTCTACTAGAACTGTTCAACTTACCCATCCTTCGGGCAAAACAGTGGATGTTTTAACCCGAGTGTCTAGGCGCCAGCTTTACTCCTTAAATGCCAACCCCCTTCCAGACCTCGAAGATATTCCGGTAGTCCGTGATTTTCCGGATGTCTTTCCGGAGGAACTGCCAGGTGTTCCACCTGACAGGGATGTCGAGTTCGTGATAGATCTTATTCCGGAACCGTCCCAATCTCTAGAAGACCTTATAAGATGGCACCCTAGAACTAGCTGAACTTAAGAAACAACTCGATGAGTCCTTGCAAAAGGGTTTCATCCGTCCTAGTTCCTCTCCATGGGCTTGCCCGTCCTCTTCGTCAAGAAGAAGGATGGTACGGATCGGATGGTTGTAGATTACCGACCTGTCAATTTGGTCACTATCAAGAACAAGTATCCGCTCCCGGGATCAACGACCTGTATGATCAGCTCGCCGGATCCTCAGTCTTCTCCAAGATGGATTTGAGGTTGGGCTACCATCAAATCAAAATCAAGAACGGGGACATCCCCAAAACGGCCTTTGTCACTCGTTATGGCCAATACGAGTACACCGTCATGTCCTTCGGATTAACCAATGCTCCAGCCACTTTCTCTCGGTTAATGAACTCGATCTTCATGGAGTACTTGGATAAATTAGTGGTATACCTCGATGATATACTCATCTACTCCAAGAATGAGGAAGAACATGCCAACATCTAAGGCTAGTATTGATGAAACTTCGAGAGCACCGCCTTTATGCCAAATTCTCTAAGTGTGAATTCTGGTTACCGTAAGTGACCTATCTAGGACATGTAATCTCCGGTAAGGGTATTGCTGTCAATCCCGAGCGAGTTCAAGCCGCCCTTGATTGGACTCCACCTGAATCGGTCAAGCAAGTTCGAGCTTCCTCGGTTTAGCGAGCTATTGCCGCCGCTTCAATCGAGAACTTCTCTAAAGTTGCTAAACCTCTAACCGAACTCCTCAAGAAAGATAAGAAGTTCGAATGGACGCCACAAAGGCGAGATCAGCTTTGAGAACTGAAAAGACGCTCGACATCTGCTCCCGTATTTATTCCACCAGATTTCTAAGGACTTTATTATCTATTACGGCGCCTCGCGACAAGGACTAGGTTGCATACTCATGCAAGATCGTCATGTGATTGCCTACGCATCTCGGCGATTCGTCCACATGAGGATAACTACCCCACACACGATCTAGAGCTTGCAGCAGTGGTTCATGCACTCAAAACCTGGCGACATTACCTTCGGGTAATCGCTATAAATCTACACAGATCACCAAAGTCTGAAATACATCTTCACCCAACCGGATTTGAATCTCAGGCAAAGACGTTGGGTCGAGTTGATCACAGATTTCGACTTAGGAATATCTTACACCCCAGGCAAAGCCAATGTCATGGCTGACGCACTAAGTCGCAAATCTTACTGTAACAATTTGATGTTACAACAAAGTCAACCAATTCTCCACGAGGAATTTCGTAAGCTTAATCTTCACATTGTCCCTCAAGGATTCCTTTCCACCCTGGTGGCGAAACCTACCCTTACGGATCAGATCATCAAAGCACAGAAGGTAGATCCGGGAATCTCCCGTATTAGGAGAAACATCAAGAAAGGAGTCGCAGATTGTTTCTCCATTGATGAACAAGGTGTCGTGTTCTTTGGAGACCGGCTAGTGGTTCCTAAGGTGCGCAACCTGAGGCGATTGATCCTTAAGGAAGCTCATGACTCTCCTCTCACCATTCATCCTGGTAGTACTAAAATGTATCAAGATCTACGCCAGAGGTTTTGGTGGACTAGGATGAAGAGAGAAATCGCTCAATACATTGCTAACTGCGACATCTGTCGTCGAGTTAAAGCAGAGCATCAACGGCCTGCTGGTACCCTTCAACCTTTGGAAATTCCTGAATGGAAATGGGATAAAATCGGTATGGATTTCATTACCGGGTTTCCCAGGACCAAGAGAGGGAATAATGCTATCCTCGTTGTCGTTGATCGTCTCTCCAAAGTAGCCCACTTCTTACCCGTTCGCGAGAGTATAACCGCTAGTCAGCTAGCTGATTTATACATCTCTCGAATAGTGTCTCTTCACGGTGTTCCGTTGGAGATTAACTCAGACCGTGGGAGTCTCTTCACCTCTCGATTTTGGGAAAGTTTCCAAAACGCTATGGGAACTCGTCTCTCCTTTAGCACCGCTTTCCATCCCCAATCAAGTGGTCAAGTAGAACGAGTCAATCAAATCCTAGAGGATATGCTTCGAGCTTCTGTCATCTCTTTCGGCATGAATTGGGAGAAATGCCTTCCATTCGCCGAATTCGCTTATAACAATAGCTATCAAGCCAGCTTGAGCAAAGCCCCTTTCGAAGTTCTTTATGGACGAAAATGTCGAACGCCTCTTAACTGGTCAGAAACCGGGGAGAGACAACTCTTTGGCCCGGACATGATCCAGGAAGCAGAAGAGCAGGTTCGCGTTGTTCGTGAGAAATTGAAAACAGCCCAATCTCGTCAAAAGAGCCAATATGACCGCAAGCATAAGCCTATGGCTTATGAAATTGGCGAGAAGGCTTACCTTCGGGTTACTCCTCTAAAGGGAACCCATCGATTCGGTATCAAAGGCAAGTTGGCTCCTCGTTACATTGGACCTTTTCGCATTCTTGCCAAACGAGGGGAAGTTGCCTACCAATTGGAACTACCTCCGCATCTTTCCAAGGTCCATGATGTCTTCCACGTTTCCCAACTCAGGCGTTGCTTCTCGGATCCTATCCGTGGAGTGGACCACGAAACGCTTGATCTCCAAGATAACCTTACCTATCGAGAGTACCCGTTCAGATCCTCGATCAAACCGAGCGTACCACTCGGCGCCGGAATATCAAGTTTCTAAAGGTTCAATGGTCAAACCATTCCGAGCAAGAAGCAACTTGGGAAAGGGAGGATCGCCTTCGACTTGAGTACCCCACCTTTTTCGAATAGATCCTAAATCTCGGGCGAGATTCTTTTGAGTGGGGGTGAGTTGTCACATCCCGATAGACCATGCATTAGGGTGTGCATCATGTTTAAATTTCATCTGAATTTGAAATGGGGAAGGCAGAAACCCTGAACACCCCCTTAAAAGAACTAGGGTTTACTAAAATTATTTCAATGAATCAAATGCCCTTCAAAATGCTCATCCTCTTTGTTTGGGTTCGAACCCATGTCAAAGGAGGTGCACCATTTTCTAGGTCACCTAAGGGTTCTAGATTTAATTCACAAGTTTTTGAAATGAGCATTTCAAATTATGAAAAATATTTTAAATGTTCAAAATTGTCAAACTAAAATGTTTCATGTTGGGAATATTCCAACAAGTGACCAGGAGCATTTTGGTAATTTTTGAAATAGTTTTGGTATTTTAAAAACCCTAACAGAGTTGCAGAAAATAAAAAAGACTAAAAAAGAAAAAGACTTACACTGCATGACGACCGCCCACCTGCTGCCCAGCCCAAAGAGCCAGCCAATGCTGCTTGGCTCGGCCAGCAGCAGCTCGGTGCCCGGCGGCGGCGCAGCGGCGCGCCACGCAGCAGGCCGCCGCCTGCCCGCCCCTCGCCGACCTCGACGACCCACGCGTCGTCGCCCGACCCCGGACACCTCACTTCCCCCTGCCTCTCTCTCTCTCGCCTCCAACCTGGCCGACGCCATCGCCGACGCGCCACCGTCGACGCCGTGCTCCCCGCCGTCCACGCTCCTCCCCGCCATGTCTAGCAGCTCTGCCGCACCCCGTTACCCCTAGCTAGCCTAGTCCCCCTCGCTCTAAGCACCCCGAGGCCACTACCCCGACCTCGACCGAGCTCAAGGTCGCCGGAGATCCCCATCGCCGTCGCCGCCGCATCAGACCACCCCCGACCCCGACGAAGCTCTCCACAGGTTCGCCGTGAACCTGGCTACCCCTCCATCCCCTCCATCCTCTTCCTCGCACCCCGCGAAGCGCCGTTGATCACCCGAACCCACCGCCATGGAGCTCGTGGCCGACGAGCTCCGGCCACCTAATGGCCACGCCACTCGTCCATCGCACTCACCACACCCCAACGGGTCTAACGCTGCACTTCCCGCACCTCGCCGGCCCTCTAACCCCAAACCCGTCGATGGCGAGCCCCGTCGCCGCCTCGACTTCGTCGCCGGCGCCCACTCCGGCCACCCCTAACCCAACCGACTCCACCACTAACCGCGGCTCACCTCCAGCTTCACGTAGGTGCTCCCCGCGCTCCATTTGGAGCCCGGAAAGTGCAAAAGCACTTGCTCCGCCGCGTCTGGCCTCGCCGGCGGCTAGACGCCGGTGAGTTGACCCCGTCCGTGGGCCCTGTTGACTCTCTGAGTCAATGACAGGTGGGGCCCCCTCCAGTTAAACTAATTAGGATTAGTTCTAACTAAAACTAATTAGTTAAATTAACTCTGACATGCGGGTCCCACTGGTCGGTTTGACCTGGATGACCCCGTTGACCCCCTGACGTCATGCTGACCTCATGCTGACGCATTAATTCAAATTCTGGAATTAATTTTATATAATAAAATCCAGAATATAATTCAAATTTCAAATGCTTATAACTTTTATTCTATAACTCCAAATGCAAAGATTTATATATGAAAAATTATCAGAAAAATACACTCTATCCATTGGTACAGGTTTCATGCATGTTAAAACAAGTTAACTATGCTGAATAACCAGATTAAGATTTTGCACCATTAGGCCTAACTCAAATGAGCTATCATTTGAACCTTTGATTCAAATGAGCTCATCCCCTATCCCTTCAACTTGCATTAGGCCAACACACATCCATATTGCCATGTCATAGCATGCATCATATTGTTGCATATTGTTTGTATGTTTATTTTGGTGTGTTTTCATGATAGGTTCTGCCCCCGAAGATAACCTCGATTACCCATCCGAAGGGCAGTTCTCTACCCCAGTTCCATCAGGCAAGCAATCATTGATCATTCCGATACAAACCCATGTTCTCGCTTCTGCTCTCGTTTACTGCATTAAGACAACGCGATTCAACTGTTGTGTGCTGCGGTAGTTGAACCCACTTCCTTTGCATGACTGTCATTGCCACAAGAATTAGATGAAACCCACTAGTATGTGTAGGAGTTGATTGAGCCATGTTTGTGATTCCTACCATGCTATGCTTGCTATGCTTAGAGTTGTGTCGAGTCCGGCTCATCGGGATGATGAACTGGAGTGAAAGGTTGTGTTGGTTCGAGAGTGTAAGTGTTGAATACGATTTGGTAAAGGTATCGATGAGAGGCCATGTAGGAGTACATGGTGGGTTGTTTCATTGAGGCCGAACTTAAGAACTGAGATCTGTGTTTGTGATCCATGAGCTAGCTACTACCACGCATTGGGCCCAAACCAATGGACCCTCTCGCTTCTTAACCACCCCTGTTCATAGTCCGGGAGTTGCAAGTAGTTTCGGTGTTTGTAGCATCTTTGGGGCCGCATGCAACGCTGACCTTAGGGGTGGGTTGTGTTGCGGTAGGCACCGTGGCCCGTGTACCGAAAGTGCCCGTTTGGTATCTCGGGAACCCTGCACACATCGTTCGGGGCTGTATGGGAAACCTCGGCCGGACTCCCTGCGGATGGAACCCGAATAGGCGATAAACCTGGACTAGGGACTTGAGTGTTTAGGTAGGCTGTGGCCGACACCCACGTTGGGCTTCCGCTTGAAGGTTGCAGTACATGTCGTGTAAACGACGGTAAAGTGGTGAGAGCGTGTGAAGAAGTATACCCTGCAGGTTAAATATGATCTATTCGAATAGCCGTGTCCACGGAAAAGGACTTCTGGGTTACCTATATCAGTTCATAGACAAGTAAATGGATACTACTAAAAGCCTCAAGATAAGTGTGAGTATCGTGGATGGCCCTCTCGGGGATGACGAGAGAGGATCCACGGTGGAGTATTGTGATGGTGATTAGTGGACTCGTGTACGACAAAATGCTTTACAAAGTGTGTCACGTAGGATAGCTTAGCCAAGAGTCAAAGCTGGCTTGCTGCAAATAACTCCACTTCCTTCCTTGAGAATGTGCATGTATGATAGGATTCTGTGGTAAGACTTGCTGAGTACTTTTGTACTCATGTTTGCTTAATCAATATTTTTCAGAGGACTATACTACCCCCTCCGACGGATTCTATGTAGATGTTGACTTCGACGAGTAAGCTAGCCACCCAGGTGGCGATCTAAGACTTGTGAAGGGCCATGTAGATAGAAAGGCTCCAACAAGCTTTCTTTCTTTCTAGAGTCTGTACTCAGACATAATTTGCTTCCGCATGTGCTTGTATGATGGTATGACTTGAGTGTTGGGTCATGTGACCCCTACCTGTATGGATATGTTATGTATGGCTCCTCGGAGCCTCTTGAATAAAGTACTTGAGTTGTAGAGTTTTGTTGTGATGCCTTGTTGTATTTACTCATATCGGCATATTGCGTGTATGATTGAAATGCTTGGTATGAGTGGGATCCGACAATCTAGTTGTTTATCCTTGGCAGCCTCTCATATGGGGAAATGTAGTCTCGTGCTTCTGAGCGATAGTAGTCCGCTACAGCCCGGTTCACCGAGTCCTGCTAGCCCAAACTACTGCTTGGACACTTGACTGGCGGCATGTGATTCATTTCGTTCCTATGTCCGTCCCTCGAAATGTCACGCGGTGATACTTGGAGTCCTGCCTAGCCTGCTACAGCCCGGGATACCGGAGTCCTCATAGCCCAGTGCTACAGCCCGAGTTCATACGTTGATGACCGACATGCTCGAAGTGTTTCATGTATGCTGTCCCCATAGGTTAGTGCCGCTTTGGGTTCACGACTAGCCATGTCGGCCCGGTTCTTTGTCATGTGGATGCTAGCGACACTGTCATATACGTGAGCCAAAAGACGCAAACGGTCCCGGGCCATGGTAAGGCGACACCCGTGGGGATACCGTGCGTGAGGCCGCAAAGTGATATGAGGTGTTACCGGCTAGGTCGATGTGACTTGGAATCGGGGTCCTGACAGCGTTGGCATCAGAGCAGGGCTGCTGTAGGTCCGCTAAGCCAAACTGGTCGGTTGAGTCTAGAAATGCTTTAGTTATATGTAGGGAATTGATTGTGGGAGGAACGTAAGGCTCTTTTTACTCCTTTACCTTATGCCCTCGATCCGAGTCATCCTCTTCTCATTCAACGTGGGTATAGGACTAGGCTCTCTTCTCTCTATCGTGTTCACGTGTTACTATCCATAGTACCTTGTAGGATTGTTGGTTACATCCTCGATTCGGTGTTACTAAATTTTAGTATGCTACCATTTGAACCGTAACCTTGATATGATGTTGTTGAGTGGTTTTGCAAATCTGATTTTGAATGTCTCAAATTTGATTTGAGCATTTACAGATGTTATGCTGCCCGATTTTTCCTAGAAATTCTAATGCCTTTGCATTATGGCTGTGCTTTCAGATGGCCACCGTTCCCGTAACCAAGTGGTTCGCTTTGACCCGCTGCATTGATGTGTGCGGTCACACGGCCATGTTGGTTAGAGTGATGATTGAGGCTGGTTATCGATGGTATCCTGAATATACCGTCGAGGAGCAGTTCAGGGATTTCAATCAAAGCCAATACCTATGCACGGTCCGGATTTATCCATCCTATCCCGAGCTACCGAGCCACTTCACTTGTTCTTATGGGCTCGAATCACTATTGGAATGTCTGCACAAGATGCAGCCTATTCCATGATGACTATTATTCGAGCCAGACTGCTTTGTTGTGCAACACCGACTTTCGCTATATGCCAAGATCTCTTCCAGGGCGCATGGCTACCTTCGAGGTTTGTACAGTGATGCATCCCATGAGGACTCACTCCTTCGCACTACTAATGAGTTCTTTGGAGGACAAGGACCGTGAGAACCGGGCCTTGCGTATGGAGCTGTTTAATGCCCGCTCGACCACTGGGCTACTCTAACTAGGTTTGCACCGCCGTGCAAGCGGATGTATGGACATGAGAGACTTGTACCTGTGCGGGCGAGTAGTCTGCGGACTTCATGGAGTGGCGTGAGGTTGGAGGCATCACTCCCCTCGTGGGCCTCTTCTCGCCACCATTTGTTGGTCCACGGCCACATCCGAGTCCTTATGGTCCACAGCCCCACAGATTGTCTGCTTCCGGACGATCATGTTCCACTTCAGTGTCAGGTGGTGACTTCTATGAGGACTACTATGGAGCTGCCTGAGGTAGTAGTAGTATTCCTAGTATGGTAATGGTTGTGTTTCCACCGTCCTGCGTGACTCGTGGAATACGACTTAGTGTGTATCGTTCCTTGCTCGTGTAGACTGATATAATGATTCATTGCTCTGTACTCGAAATATGGGTTGATTGCCTTCGTTCCTCAAGTGATGTTGTACCAAGGGTACATTATCTAATCAAGAGTACTTAGCACTATTTGATCCATCACTCCAGGTTGCCCCCGGCTTGCAAGTTGCAGGAGCTGCAGCAAACCAGGTTAATTGTTCTTTTTCAAAAAACAATATATGCTAATAAATTTAAACAGATAGATATCACCTGATTGTTCGGATAATGGATGATCCGTTCAACACAACAGAGGTGGTTCAGGTAAACCGACAACTCGATATAACCTGGATGGCTCAACATAGCAGAGGCGGCTCAACGCGGCCCTGGCGGCTCAACACGGCAGCAAAACAGAGGCATCACCATGACGGTGGCTCAGAAACTGCAGCGGCGGCGTGTTCGAGACGGCAGAGGCGGCGACTTGGACAGCTCGAAACGACGCGGGTCGATCCAGGGCAGGCGGCGGAGACGGCTCACAGCAGGCGAGGCGGGTCACAGCAGGGCCCAATCCGGGCGGCTTTAAGGCAGAGCAGCGGCCTGGAGGGCGCCGGCATGGCGGGCCAAGGCAAAGCGGATATCCAAGTTTTGAATGTCCAAAGTATAGACCGGCCTTTCCTCGTACACATATATCCAAGTTTGAATCACCTCTGCTCCGCACTAGACCGGCTAATTAGGCGGCCATCTGATTTATTTTTGTTTTGTTGGACATGTACCAGTACTGAGTAGAATTCGGATATGATAGCTGATCCGAACGCAAAGTACTCCTTCCTTTTGCCTTACGTGATGATAAACTTTTGTAGTATTCCCTCCGGTCTACGCGCACGCACAGCCCTCGGGTGCTAAAGAAGCCCTTGCTTTTTTTTATGCCGTCTTGCTGATCGTAGCACTGTTTCTGTTGGCCTCTTTGAACAGAGCAGAAATACTAGTATTTTGTAATACCTCTGGAAGCTTCTTCATCTTCAACCTGGGAATATATGTCCAAGTTACTTTACGTAAGTGGTAATAACCTTTGAACCTTCTACGTGGGATTTTTGTCTAGCCCTGTAGCTTCCACATGATGAACAGGAGTACTAATTGAAAGTATTTGATGACTGGGTTGACTTTGGTCTTTGGGTAGAAAGTTTTGGATCAAACTGGGCCGCCCCTGCTGTGCTCTCGGCTCTGAAAGGTGAGCGGCGGCTCAGCAGCAGACGGCAGCGACTCTGCAGCAGGCAGATGCAACGGAAAAAACCTGAAGGCGGGTCACGGCCGACGAAGCTGAAGAGGAGACCAGTGCAGCCTTGAAGCTGATGTAGCAGCCCCCAAGTTGTAACCTGCTGAACAGACCGGGCTGTGGCCTTTTTTCCCTTATAGCGCCACGGTGGTTTCCTAGATTTGACTCTGTCTTCAGGCCAGAAAAAGTAGTGGCAATGATAACTCGGTGATTTGACGCGTACGCTGCTAGCCTTGCCTCTGCTGCCATGATTTATCCTTGGGAGCAACAACCATCAAAGTCACTCGTACTGGGTCAGTATACTGGATTTAAACGCCACAGAGGAAATAGACCTCCGAATTGGATTTAGATACGGACACGGAGCCGTCAAACCTGTCGGACTCGGCGGGACTTCGGCGACTTGTATCTCGTATCGATTGATTTTGGATACGAAACTTCGACTTACAGCGGCAGCGAAAATTAACCCGGCCTCGACGGATCATCCGGTCGTGTGCGCTATCGCCTAGACGCAACCCTAAATTTCACTTGATCTTAAATCTTGTATATGTCGCTTTGACTGTTCGTCGGACGTCTTCTGCGCCGGCTCTTTTTCTTCCAATTTCCTGTGAACTTCTCGATCCCTGATATAGATCCCTTCAAGAACTCAACACCACCGTGCGCGGGCCCCATGGTGGGCGCCAACTGTCGTGGATTTGTCACGGCAGATGTCCTTAGTGTCAGGACTTAGTCGCGAGGCCAACGCATCTATGTAGTAGCTTGAGAGGGGTTGAGTGGGACGAGAGACGCAGGGCGGATCAACACACAAGACAAGGATTTAGACAGCTTCGGGCCCCGGGAAACATCATCCGGTAAAAACCCTACATGCTGTTTGAGGCTAGATCTCATTATCATCACGAGGGAGTCGCCGTAAACCGGCTCCCCTCTAGTTGTGTCTAGCCCTAGAGATTGTTTCTTGTTGCTTCTCCCTTCTCCCTCTTTGGGGAGCCCTGCCCCTCCTTATATATGTTGAAGGGGCGGGTTACATGTGGAGTCCTATTAGGATTAGGACTAGTCTATCTCTAATACGAACCGGATACAAGTCCAGGTCTTAACTCCTTGTAAGGTAAATATTCTTCACACCTTTCCTCTTAAACCGGCCCACCATAGCGTGATCCGGCCTTCCATAAATCGCCCGTTGGGCCACCGGGTCTTGTCGGTCCTCTTACCCGCCTGCCGGATTACCAATGAGTCGTGAACCGGCAGGTCCGAACGGGTCGCCGGTGAACCGCCAAGCATCACCGGGTTCTTTAGATAAACCACCAAGTCCGGCCGGGTTATACTTCCGTCCGGTTTACGCCGCGGGGTATATCCCCGATAGAGCCCATCGTCTGTTTGCTCACATGCGGCCCCACATGTCAGTGAAAACGCAAGAGGACCCACTGAACCTGCACATCTTTCACCTCGACGTGCTGGTGATGAAAAACAAATCCAAGAAAGATCTTCGTGGCGCTTTTGGAGTTACTCAAGAGTAGTAAGATTCTATTTACAGTTTAACCCAAGATGCACATCTCGTGGCTTCAACTTATCAACTACCACTCTATTTTCTTTCATGACACGACACTGGATCTTTGGATGTCCCACGTGTCGGCAAAAGGAGGAAGAACCCACCAAATCTTTGGTTGTGCTCTCGGATTAGACTAGTTGTGCTAACTTAAAAATTTATTGTGTACTCCTCCGTTCCAAAATACTTGACTTCCATTTGTCCAAAATGGATGTGCCTATATACTAAAACATGTCTAGATACATATATATTTTGACAAATACTACCTCCGTCGGGTTTATTGGTCCCCATTATATTTAGTGCCAAATTTTGACCATAGATTAAACTAACAAAATGTTTACGCATGTCACCAAACATTATATTTTTGAAAACTATGTTCAAATACGAATCCAATGAGATAATTTTTCTTGACATGCATTAACATTTTGTTAGTTAAATTTTAGTCAAAATTTGACACAAACTACAAAGGGGACCTATAAACCAGGACGGAGGTAGTAGAACGGAGGGAGTAGAATGGATGCAAGTTTTTGTATTGGGAAGAAGAGTACATCCATATATTGATAGAGTGTTGGAGTTGGCCTTACAAGTGGGACCGCAGGTGAGGAAACCGACTATCGGCAAACCCCCACCTCGCCCGCCGCGCAATGGCTGAGTTAGAGAAACTATGAGGTTGAAGAGATTGCTCTAGCACGGACTCCAAGAAATATGGTGTCAGATGGAAGTCGTGCTAGTGGCGTGTGCCGTACTCCTGGACGTGAATGCTTGTTCTGGCCCATGCCACCCTACTACTCCTACTACTACTTACTATATAGTACTACTAGTATCGAGGATTCGAGGTGCTGGTTACGTAGTACAATATGGCTACAGTAAAAACACCCGCACGACGCGCGAAGCATGTGAAGCTAGTACAAATAGTGTACTACTATTGTTGATGATTGGCCTCATCCGATAACCTATTGCAATGCACGTACAATTATGTATTCGGAAAATATTTTTTTGCCTCGTCGCACCACTCACTCACAGAAGCAACTCGAAAGCCATTCATAAATTTAGTAAGTTTATCACAGGCATATCATTTTATTACATACAATAGGTCATCAACCCACATCGACAACGAGGATACATTATAAATACTAAAGTTTTCACCACACAACAAATAACAAGCAATGAAATGAACTTCAACTCAACCATTCCTCGGCGTTGGAAACGCTTGCTTTGAACCAAAAGTGATTCTCTGGGACGGGGCATCTATTGTCGATCTCGAGACAAACGCAGGACTGATCATCCAGGCTGAAGCGGTGGAGGCATCCGGGGGCCTACACACACCGCTGGTGGACGACCTAAAGAGAAATAATGAACGTGCGCGATGGAGGGGACGCTAAGGGTGTGTGAGGGGGGCGGGCGTGTGCATGCACGATAGAAAGTTAGCGCTAGCTAGCTACAAATAGAAGAGGATCGTGAAGGTGTAAAAGACGAACAAAGATCATAAATCATTATAAAAAGGTGGATACGGATACTTGAAGAAGATATCATAATGTACAACATTGATTATAATTTGGGCTAATGTGTGGCTTTTGCAACTCAGGTCTAAATACTTGTCATAATGTAGGGGGCGGGGCACTATACTTTGTGTGATAAACACAGTGTACGTATGGAACATGGTTTAGATTATGAATATATAGTTAGTACATCAAATGTACTATTATTTGGAATCAACATCAAGTGTATTCAAAAATTTATTCGAGTTCATGTAGTACACATAGTTCATATCTATCTCTATAGTAATCATGTGGTGTGTTATTATGGTAATACACGAATGATGGTTGAAGTTGGCAACAATCATGATTGTAGATTCTTATTGAAATAGAGAAACGAATTCAAATTTAGTTCGAATTGCAGCGGTAGTATAGACATTTGGAATGCACTAAAATGTTGGTATGAGTAGGTTACATGCATTATACAGCAAAGCGAAAAAAATTAATCGGACATAACATGGATTCATACTCCCTCCTTCCATCTATATAGGGCGTAATGAGATTTTTAAGACCGCCTTTGACTATTGACAAGATTAATAGTACATGACATGCACAGTGTGAAAATTATATCATTGAAAGAACCTTTCGCGGACGAAGTTAACGATGTGCTTTGTGTAAGTTGCATGTCATATATCATTGCTCTAATATTTGGTCAAAGTTAGCATCGAAAAACGCATTAGGCCCTATATAGATGGAAGGAGGGAGTAGCTTTGAATAGCATTTGTATAGTAAAATGGGGCAAGACTCTCTCTTTGTGTGGTGTGAATAGTTTTATTTTTTTCGTTTTCTTTTTGGTTGAGGGAAGTGCGAATTGATTTGGTACGTACAAGTAAAATATTACTACACGTTAGGCTTGTCCCTAAAATTCAACCCGCGTCTTGTTATATCCCGAAAATTCAGATATCGTGCACCCAAAACTGGCGCCTTCACAACCCGCGCCTTGCTATCCCGAAATTACAACGCGCGTGAAAACTACCTCCAGCTGCCAAATCCCGACACGCGAAATCCCCCTTCTAACCCTGAGCCGAAAGGGCAGCTAGTTCAAATTGGTGGGGGGTACTTTTGTAACACACCCTACATTTTGGACAAGCGCGTCCCTAAGTCATGCTTCACCCCCTCCCATCGCCCCCTTTTCGCCATTCGAAATCCCAGGCCGCCATAACCTCTCCGCTCCAGCCACGAAACCCCACCTCCTCCGTCCGCCACGTCACCGCTGCCCAGCCGGAGCCTCTTCCCCGACGACGTCGTCCACCGCAACAGCTCGACGTCCCTCATCCACCTCCCCGGATGAGGATCCGTCGTCCATCTCGCCGTCCCGCCGGTTCAGCCGCCCCGTCCTCCACCTCCAAGGAGCTGCTCCGACGATCGCCTCGTCTATCGCGGCTGCTCCATCCCCACAGCGCCGCCTTAACCTGCTCCACCAGAACCGCAGCATCCTCACCGACTCCTCGGACGAAGCCAAGGCCTACTCGGCGCCACCAAAGAGGTTGTACACTCATCGCATCACACCTTCTCCTTAACTCGACCTCCCGGCACCGATGGTGCTCCACCCCGCACCGCCATGGAGCGACTACCTTGAAGCCGGCACCGCGTGCGACATCTCCATGGCGGCTCTCCCCCAGTGCGAGGCCCCTTCGGCGGTGGCGTCCATACCAGCTGGATCTGCTGCTGCTGCTCTGGCTCTTGCTCGCTCGCTCGCATTGCTGCTGCTGCTCCGGCTCTCGCTCGATCGCTCGCTCGCCCAGCTGCTATTGCTGCTCTCCCCCTCGCTCGTGCTGCTACTCTGCTCCGATTAAACCACACTTCAGTCGACCGAATCGACTTTTGGGTCAGTCGATTTTCAGGGGTTGGGTGGGGGGGGGGGGGCTCGCCGGAGTGAAGGAAGAACCACCCCCAGTGGGGACGGGGGCTCGCCGGAGAGGTACCCCACTATCTATCTTAGGGTTCAGGGTGGGGGCGGGGGGCCTAGAGGGCTGGCCGGGGCGGCGGTGGCGAGTTGTTTCGGGGCGGCGAGGTGGCGCTGGGGCCGGCGGTTCGGCCGGTGGTGGCAGGCAGCTCAGGGGTGTGCAGGTTGAGGATGAACTGCAGGCCCTCCCTAAACTACATGTCAAGTGTCTCTCTGCTACCATTGCGTTCAGTTTCGACAGTAGCATTCAGATTCCACAGTTAATTTCAGTTTCGGCGGTTAAGTTCAGAGTCAATAGTTTTTACCTCATCTGTTGTAGTCAGGTGGTTTTTGGTGATGTTAATTTTACATCCATTTTTCATCATCTATTGGAGATGCTATTAGAATCCCACTTGAGATTTACGATGTCGGTCTTGTGCTGCTTCAGCCTTGACATCTTATGGCTCACCGGAGCTGCTCCAAGGACAGAACGATCCATCACAACAGAGCAGTGCCCTCGACGCCGTCTACAAATTCCTCAGATCTTCCTCCACACCTCCGACAACCACCTCTGCCTCAATCGCTTCAAATGACCAACCCAATGATGCCGAGGTCGACACGGCCATGACAAAGAGGTTGTACACTTGTTGCGTCACTTATTACTATACATTCACGTCGATCCATTAGGGCTATTTTGGTTCAACGGAAAAACATAGCAATAGGGAATTTTCCAATGGCACTCTACTATTCAATTATTCATGCATTTTGTTGAAAGGAATGAAGCAAAACATCCACCTGGACCTACTTTTCAAAATCCTATGCATGAAAACAAGACCAAGTGCATTAGTGCCAGAATAACATTCTAACTATACATGCTTTCATATGGTTTCTCTTTATTTTGGCCATGTTTCTTTGCATTCCTCTGCTCTTCCAATTCCTGTAAACCAAACACCCAAGTTGATAGAAATCCAGTGTTTACAAATGCTCTGTTTACCATGTGCATTTTCCTATCCTATTCTAGTGTTTTTCCTATCCCTGCGTTTTAAGAATCATGCAAGCCAAATGAGCCCTTACAGAATTACTTCAGTTACAGGTACGTGTCGAAGAGAACTTTGTGTGGTTTGTCCTGCTCCTGCCGTGACGTCGTCCACCTCACCTGAGCTGCTCCATCGACAGAAGCATCCAACAAACCAGACATCACGACTCCTGACCATCTTTCGCCGCCTCAGATCTCCTTCCCTGCCGCCGGCACGCACCCCAACGGCATCACCATCATCGACTCAGCAGATAAACCTGAGGAGTACACGGGTCCACAAGAGAGGTCGCACTCTTTTGTTTCTGCTTATGTTATGCATTGCTTAAACTTACCTGCTACTTTATCGTCCTGTTCATCTCTTGGACTCCCAACTCAGGTCCAAATTCATGTTCAAACTTGAGTTTTAAATTAGTTATGGGGCACATATCGAGGCAGCAATGAATAGTATGTCTGTCTAATATCTGGTTCACCTAGGGTATGCCTATGTTGTTCATCTTGGGTGGGAAACAAATAGTAAAGCAATCATCATCTGTCTTTTTATTAATTTAAAGCAATCATCAGCCTGCTATCATTATTTTTGGATCCATCCACTGGTTGTTACCATCACTATAAATTTCTGCATGCTCTCCTTACATAATCTCACCATATTTTTTCGTATGCATGTCGATATTGTACACAGTCATGCTGAACATGTAGAGAAAAGAGAAGAGTTTTATGCGCAATAAAATGTCATGCAGACATCCCTCCATGGTGGGTTCAATGGCAAACCCTCCCCACCCCTCTCCGTTGTAATCCAGAGGAAGATATCTGTTCGAGGCAGATTCTGACGCCATCGACCACTCCTATTTACCCCCAAGGTGTTTGCTCTACCTTGGCATGATGATGTTAGTCATATCATGCATATGTTGCCTTGCAGTGCCTACTTTTGACATCATA
The DNA here is from genome assembly GCA_021605205.1 of Aegilops longissima. Lineage (NCBI taxonomy): Eukaryota > Viridiplantae > Streptophyta > Magnoliopsida > Poales > Poaceae > Aegilops > Aegilops longissima. The sequence continues at coordinate 77,942,028 of CM038676.1, read as the reverse complement.
TATGTCATCTTCTTAGTTTAGACATGTTCGTAATGCCACCTGTTTAGTTTCTATATCATATATGGGAATTATGCGTCTCATGTCTTTTAGCCAACCATAATATATGTGAAATGTGCAATGCCATCCTGTTTAACCAGGCATCATATATTTGAATGATATCTTGCCCATCCTTTTCTTCATTACATTTCCATTTGTTGACAATGTTTGTACATTAAACTACTCTTCCGTGAATCAGCCATTTGGGTGGGAGATGGAAAAATCTGAGTGAAAACAAGGCCTTGAGAGCGCATGCTACCAGTCAAGCAGATCTCTTGTTGCGTCCCGATAGCTCCTCATAGATGGATTCAGAGACAGATGACCAGTCATATTCCCCTACTAAGGTGTATGCTCTAACTTGGCACGGTTATACTGCTCATATCATGCATACGGTGTCTTGCATTGCATAGTTTAGACATCATATACACAATATTCAACACCATGTTCTTAGTTCAGACATCATATCGAATGCCCTCTGTTTAGCATATAAATCACATATGTGAATTAAATGATGCGATCCTGATTACTTAGATAACATGTAGGTGAATTATGTCGTGCGATCCTGTTTTGTTATTCATCATATCTTTGAATTATGTTATGCTATGCTATCCAGTTTAGATAGATATCATATATGTGAAATTATGTCATGCTATCCGTTTTAGTTAAACAATATACATGTCAACTATTTCATGCCCTCTTTTTTCCACACTATCTATTGCATCTATCTCTCATAGAATGTCTGTACATTCAACTATGTTTCTGTTTATCAGCCATTTGAATTGGAGCGGTGATGCCAGATTCTAGCGGAATAAAACACGGTCTTCAAATAAAACAGTGCTACCTATTGGTGGAGATAGCACCCGGTTGTACATGCACAAGAACCTGCCCTACCACACATAACCCAAACTCTCGCAGATTGTACCCCTCTGCGATGGATGAGAGAACCAGCTTCACCCAATCTAACCCCAACCCCAGCCGATAGTAACCCAGTTCCTGTTGACACAAGACCATCTCCACCACAGAGCTCCCAAACAAGAGCAGTTAGTAAGGCAGCTCCAAAGTGCCCAAAGGGCCAAGACTATCACGGCGAACCCCAGCTCCATCGGTTAGTGCGCCTATACCCGTGGAGGAAGCACAACCAGCCAGTCATAGTTTAGCATCTATCGCATTTTATGTTGTTAAATCGTATAAAGTATCTTCCCATCTTGGAAATATTATATCAAGATGAAGGAAAATGCCATTGCAGGTGTTTGTCCAGAGTTATGTGTAAGTAATGTTATTCATGGCAACTACTTTGCTTCGTCCCATACATCCTACCTCCATGATGGTTATAATACAGCAAATTTTCCCATTTTTCTCTATAGAGAAGGACCGATTTGGAAACTCAGATGAGGTAACCTGTTCTAATACCTCTGCTATCTTCAAGAATGCTTGGTGGCAGATCGGAATTACTGAAGAAAACATACTTCACCGCAAAGAAACTCATCAAATTCCCTTATGTTCTCCTGAGACACATTTATCGGACGATGATCGGGAACGCCTTGTTACAGATCGGTCCCGAACCAAGAATGTGGTAAGGTCTATGAGCTCATTTTCTATTTTAAGTATTATATTCTTGCGTCTTCTTGTACTCTGTTCATGTAGAACAAGTGCCTAAACCTGAAGAACAAATGTTCTAATTTAAGATTCCATTGCTATCATAGTTCAAAAAGCGCTAGGCGTTAATTGTGCGTTTGCCACCGCCTTGCACTTTATTGACCAAAGCGCATGCTTATGCGCAGATTATGCATGATTAAGCGTAGTTATGCGCAATGCGTTTTGCCAACGCCTAGAGCCTAGGCGCGCTTAAGCGCTCGCTTAGGCGCGCCTTTTTTAACTATGATTGCTTTGCTCTTGTATCATTGTATTTACTCATACAAACTTATTTTCCAATCGAAACTCCAATGGCACGACAGGTATGTTCACGCATGTTTCTTTAACAGGTTTGCTCTTATCAATAGCTCTTTTGATTTCAATTTCAATTGTGTATACAGTTGACTTTCATATCATGCACATTACTAGCATCACAACAGAGCCAATAGTGTTGTTGTACATGTAGACCCGTGGTACCCATCTGAAATCTTGTTGTGTCGTGTAGTTTCCCACGCTTTGTATTCTTTCACTGCTGCTTTGTCTTGAACTGATATGGTTTGAACCGTGTCTCTATTTGATTTGGCAAGACAATGCAGTGACCATAGGACATAGATATATGTTTGTTTGATGCTTTTATTATGTACTAGTACTTGGCAATAGAAGACTTGGTAGTTTAATCCTGTCCACCTTACTAATGAACTGGTTCACCGAAATGAGTTTCATATACTAGTACATGCTAAACTTGTTATTTGTCTGCTTGTTTCTTCTTTTAGAATGCTGACAGAATATTGGGGAAGAGTGCCTTATTAAGCAATGGTCAAGGAAGTAATGCAGATAAGTTTCAGGATAGTGACACATCCTTGTTGGTCTCCAACAAAGCTGATAAAACAACTAAGGAAGACTATCTTGAAGACAGAGGGACAACCCCAAAGTCCTGTCTTGGTTTAGTGTTCGAAGCATCGCCACTACCGCATGCACAAGCTATTCAAACTCACCGTCTGAATCAGTTCGGTTTCTTGAGTCTCAACTACAAGTGAAAGACATCGATCGGTTGTCTTTGCGACAAGAAGCGGAAGGATCTGCGGAAGTCCTGGAGCATTCAGATGCATACTTTCGGTGCAACAGCAAGCGTTGGAGGATTTTAGCGCCAAACAGGACAAAGCTAATCAGCTTGCTAAGCTTATTGCCAGCATGGTGGATACCCAGGATAACGTTTATTGAGCTCTTCTGAAGTTGTTTCAGTTATGCTCTTGTTTTTCTGCCGCGTTTATTTGCACTGGTGGCCAATTTTGACGGCCAAGTGTATGTAATATGCTGCTTTGTTCCCTATATTTGCACTGGTGGCGAACTTTGATGCCCAGTGGATGTAATATGTGTAATAGCGGTAATAGGCTAGCCTTATTTGCTTGCTTATTTATTTCCTTATTGTCTTGTTTAGTTGTTTGCTTGTACTCACTGCAGTTCTTTTTCTCTATTTTTCTAGTGGCCACAATAGCTATTTTTGGTAAATCATGGAAACACACGGACTGTTGTAACCATGGGCCTCCTGCAGGCCGTATGATCCATGGGCCTTCATTCGGCCGTAGGAGCATTTGCCTTCTATATGGGCCGTAGGATCCATCGGCCTTCTATACGGGCCTTAGGGATCAGTGGGCCTTCTACGGGCCGTAGGGTCCATGGGCCTTCTATGGGTCGTACTATCCATGGGCCTCATACAGGCCGTAGGATCCATGGGCCTTCTACGGGGCGTATCATCATTTCGCCAATCATGGCCCGTACTATTCGTGGACCATAACGGGCCGTTAATAGGCTGTATTTGATAACTCTATGAAAACAGCCCAACGGGTCTTTTTTGACATCAAAACGGCCCAACGTATTAACGGTCCGCAAATGGGCCGACTGTAACGACGGGCTGAATTTGGCCCACAAGCAGAAAATGACAGTAACGGGCCGTATGTAACCGAATGCTGCAAATGAGCCCAAGAATCAATGGGCCCTGAGAAGGCCGAAAGATAACTTGGGCTGGAAATGGCCCAATGGAATAACGGGCCGTTAATGGGTATAAAGTGATACACTGTTCATTACGGGCTAGTTTCACCACGGGCCGTTAATGGGACAAGAGTTACAAAGGTCCTCATATGGGCTGAAAGAAGTCATGGGCCACACACGGGCCGAAAGTTAAAACGGGCTGAATCATATTGGACGGCCCAGATGACGCTACTGGGCCTAATTCGGATAGGGCGTAACGGGCCCTGGGTTAGCGGGCTGTAAATGGGCTATATGCGAACATGCCGTTAACAGGCTTTTCGTGGGCCGGCCCGCCACCTTTTGACCAAGTCAAACAGGCCGACCTTTTCACAGGAATGAGCCTTTGTTGGGTCGTGCCACGTGTCGCTGTATCATAGGCGCCTTCGGTCCAATGAGCGGATGACATCTGTCCCAACGGTGAGCCGACACGTGTTTCCTCCAGCCAATGATGATTTTACACATGGAAAATCCCCATTGGTCGGGGCTGTTAACGGGTTATCGGATCCAAAACCCGACCCGATAGCTTAACGGCGTTCCGTTACGGTGGATGCCATGTGTCGGTCACCCTTGACGAAAGCAGTTCTATGACGCGCGATTTATCGTCATGGAAGTGGACACTTCCGTGATGATAATTTTGGTAATGTCATGGAACACTTCTACGACAGCACAGGTATGACTATCTTGATTCTGTCATAAATTTGTCATGGATGTACATGCATGACAAAAAACGCGACCTACTGTGACAAACACGTATCATCACGGAAGTGTATTTTTTTGTAGTGATACAATGTTCTCCCCCTCTCTCGTGGAGATCTATTCGATGTAATCTTCTTTTTACGGTGTGTTTGTTGAGAATGATGAATTGTGGGTTTATGATCAAGATTATATATGAGCAATATTTGAATCCTCTCTGAATTCTTTTATGTATGATTGGTTATCTTTGCAAGTCTCTTTGAATTATCCATTTGGTTTGGCCAACTAGATTGGTAGTTCTTGCAATGGGAGAAGTGCTTAGCTTTGGGTTCAATCTTGCGGTGTCCTTTCCCAGTGACAATAGGGGCAGCAAGGCACGTATTGTATTGTTGCCATCGAGGATAACAAGATGGGGTTTTTATCATATTGCATGAATTTATCCCTCTTCATCATGTCATCTTGCTTAAGGCGTTACTCTGTTTTCATTAACTTAATACTCTAGATGCATGCTGGATAGCGGTCGATGAGTGGAGTAATAGTAGTAGATGCAGGCAGGAGTCGGTCTACTTGTCTCAGACGTGATGCCTATATACATGATCATACCTAGATACTCTCATAACTATGCTTAATTCTGTCAATTGCTCAACAGTAATTCGTTCACCCACCGTAAAATACTTGTGCTCTTGAATGAAGTCACTAGTGAAATCTATGGCCCCCAGGCTCTATCATATCAATCTTTCTACGCTTTATTATTGCTTTGCTTTTTTACTTTGCTTTTTATTTTACTTTGCATCTTTATACCAAAAATATTATCTATCATCTCTATCAGATCTCACTCTCGTAAGTGACCGTGAAGGGATTGACAACCCCTAGCCGCGTTGGTTTCGTTGAGCTATTTGTTTTGTGTAGGTACGAGGGACTTGCGTGTGGCCTCCTACTGGATTGATACCTTGGTTCTCAAAAACTGAGGGAAATACTTATGCTACTCTGCTGCATTATCCTCTCCTCTTCGGGAAAATCCAACGCAAGCTCAAGAGGTAGCAAGAAGGATTACTGGCGCCGTTGCCGGGGAGTCTACGCAAAAGTCAACATACCAAGTACCCATCACAAACCCTTATCTCTCGCATTGCATTATTTGCCATTTGCCTCTCGTTTTCCTATCCCCCACTTCACCCTTGCCGTTTTATTCGCCCTCTCTTTTCTGTTTGCCTTTTTCTCGCTTGCTTTTTGATTGCTCGTGTGTTGGTTTTCTTGCTTGTCGCGATGGCTCTTCCGAGGTTTGGTGATCTTCACCTTAAAAGGTTAGAAGAGATAGAAAGTAACGTCAGGAGCTTTATGGTTTTACAATTTGAGCATAATAATTTCTTCAGAAATGAGCTTAAAGAACAAACAAGCTTTATGAGTTATATGAATAAAGAGCTCGATTATATGTCTAAAGAATTCAATGGTATAAAATCCCAAATTGCTCATCTTGAGAAGTTGACTGCTGAAAATGTCGGATAAACAGGCTACCTTAGTCAATAAGATGGCCACTAAACCGAATTCCTATGAAAATAAAGATGAAGATCTAAAAGTTATTGATGTATCCCCTATCAAATCTTTGTATTGTAATATGAATCTTTATAATGATGAGACTGAATATGATCCACCTTTACCTAGAAGGCATTCTAAAAATTCGGAGTTTTTAGATCTTGGTGCTAAAATTGATAAAAGTGGGATTGAAGAAAGTAAAACCCTTGATGTTGCTAAACCCACTATTTTGGATTTCAAGGAATTTAATTATGAAAGTTTCTCTTTAATTGATTGTATTTCCTTGTTGCAATCCGTGCTAAATTCTCCTCATGCTTATAGTCAAAATAAAGCGTTTACCAAACATATCGTTGATGCCTTGATGCAATCTTATGAGGAAAAACTTGAGTTGGAAGTATCTATCCCTAGAAAAATTTATGATGAGTGGGAACCAACTATTAAAATTAAGATTAAGGATCATGAATTTTATGCTTTATGTGATTTGGGTGCGAGTGTTTCCACTATTCCCAAAACTTTGTGTGATTTGCTAGATTTCCGTGATTTTGATGATTGCTCTCTAAACTTGCACCTTGCGGATTCCACTATTAAGAAACCTATGGGAAGAATTAATGATGTTATTATTGTTGCAAATAGGAATTATGTTCCCATAGATTTTATCGTTCTTGATATAGATTGCAATCCTTCATGTCCTATTTTTCTTGGTAGACCTTTCCTTAGAACGATTGGTGCAATTATTGATATGAAGGAAGGGAATATTAGATTCCAATTCCCATTAAAGAAAGGCATGGAACACTTCCCTAGGAACAAGATGAAATTACCATATGAATCTATTATGAGAGCCACTTATGGATTGCCCACCAAAGACGGCAATACCTAGATCTATCCTTGCTTTTATGCCTAGCTAGGTGCGTTAAACGATAGCGCTTGTTGGGAGGCAAGCCAATTTTATTTTTAATTTTTAGTTTTTGTTTCTGTTTAGGAATAAATAATCCATATACCTTCTGTTTAGATGTGGTTTTATGTTTTAATTAGTGTTTGTGCCAAGTTAAACCTATAGGATCTTCTTGGACGATAGTTATTTGATCTTGCTGTAATTTCCAGAAACTTTTGGTTCACGAATACAATTGTTAAAAATCACCAGAACGTGATAAAATAGTGATTCCAATTGCTACTGACCAATAAACAAATTGCCTAGGTCGTCATATTTTGGATGAATTTTTGGAGTTCCATAAGTTTGCGTTAGTTACAGATTACTACAGACAGTTCAGTTTTTGACAGATTCTGTTTTTCGTGTGTTGTTTGCTTATTTTGATGAATCTATGGCTAGTAAAATAGTTTATAATACATAGAGAAGTTGGAATACAGTAAGTTTAACACCAATATAAATAAATAATGAGTTCATTACAGTACCTTTAAGTGGTCTTTTGTTTTCTTTCGCTAACGGAGCTCATGAGATTTCTGTTGAGTTTTGTGTTGTGAGGTTTTCAAGTTTTGGGTGAATTTTTTTGATGGATTATGGATCAAGGAGTGGAAAGAGACTAAGCTTGGGTATGCCCATGGCACCCCAAAGATAATCTAAGGACACCAAAAAGTCAAAGCTTGGGGATGCCCCGGGAGGCATCCCCTCTTTCGTCTACTTCCATCGGTAACTTTACTTGGAGCTATATTTTTATTCACCACATGATATGTGTTTTGCTTGGAGCGTCTTGTATTCTTTGCATCTTTGCTTTTTAGTTTACCACAATTATCCTTTCTGTACACAACTTTTGATCGAGCCATACATGATTTGGAATTTGTTAGAATACTCTATGTGCTTCACTTATATCTTTTGAGCTATATAGTTTTGCTCTAGTGCTTCACTTATATATTTTAGAGCACGGTGGTGGATTTGTTTTGTAGAAACCATTGATCTCTCATACTTCACTTAGATTACTTTGGGAGTCTTAAATAGCATGGTAATTTGCTTAATAATAATAATATTCTTGGTATTCAAGATTTGTAAAACTTACTTTTGAGTGCGTTGAATACTAAGAAAAGTTTGATGCTAGATAATTGTTTTGAGATATGGAGGTAGTAATATTAGAGTCATGCTAGTTGAGTAGTTGTGAATTTGAGAAATACTTGTGTTAAAGTTTGTGATTCCCGTAGCATGCACGTAGGGTGAACCGTTATGTGATGAAGTCGGATCATGATTCATTTATTGATTGTCTTCCTTATGAGTGGCGGTCGGGGACGAGCGATGGTCTTTTCCTACCAATCTATCCCCCTAGGAGCATGCGCGTAGTACTTTTGCTTTGATAACTTGTAGATTTTTGCAATAAGTATATGAGTTCTTCATGACTAATGTTGAGTCCATGGATTATACACACTTTTCTCATCCTTCCACCATTGCTAGCCTTTCTAATACCATGCACTTTTCGCCGGTATCATACACCTACCATATACCTTCCTCAAAATAGCCACCATACCTACCTATTATGGCATTTCCATAGCCATTCCGAGATATATTGCCATGCAACTTTCCACCATTCCTTTTATTATGACACGCTCCATCATGGTCATATTGCTTAGCATGATCATGTAGTTGACATCGTATTTGTGGCAAAGCCACCGTTCGTAATTCTTTCATACATGTCACTCATGAATCATTGCATATCTCGGTACACCACCGGAGGCATACACATAGAGTCATATTTTGTTCTAAGTATCGAGTTGTAATTTTTGAGTTGTAAGTAAATAAAAGTGTGATGATCATCATTTTTAGAGCATTGTCCCAAGTGAGGAAAGGATGATGGATACTATGATTCCCCCATAAGTCGGGATGAGACTCCGGACGAAAAATAAATAAAAAGAAAAAATAAAAAAGAGGCCATAAAAAAGAGAAAAGGCCCAAATAAAAAAATGAGAGAAAAAGAGGGAAGGGACAATGTTACTATCCTTTTACCACACTTGTGCTTCAAAGTAGCACCATGATCTTCATGATAGAGAGTCTCTCATTTTGTCACCTTCATATACTAGTGGGAATTTTTCATTATAGAACTTGGCTTGTATATTCCAATGATAGGCTTCCTCAAATTGCCCTAGGTCTTCGTGAGCAAGCGAGTTGGATGCACACCCACTTAGTTTCTTTTGTTGAGCTTTCATATACTTATAGCTCTACTGCATCCGTTGCATGGCAATCCCTACTCACTCACATTGATATCTATTAATGGGCATCCCCATAGCCTGTTGATACACCTAGTTGATGTGAGACTATCTACCCCTCTTTTTGTCTTCTCCACAACCACTATTCTATTCCACATATAGTGCTATATCCATGGCTCATGCTCATGTATTGCGTGAAGATTGAATTTTTTTTGAGAATGTCAAAAGTATGAAACACTTGCTTGGCTTGTCATCGGGGTTGTGCATGATTTAAATACTTTGTGTGGTGAAGATAGAGCATAGCCAGACTATATGATTCTGTAGGGATAACTTTCTTTGGCCATGTTATTTTGAGAAGACATAATTTCTTAGTTAGTATGCTTGAAGTATTATTATTTTTATGTCAATATTAAACTTTTGTCTTGAATCTTTCGAATCTGAATATTCATACCACAATTAAGAAGAATTACATTGAAATTATGCCAAGCAGCACTCCGCATCAAAAATTATCTTTTTATCATTTACCTACTCGAGGACGAGCAGGAATTAAGATTGGGGATGCCTGATACGTCTCCAACATATCTATAATTTTTGATTGCTCCATGCTATATTATCTACTATTTTGGACCATATTGGGCTTTATTTTCCACTTTTATATTACTTTTGGGACTAACCTATTAACCGGAGGCCCAGCCCAGAATTGCTGTTTTTTTGCCTATTTCAGTGTTTCGAAGAAACGGAATATCAAACGGAGTCCAAACGGAATGAAACCTTCGGGAACGTGATTTTCTCACCGAATATGATCCACGAGACTTGGACCCCCCGTCAAGAAAGAAAGGAGGCGGCCACTAGAGTGGAGGGCGCGCCCCCTGCCTCGTGGGCCCCCCTTTGCTCCACCGACGTACTCCTTCCTCCTATATATACCTATGTACCCCCGAATGATCAGATACGGAGCCAAAAACCTAATTCCACCGCCGCAACTTTCTGTATCCACGAGATCCCATCTTGGGGCCTGTTCCGGAGCTCCGCCAGAAGGGGAATCCACCATGGAGGGCTTCTACATCATCATAGCCTCTCCGATGAAGTGTGAGTAGTTTACCTCAGACCTTGGGTCCATAGTTAGTAGCTAGATGGCTTCTTCTCTCTTTTGGATCTCAATACAATGTTCTCCCCTCTCGTGGAGATCTATTCGATGTAATCTTCTTTTTGCGGTGTGTTTGTTGAGATCGATGAATTGTGGGTTTATGATCAAGATTATCTATGAGCAATATTTGAATCTTCTCTGAATTCTTTTATGTATGATTGGTTATCTTTGCAAGTCTCTTCGAATTATCCGTTTGGTTTGGCCAACTAGATTGGTAGTTCTTGCAATGGGAGAAGTGCTTAGCTTTGGGTTCTATCTTGCGGTGTCCTTTCCCAGTGACAGTAGGGGCATCAAGGCACGTATTGTATTGTTGCCATTGAGGATAACAAGATGGGGTTTTTATCATATTGCATGAATTTATCCCTCTACATCATGTCATCTTTGTTAAGGCGTTACTCTGTTTTCATTAACTTAATACTCTAGATGCATGCTGGATAGCGGTCGATGAGTGGAGTAATAGTAGTAGATGCAGGCAGGAGTCACTCTACTTGTCTCGGACGTGATGCCTATATACATGATCATACCTAGATACTCTCATAACTATGCTCAATTCTGTCAATTGCTCAACAGTAATTCGTTCACCCACCGTAAAATACTTATGCTCTTGAGAGAAGTCACTAGTGAAATCTATGGCCCCCGGGTCTATTCTCTATCATATCAACCTTCCTACGCTTTATTATTGCTTTGATTTTTTACTTTGCTTTTTATTTTACTTTGCATCTTTATACCAAAAATACCAAAAATATTATCTATCATCTCTATCAGATCTCACTCTCGTAAGTGACCGTGAAGGGATTGACAACCCCTAATCGCGTTGGTTGCGTTGAGCTATTTGTTTGGTGTAGGTACGAGGGACTTGCGCGTGGCCTCCTACTGGATTGATACCTTGGTTCTCAAAAACTGAGGGAAATACTTACGCTACTCTGCTGCATTATCCTCTTCTCTTTGGGGAAATCCAACGCAAGCTCAAGAGGTAGCAGAAGCTTTGTTTGATTTGTGCGGTGACCGCCAAGAGGTGGGTGTGGGTGGCCTCGACATGGTCATGGTGTAGCGACCCGACCCGAATGGATCAAGTCTCTGTGCTTTCGTGTCATCCCTGGATCGGTATGCTGACACACACAGTACTCGAAGGATTTATAACAGAGGTAAATCACATGTATAAAGTAACGTAAAAACTATTACCTCAATCCAAAACATAGCGGAAGCAACAAGGTTGTGGATTCCCATCAACACCAACGGCAAAGTTGAGTATAGGAAATCGTAACCCTAACGTATCACTTACTCGTCGTGCGAAAATTCTGCAACATGAAAAGTTGCAGCCAAACAATTCAGACATGGAATATGCTGGCAATGTAACACATAGAGAGTAATGAAAGAATAGGCTATACTACATGCATATATGGCTGGTGGAAAGCTCTATGGTTACAGTTTTTGCGAAAAGCCAATTTTTCCCTACTTCAAAGGAATAAATTTATTTAACTATCCTGGTGGTTGTTAAACATTGAGAATGGTTGACAGCATCCTCAATCCCAATTAAAAGTACTCATTAAAACCCAACAATATTAATTAGAAGTAACATGATGAGATCAACAGGATATCCAGGTACTAGATACTCAAAATTGTCCATAACCGGGGACACGGCTAATCATGATTAGTTTATACACTCTGCAGAGGTTTGCGCACTTTTCCCCACAAGACTCGATCGCCTCCGTTTGGTTTCTCGCACTACATGGTGTTTGAGAAGCGGATGACCGAGACATAGTCTTCGAAGCGCTAGCACCTTACATGTGGGTAGACCGTACCAACCTACATCCCCTACATCTGCTAGTCTGCCTGTAAGAGTTCGCACAACTTAGTCAACTACGCCAGAGCCCATAATGGCTTGTGGCTGCACACGGAAGTTTCTAGTTTGAATAATCTCATGATCCCTTTGGGCCTGGGTGGCGGTCCAAGAAATACAGGCAAATCCTGTCTACCTGTGTGCCTTGACAGCAAGTCCTGGAATAGCCAGTGCCTCAATCCACCCAGATGTGTGTTTAAGTTGCCACCTTAGATATACCATTAATTATCAATCTCACATCTGTCATGGATATTCACTTAAACCCAATCCATGTCTACGAGCATAGCATGGCGAAATAAGAAAACGTAGAAGTAACTCCCAAAGGTTCATAAGTAAAACAGGTAATAGGTACTACCTCAATCTACTTCCCATCCCACAATTTAAGTTGATCCTAAACATGCAAGTGTTTGAGGGTTTGATCTAATGCAATAAAACTGGGTAGTAGAAAAGGTATGATCAAGTGTTACTTGCCTGCAAAGTTGATGAAGATGATTCGCACTCAAAACTCTTGATAGATCTACTCGTCACACTCCGGTCAATCTATCATAATCAAGCAATAGTAACCACACATAAGCAATCACTCAAAAGATCGAAAGAACGAAGAAAACAATTCGGAAAACGTCAAAACCAAATCAAATAACTCTTGCAGCATAAAACAATTTCTAACAGTACCAAAATTATGTGAATTTGGCCTTATCATAAAGTTTAGGTCAAGAGCTTGATTAGCAAAAGAATCAACTAAATCGAGTTCTGAAACTCAAGTTATGATCAAGCGAAGTTCAAATACAAATCTGTTTGAATTCAAATTTTAAAACTTTCAAAAACATGTTTGAGTTGTATTACTGGATAGAGGGATCATAACGAAGAAGTGGGCGTTGGTTTCGTTGGATTCCGACTTACGAGTAAAAAGTTATAGCCGTTTGAAGATTAGGGACACTACGGATAGGTCCATGACGGAAATTAAAATAAAATAAAAATCTATCGAGCGAACGCCGCTAAACAAAACCGAAAAGAAAACCGGCGAGAAAACCGATCTAGGGTTTGGAAAGGAAACTGAAACGAAAAACCGATCTAGAAAACGGAACGAAACCGATCTAGAAAACGTGACGGCAAGCTGGGGCTAGTACCTCAAGAGGCGAGGGCTCGGCGGTGGCGGCGTAGGGCGGCGGTGGCGGCAAGTGGCGGCGCGGCGGCGCTGGTGAGGGCGGCGGCGGCGGCAAGTGGCGGCGGCGGCGCTGGTGGCGGCGGCGCGGCTATGGCGGCGGGGCGGCGCGGCATCTGGTGCTGCGGATGAGGAGAGGAGAGGAGAGGAGATTTGATTTGATGTGTTGGAGGGGGGTGCTTGGGTATTTATATTGGGGAGGGAGGGTTTTGCTTGGGGTAGGGGCAAGAAATAGACTAGGATTAGGAAATAAGAGGAAATAGATCTAGGAATAGATACGGAATAAACGAAGTAGGAAAAGAGTCCTACTAGGACTTGGGAAAAGGAGGCGGCTCCTGGCTTCCCAGTCTTGCTGCTGATGATGGCCTTGTGGCCGGCCGGTGGCTCGTAGGCGGCTTGGGCCTTTGGCCCAAGGCGCTGTGCTCCCTTTTTTTTTTAAATATTTTTTTAACAGAGACAAATAGAAATAATAAAACCAAATAAAGAAATATATTATATAGGCATATAATATATCAAAATTTTCAGAAAAAGATTTCCTACATGATGAACCTTATTTTAGCTTCAAATAAAATACATAAAAATTCAAATAAAATAAACAGTGCTACTGCCCTAATAAAATCCACTGAAAATCATTTTAAAAATACCAAAATGATTTCAAATTAATTTCTCTCAATTTTCTGATGTAGGGAATCATGTTACCCTATTTCCATATATTTTATTTTTGGAGAAAATAATTTGAATAAAACTCAAATAACTCTAAATTGAAAAATAATTCAAAGGAACTTTGAATTTAATTCTTTGAAACTCCCAACTCATATTTCATATGTTTTGAAGAAGTCATTTTATCTTCTCTCGTGAAAATCATTGAGTTGCATAAAGTTTCAGAATTGGAAATATTTTCCAAATGAAATTCAAATATTTTCAACACCCCTTGTCATTTAAATAAATGGAAGAAGTCATGTCATCTTCTCTCTAGGGTTTTGTGATGAAAAGAATTTGAATTCCCGAAGTTCATAAAAGCAAAATGAAAGTTTGGGAAAGTCCTTTTATTCCTCTCATTTAACTTTCAAAAGTTTCAATTCACTCACTTTCAGTCAATCAATCAAGCAATCAATCAAATCTATCTATTTGTTTATAACATTCCAAAATTTAGAATTTTGGGATGTTACAAACTACCACCATTAAAATGAATCTCGTCCTCGAGATTCGGAGAGGCTAGAAAGAAATAGGTTAGGGTTTGGGGTCTTCTCAAAATCCATCGATCGTCTCCGGGTCTCGGTGCTACCACCCTTAGAAGCTTGGTTACGGTTCCATCAAAACTCATATACTCCATCCTTATTCTTGATGATGTCGGTCTTCTCGAGTTGTAAGGATAATTCCTTCTCTGGGCTCTTCCGGTAGTGGCATAACCTTTTCCTCAATTCCTTTGTCCTTTCCTCTTGGTAAGGTTATCCCAAATTGGGTCTTCTTAGGACGGGTCCGGCGCCAATTCTAAACAAATATCGGTATCTCATGGTGGTCAACGATTTATGGTTTTCTCCTGCAGAAAACGGGTCAGGTTGAACCTCACCGTATGACCTACGGTTGGCAACAGATGCCGTGTACAAGGGAAAAGAAATACCTATACCGTTCTAAGGTTTAAACAAGGTTTAATATCGTCGTCTTGCAACTATAGGTAAGTCACTCAGATTTACTATCCCATATAGCAAAGCGAATAATAAGAGTAAGTCGGTATGGTGATCAATCCATCCCGCACCCAAATCATTACCTTGTACATGGTTTAGCGAATCTCGCATTCTAACACTCGGTCATCCTCACAAGCATTGCAGAATTTCTCTTGTCGATTTAACCAAGTCCGGAAAATCCATTGATTCTGCAAGCCAAACAAACATCTATCGTTCCTTAACAACTCTCAGGTTTTTGCGTAAACTCCTATAGAATCGTCGGTTGATACAAGTCGTAACTTCTTCCGGTTTTTTCCTTCACAAGAGTGTGCTTGCTTCTTGGCAGGTCCTGGGCCTGTGGGTTATAGCCCATCTCATCACTTGCAATCCTTGAACACATCCTCGGGCAACTGATCGTTATCCCAACATCCAACTCCCCGCATACTTAAATCCATCCAATTGTACTGTCTCTTTTCCTTATATTTGCACCAAACTAAGGCGTGATTACTCGGACTCATCATGGAATTTCCATTGATCCATATTTCCAACATCATACCTCCTTTATATCCAATAACACTTCATCTCTTCATCCTCGTGGGATGTCCCACATACCGTGATAAAACTTATACTTATGAAATCCATACTCCACTTCGTGGAACCTCATTATCCTTTCCAGGGTCAAGCGTCCTTACAAGGAAATATTGGCCATCTCTGCATGGCACTTCGTGAAACACATCATGAACTCCTGACAGTCCTTCGGGTGACTTCAACTTGTTAGCCTATTCTCCCATACGCTCCAAAACTCGGTATGGTCCTACAAATCTCGGGGCTAACTTTCCCTTAACTCCAAATCGTTTTAACTCCTCGCAGAGGTGGCACACAAAGATATGCTCTGTCTCCGATTTCATAGACTACCTCCTTGCATTTTTTAGTCTGCATAACTCTTCTTCCTGGACTGAGTTATCTTCAGTCTATCTCGAATCAACTTAACATTCTCTTCTGACTCCTTGATCATATTTGGTCCAAACAACTGACGGTCTCCAACTTCATCCCACATCAACGGTGTCTGGCTCCTTCTCCCATACAAAGCTTCAAAAGGGGCCATCTTCAAACTGACTTGGTAGCTGTTGTTGTATGAGAACTCCCCGTAGGGTAGATTATCATCACTACTAGATCCATAATCTAGCGCACACGCTCAACATGTCCTCCAAAATCTGATTGACTCTCTTGATTTATCCATCTGTCTGGGATGAAAGGCTGTCTTGAACTCTAGCCTAGTACCCAAAGTCAGTGCAGCTGATTCCAAAACTTTGAGGTAAACTGTGTTCCTCTCGATGGTCCTCGGAACTCCATGCGCACATCGATCCTTGTCAAATATATTTTGGCCAACTTCACACTTGTATAGGTGGTTTTCACCGGAATAAAGCGAGCCACTTTGGTCAAGCTAATCAACTACTACCCAGATAAAATCATATCCCAATCGGGTTATGGGAAATCGAAATGAAATCCATGCCAAGCTTATCCTACTTCCATTCGGGTATCGGCATAGGCTGCAATAATCCTGCTGGCTTCTGATGCTCTGCTTTTACTTTCTCTGGCATACATCACTTATGACTACATACTCCGCAATATCCTTCTTCATACCAGTCCACGAAACACTCCTTCAAATCCAAATACATCTTGGTGTTTCCGTATAATCGAGTATGGTGAGTCATGAGCCTCCTGAAGTATTAACTTCCTGATCTTTGCATTATTGGGTATATGTACACTGTCCTCAAACCATAAGGTGTCGTGCTCATCCTTACGAAAACCTTTGGCCTTTCCTTTGCTCATCCTCTGTTTTACCTCAACAATATCTTTGTCATCCTTCTGAGCTTCACGGATCTTTCTCAACAATGTAGACTGAACTTCCATTGCTGCAACGAAACCTTTGGGAACAATCTCCAACTGAAGTTCCTTGAGATCCTCGGCTAACTCCTTTGATAATCCTCCGATTATGAGGGTATTCGTCCTTGTTTTATTTATGGTTATATCCTATTTCTCCAAAAGGCTTGTACGCACAAGGTTTCTTCATATCCTTTCCATAAGGCTTCAACTTCTGGGTCACAAACCGAGACTTTAGCAAAGTCAACTTAAATTCTTCCCAAGTGGTTACTCTTTGCAATCCATTGATGGTTTGGTACATCCTCCACCAAATAGCAGCACCTCTTTCAAAGCACTGAAGAGCATGCTGGGTCATATCCTTTCTGGCTGTAGGGTTATATGATCCTCCATGTTCTGAATCCATCGGTCTGTCTCCAATTGACTCATTGGTCCGGAAATTACAAGCTCATCTCCATCCATCCGGGTCCATGGGTTTGGGGTGGGATAAGAGAGATCGAGAGGGATGCACCCAATACAAACAATGGTTTTGAAAAGACAGATTTTATTGTGGCTGTCGGAAAAACATCAAACAAATGACAGCTCACAATCGTCGCATCTAATGTAGGTATGTAACAGGGGTTTGGTCTTCTAACGGTCAATAAATCTTCAAAGTCATCAAACTCTTCCAATCTTGATCATGTCTCTGATGGCTCCTTCTGATCATGTTTGTCCTTCTCAAGTTCTTTTGCCAGATCATCTCTGTTGACGCGAAATCTCTCGCGACGTTCTTCAATATTTCTGGAGTTACGTTCCAACTGCCGGTTTCAACATCCTTGACATGATCCATGATCCTACTGTCCTTCAGTTACTGTCAAATCTCCGGTATCTCGATGTTTTGCTCCTTCATTTTGTCTACTTTCAGCTTCTGGGTCCTGAGTTCTTCACGAACTGCTTTCTTATCAAATACTGCTTCCTGCAGATCCACCTTAAACTTCTTCATGTAATACTCCAGATCCTGGTGATACACCAGCTAAGGTTAAAACTCCAACGTTTGCAGATAGATGCTCCATCAGCTTTCTACCATCCAATCCTTCCATGCATCTGCATGCTTAACACTGCACGGTGACAATAGCATAGGCGGGCGATAACATCATGGATAGCGTGTTTCTGCTCTTGTCATTTTCATGAGCTATCTCTCCATAGTTGATATCTCCTGCCTTAGGGTTCTTTTGACAAAACTTTGAGTTACTAACTCTCCATGCTCCGGTCTTTCTCCGATACACCTTGATCTCGGTATTGATAACTTCCATAGTCTGCCAGGTTCCATAAAGGTAGCCTTCCTAGGTCATACAAACCCGGAACTTATTTGGAGCCTTCAAATCTCCTAGTCTTCGGAGTCTTCACCGTTGTAGTTTCCGTTTACACGGTAAAATCATCTTCATTCCAAATGGTCTTAGTTGTCCGATATCTTGTCTCCTTGGACTGGTCTCATCAGTCAAATCTTCGAGTGGTCAAAAGGGAAAAGGGGCATGGTCTCACTAAAAGGAATATTTGAATAAGCTCGAAGAGAAGAGAGGTAAAAGATCTTTTGAAAATGAAGTTGTAGAGAAAATCTTTCCTATGGGCTTATCAGTTTCTAGGGTCACGTCCTCATCAACATGTGCTCGATACCATCTTGTAGCGACCCGACCGAATGGATCAAGTCTCGTGCTTTCGTGTCATCCTGGATCGGTATCTTGACACACACACAGTACTCGAAGGATTTATAACAGAGGTAAATCACATGTATAAAGTAACGTAAAACTATTACCTCAATCCAAAACATAGCGGAAGCAACAAGGTTGTGGATTCCCATCAACACCAACGGCAAAGTTGAGTATAGGAAATCGTAACCCTAACGTATCACTTACTCGTCGTCTAAAAATTCTGCAACATGAAAAGTTGCAGCCCGAAACAATTCAGACATGGAATATGCTGGCAATGTAACACATAGAGAGTAATGAAAGAATAGGCTATACTACATGCATATATGGCTGGTGGAAAGCTCTATGGTTACAGTTTTTTGCGAAAAGCCAATTTTTCCCTACTTCAAAGGAATAAATTTATTTAACTATCATGGTGGTTGTTAAACATTGAGAATGGTTGACAGCATCCTCAATCCCAATTAAAAGTACTCATTAAAACCCAACAATATTAATTAGAAGTAACATGATGAGATCAACAGGATATCCAGGTACTAGATACTCAAAATTGTCCATAACCGGGGACACGGCTAATCATGATTAGTTTATACACTCTGCAGAGGTTTGCGCACTTTTCCCCACAAGACTCGATCGCCTCCGTTTGGTTTCTCGCACTACATGGTGTTTGAGAAACGGATGACCGAGACATAGTCTTTCAGAAGCGCTAGCACCTTACATGTGGGTAGACCGTACCAACCTACATCCCCTACATCTGCTAGTCTGCCTGTAAGAGATCGCACAACTTAGTCAACTACGCCAGAGCCCATAATGGCTTGTGGCTGCACACGGAAGTTTCTAGTTTGAATAATCTCATGATCCCTTTGGGCCTGGGTGGCGGTCCAAGAAATACAGGAAAATCCTGTCTACCTGTGCCTTGACAGGCAAGTCCTGGAATAGCCAGGTGCCTCAATCCACCCAGATGTGTGTTTAAGTTGCCACCTTAGATAAACCATTAATTATCAATCTCACATCTGTCATGGATATTCACTTAAACCCAATCCACGTCTACGAGCATAGCATGGCGAAATAAGCAAACGTAGAAGTAACTCCCAAAGGTTCATAAGTAAAACAGGTAATAGGTACTACCTCAATCTACTTCCCATCCCACAATTTAAGTTGATCCTAAACATGCAAGTGTTTGAGGGTTTGATCTAATGCAATAAAACTGGGTAGTAGAAAAGGTATGATCAAGTGTTACTTGCCTGCAAAGTTGATGAAGATGATTCGCACTCAAAACTCTTGATAGATCTACTCGTCACACTCCGGTCAATCTATCGTAATCAAGCAATAGTAACCACACATAAGCAATCACTCAAAAGATCGAAAGAACGAAGAAAACAATTCGGAAAACGTCAAAACCAAATCAAATAACTCTTGCAGCATAAAACAATTTCTAACAGTACCAAAATTATGTGAATTTGGCCTTATCATAAAGTTTAGGTCAAGAGCTTGATTAGCAAAAGAATCAACTAAATCGGATTCTGAAACTCAAGTTATGATCAAACGAAGTTCAAATAAAAATCTGTTTGAATTCAAATTTTAAAACTTTCAAAAACATGTTTGAGTTGTATTACTGGATAGAGGGGATCGTAACGAAGAAGTGGGCGTTGGTTTCGTTGGATTCCGACTTACGAGTAAAAAGTTATAGCCGTTTGAAGATTAGGGACACTACGGATAGGTCCATGACGGAAATTAAAAATAAAAAGAAAAATCTATCGAGCGAACGCTCGCTAAACAAAACCGGAAAGAAAAACCGGCGAGAAAACCGATCTAGGGTTTCGGAAAGGAAACTGAAACGAAAAACCGATCTAGAAAACGGAACGGAAACCGATCTAGAAAACGTGACGCGGCGCGGGGCTAGTACCTCGAAGAGGCGAGGGGCTCCGGCGGTGGCGGCGTAGGGCGGCGGCGGCGGCAAGTGGCGGCGGCGGCGCTGGTGAGGGCGGGCGTGGGCGGCGGGCGCGCGGCTATGGCGGCGGCACTGGTGCTGCTGCTGCTGGAGGAGGAGGAGAGAGGAGGAGAGTTGATTTGATGTGTTGGAGGGGGTGCTTGGGTATTTATATTGGGGAGGGAGGGTTTTGCTTGGGGTAGGGGCAAGAAATAGACTAGGATTAGGAAATAAGAGGAAATAGATCTAGGAATAGATACGGAATAAACGAAGTAGGAAAAGAGTCCTACTAGGACTTGGGAAAAGGAGGCGGCTCCCTGGCTTCCCAGGTGCGCGCGCGTGATGGCCTTGTGGCCGGCCGGTGGCTCCTAGGCGGCTTGGGCCTTTGGCCCAAGGCGCTGTGCTCCCTTTTTTTTTAAATATTTTTTTAATAGAGACAAATAGAAATAATAAAACCAAATAAATAAATATATTATAAAAGCATATTATATATCAAAATTTTCAGAAAAAGATTTCCTACATGATGAACCTTATTTTAGCTTCAAATAAAATACATAAAAATTCAAATAAAACAAACAGTGCTACTGCCCTAATAAAATCCACTGAAAATCATTTTAAAAATACCAAAATGATTTCAAATTAATTTCTCTCAATTTTCTGATGTAGGGAATCATGTTACCCTATTTCCATATATTTTATTTTTGGAGAAAATAATTTGAATAAAACTCAAATAACTCCAAATTGAAAAATAATTCAAAGGAACTTTGAATTTAATTCTTTGAAACTCCCAACTCATATTTCATATGTTTTGAAGAAGTCATTTTATCTTCTCTCGTGAAAATCATTGAGTTGCATAAAGTTTCAGAATTGGAAATATTTTCCAAATGAAATTCAAATATTTTCAACACCCCTTGTCATTTAAATAAATGGAAGAAGTCATGTCATCTTCTCTCTAGGGTTTTGTGATGAAAAGAATTTGAATTCCCGAAGTTCATAAAAGCAAAATGAAAGTTTGGGAAAGTCCTTTTATTCCCTCTCATTTAACTTTCAAAAGTTTCGAATTCACTCACTTTCAGTCAATCAATCAAGCAATCAATCAAATCTATCTATTTGTTTATAACATTCCAAAATTTAGAATTTTGGGATGTTACACATGGGCGGCCTCCATCAGAGCTAAGGCCGCCGCTGCGGGATGGACAACTGATGTGCCGCTATCGCAAGTTGCTATCCCTGAGGCAGATGTTGCTGCCGCCGCCTGAGAAGCAACAACGACCGTTTGGGCTGCCTTGGCCGCCCAGACGAGATTGTGGTCGCCCTCACGAAGCTTGTTATCACGCGCATGGCGGCTGCGCCCGCGCTCTCGCCTGAGTGGGCCGCCGAAGTTGCCCTCACGACGCGGGTCCACGTCCCCATCTTTCACCGACGATGATTGAACAGTGAAATGATATTTTGGGAGCAAGCTAGTGTGCTTGACACGCTGGCTGTGGACTGTAGCCATCGCACATTCTCGCGTAAGCCGTATGCATACTATACTCCGACGGTGCTCCGAGACATTTTGTGCGGCATCTCACACAGTTGGTGATAATAAACTGTGTGCGATCTACTTGATTTTTCGTCTTGATTTGAATTACATAATGGGGTCACAGCTGCAAAGGATGGTGTTTGAATTGCTAGAACTTTTATCTGTAGTGAACATGCAACTATAGGTGTGTCGTCAAAACAATTGTAATTAATCAGGGTTCGTTTGGACGTTTTTATACATTAACTTGGTTTTGTTGGCATTTCATGTGCATAATTCAAATTTGAACTACACGCACATGCTCTAGTGCATATCAACAGGTTGAAAAATCAAATCTGTGTCCTTGATTGCATGCTTAGGTCCCATGCAAGAAACGGGATTGAATGTCAAACACCCTGCCACCATCACACGGCCGCAAACATTGAGATACCTAGTTTTCAAATACTAGTAAATCCAAAACTCGTCTGAAATTCATGAAACTTGGCATGCTATCATGGAGGGGCATCAACATGCCGTGGTAAATTTTTTATCCCATTTGGGGCAGGTTTGGGTATAAGCTTCTCACAAACCAGAGCTTCTCACAACAAGCGTGATGGTTTCTGTAGGGAACTTGCCACCTTTGGGGACGAAATGATATCTATTGCCTCTTATTGTTTCAAAATTTTCTAGTGCCAACATAGAACAACAAGGGTGTTGTGTTAAATTTTGGATTTTTTGGGGTTCATTTGGACATTTTTATATATTAACTGGGTTTTCTAGGCATTTTATGTGCATAATTCAAATTTGAACTACATGCACATGCTCCAGTGCATATAAATTGGTTAAAAAAACAAATTTGTGTCCTTGGTTGCATGCTTAGGTCCCATGTAAGAAATGGGAATGAATGTCAAACACCCTGCCACCGTCGCTAGGCCGCAAACATTGAGATACCTGGTTTTTAAATTCTAGTAAATCCAAAACTCATCTGAAATTTATGAAACTTGGCATGCTATCACGGAGCGTCATCAACATGCCGTGGTAAAAAATTGTCCCATTTGGGGCAGGTTTGGGTATAAGCTTCTCACAAACCAGAGCTTCTCACAACAAGTGTGATGGATTCAGTAGGGAACATGCCACCTTTGGGGACGAAACGATATCCGTTGCCTCTTATTGCTTTCAAATTTTTTCTTGTGTCAACATAAAACAACAGGAGTGTTGTGTTAAATTTTGGAATTTTTCGGGGTTCATTTGGATATTTTTATACATTAACTGGGTTTTCTAGGCATTTTATGTGCATAATTCAAATTTAAACTACATGCACATGCTCTGGTGCATATAAATTGGTTGAAAAATCAAATATGTGTCCTTGGTTGCATGCTTAGGTCCCATGCAAGAAATGGGAATGAATGTCAAACACCCTGCCGTTGTCACTCGACCGCGAACATTGAGACACTTGGTTTTTAAATTCTAGTAAATCCAAAACTCATCTGAAATTCATGAAACTTGGCATGCTATCATGGAGCGGCATCAACATGTCGTGGTAAAATTTTTGTCCCAGTTGGGGCAGGTTTGGGTACGAGCTTCTCACAACAAGCGTGATGGTTTCTGTAGGGAACGTGCCACCTTTGGGGACGAAACGATATCCGTTGCCTCTTATTGCTTTCAAAAATTTTCTAGTGTCAACAAAGAACAACTAGAATGGTGTGTTAAATTTTGGAATTATTCGGGGTTCGTTTGGACATTTTTATACATTAACTGGGTTTTCTAGGCATTTTATGTGCATAATTCAAATTTGAACTACATGCACATGCTCCAGTGCATATAAATTGGTTAAAAAATCAAATATGTGTCCTTGGTTGCATGCTTAGGTCCCATGCAAGAAATGGGAATGAATGTCAAACATACCT
Source organism: Aegilops longissima (assembly GCA_021605205.1). Classification (NCBI taxonomy): domain Eukaryota; kingdom Viridiplantae; phylum Streptophyta; class Magnoliopsida; order Poales; family Poaceae; genus Aegilops; species Aegilops longissima. The sequence goes on along the minus strand of CM038676.1, from coordinate 77,918,257 downwards.
TACCACCCTTTGGCCGCAAACATTGAGATACCTGGTTTTTAAATTCTAGTAAATCCAAAACTCGTCTGAAATTCATGAAACATAGCATGCTATCATGGAGCGGCATCAACATGCCGTTGTAAAAAAATGTCCCATTTGGGGCAGTTTTGGGCATAAGCTTTTCACAAACTAGAGCTTCTCACAACAAGCGTAATGGTTTCGGTAGGGAACGTGCCACCTATGGGGACGAAAAGATATCCGTTGCCTCTTATTGCTTTCAAATTTTTTCTAGTGTCAACATAGAACAACATGAGTGTTGTGTTAAATTTTGGAATCTTTTGGGGTTCATTTGGACATTTTTATACATTAACTGGGTTTTCTAGGCATTTTATGTGCATAATTCAAATTTGAACTACATGCACATGCTCTGGTGCATATAAATTGGTTGAAAAATCAAATCTGTGTCCTTGGTTGCATGCTTAGGTCCCATGCAAGAAATGGGAGTGAATGTCAAAAACCCTGCCACCGTCACTCGGCCACAAACATTGAGATACCTGGTTTAAATTCTAGTAAATCCAAAACTCGTCTGAAATTCATGAAACTTGGCATGCTATCATGGAGTGGCATCAACATGCCGTGGTAAAAATTTGTCCCAGTTGGGGCATGTTTGGGTACAAGCTTCTCACAACAAGCGTGATGGTTTCGGTATGGAACGTGCCACCTTTGGGGATGAAACGATATCTGTTGCCTCTTATTGCTTTCAAAAAATTTCTAGTGTCAACAGAGAACAACATGAGTGTTGTGTTAAATTTTGGAATTTTTCGGGGTCCGTTTGGACATTTTTGTACATTAACTGGGTTTTCTAGGCATTTTATGTGCATAATTCAAATTTGAACTACATGCACATGCTCTAGTGCATATAAATTGGTTGAAAAAACAAATATGTGCCCTTCGGTGCCTGCTTAGGTCCCATGCAAGAAATGGGAATGAATTTCAAACACTAGGGCACTGTTGATTGCCGGCAAAATGTTGAGATACTTTGTTTTTAAATTCTAGTAAATCCAAAACTCGTCTGAAATTCATGAAACTCGGCATGCTATCATGGAATCGCACCCGACATGCTGTGGTATTTTTCATGTCTATTTTGAGGGAAGGCGAGCTCGAATAACAACCAACAAAGGTATTTTGAAACAAATAGCTCCCACTGTAACATCTCAAACGTTTTGTATAATTTAAATTGTGTGCATTCTGTTAACCATTCATGTGACACCATGCCTCACTCTTTTAATGGCTAGGAGGTGCCGTGTGGACAGGTGCTTGAGTGCTTGACTAAACGGGAGGCGTGCGAGCTGTACTCCAATGTGGAGGCTCACCGGGAAGCGTGCGAGTTGTACGCCGTGCAGGCTCACCGGGAAGAGAGCCCTTTGACTTCCATGGCCACCCGCCTTGCTTGCATCCTCTCCATTAATGGCGCCCAAGCTGTAGTTTAATTTGGTTTTTAAATATAAAACACTCATCACAAATGTTTTAGTTAGAACAACCGTATGCAAACCGACAACTTCCCCAGGAAGCCAAGGAAAAATGTGCCGAGTAGGATTTGTGCATCTCTTGATCGCAAACGTTTTAGTTAGAACACCCGTCCTGGTTTATAAGTAGGATTTAACTAAAAAATACGAATGCATGTTGCCAAAGATTATATCATTGGATTCGTATTTGAACATAGTTTCCAGTTATACAATTTTTGTAATATGCATTAACGGGTTTTTGGTTAAATTTAAGTTTATATACCAGCAAGAGTTTGCCCGCAACACACATGACTTATTCTATCACAAACAACTCGGATGGATCAATTGTATGCCACGTATCGCACACGCAACTCTAATCTGATTTGTGCTTGATGTCTCCGACATCGCTCGCACAGTTCATCTTATTTGCCACGTATCACTGTGCCAGTCTCTGCTCACGTCCCTCCACAAGCTCTGATAGCCGTTAGGCGCTACGGCGTGCTCTACTCGTGTCTGTCGGCACGCTCTGCTCACGTCTGTCGGTGCGCTCGGCTTGTGGACAACTTTTCCTAGCGTGTTCAACTTCTATATGCATATATATGGTTTCCCACCGTTGAGGCGACCGCGGAGCGCTCTTCTCGCGTCCCTCCGCGTGCGCTCTGCCAGCGGTTGGGCGTGTTCACGATTACATCGGGGGCCCATATGCATGCGGTTACACCGTGCGCGTTGCCACGTGATGCAGTTACGTGCGGCATGATGGAGTTACGCGCTGCAAATTAGAAATGCCAATAGGGCATGCCGATATTCTAGGCCGTCCGGCTTCCCCTTTAATTCCCGCGACCATTATAACCTTAGTCTCTTCAACCTTTCGATCGCGCCCCACAACACAACAAGCACACCCACGATGACACATAGAGAGGGGATGTCTAGCGGCGCTCCAATGGAGTTCGACGAGCATAAAGTGGAGACCGACGCGAGGGAGACGGATCTCTCGGTGGTGTACACCATCGACCCGGCCATGGTGGACGACTACGCCAACACCGTTGAGCAGTTGCTTGCTCGAGACAAGTAGAAGGTGGTCGGCATCGACCTCTAGTACACCGCCGGTCGTCCCAACATAGATCAGAAGGTTGCCGTCACCCAGTTGTGCGTGCGCCATCATGTCCTCATCTACCACTACTGCATGGCCACAGAGCTTTGCGACCGTTTCACCAGGTTTGTCAACAACACCGACTACAAGTTTGCCATGGTGGAAACCACCGATGATGTAAAAGCGCTCAGGGTTACGGGCTTGGCCTGCAAGAACCTTGTCGAAATCCATAGGTACAGGGTCTGGGGCAGCACGAAGAAGGACTCCCTGGTTGAACTCGCCTTGGCCATCATCGTCCCATACTACGAAGAGATGAAGCAGGATGCCAACAGAACACGTCCCGTATCCTGGCATGGGGCCTGGATGCGGCAACTGGATGAACCTCACCTCAGGTTCGTGGCCAAGAGCGTGTACACATGCTACAAGATGCACAGGCGGATCTTTGACATGAGGAAGTGCCTTGTTACGGAGACCGAGGAGGCCGAATCGAGCCACAACCAGAGCAAGCGTAACAAGAAATAGATGATGATCAGATGATCGTTTATCCTAGTTAATCATGCATGTAATATATAGTTTACTTTGGTCTGTGGGAATGTCATCTGTGCAGTAGCCACCTATGTAATTATGCATGTAATAGTTTACTTTGGTGTGTGCAAATGCCATGGTTGTAGTAGGCACCTAGGTAAGTGGATGTTCAATTTGGTTATGCAACCATGTCCTTATAAGTGTGTGTGTGTGTGTGTGTGTGTGTGTGTGTGTGTGTGTGTGTGTGTGTGTGTGTGTGTGTGTGTGTGTGTGTGTTTGTGTATGTGTGTGTGTGTGTGTATGTTGTTGTTCTGTATGCAATCCCATCACACAACACACACGTCTTATTAGCAGCAATCGTCCGTGTTATTATCGGTCTTCACACACATTTCTGATTACAGAACTGTTTGCCGCGTATCACACACATCTTGTTATACTGAAACATTTATGTTCTCTTGTCTCAACGCAAACAGTTCATTCGAGTGAACCGCATGCCGTATATTGCACACACCTTGATCTAGATGACCGTTCCTTTTGTGTTGCCTAATCACAAATAGTTCATCCGAGTGAACTGTATGCTGTATATCGCACACACCTTCATCTGGCTGCCCGTTTCTTTTGTTCCTCCTCATTGCAAAAAATTAATTGAACTGAACCATATGCCCTGCATCGCACACGCAACTAAAATCTGAACCGTGTTTAATGCATCCGTCATCGCAAACGTTTTGCACCTCTTTGACGGTTTTTTTACACCACCATTTGCGATTATTGCGTCGCACACAGTTTCATCGAAGGGTCTCTGATCGTAGTGTCGCGTTAGCAGCATCCTGCAGTAGTGTGTGTTTTGGCATTCAACTCACGGATCCCCGCGGTGACATTGGGGTAATCTATACATAGGGGTTGATGCACGTTCAGTCATTTGTTTCTCCAGTAGAAATCTTGGGGCACTCTTTGAGGTTCCTTGTGTTGGGTTGAGTATTATGTGAAGGAAATATGCCCTAGTCGCAATAATAAAGTTATTATTTATATTTCCTTATATCATGATAAATGTTTATTATTCATGCTAGAATTGTATTAACCAAAAACTTAGTACATGTGTGAATACATAGACAAACAAAGTATCCCTAGTATGCCTCTACTAGACTAGCTCGTTAATCAAAGATGGTTAAGTTTCCTAGCCATAGACATATGTTGTCATTTGATAAACGGGATCACATCATTAGAGAATGATGTGATGGACAAGACCCATCTGTTAGCTTAGCACTATGATCATTTAGTTTATTGTTATTGCTTTCTTCATGACTTATACATGTCTCTATGACTATGAGATTATGTAACTCCCGAATATCGGAGGAACACTTAGTGTGCTCTCAAACGTCAACGTAACTGGGTGATTATAAAGATGCTCTATAGGTGTCTCCGATGCTATTTGTTGAGTTGGCATAGATCGAGATTAGGATTTGTCACCCCGATTGTCGGAGAGGTATCTCTGGGCCCTCTCGGTAATGCATGATACGTCTCCATCGTATCTACTTTTCCAAACACTTTTGCCCTTGTCTTGGACTCTAACTTGTGTGATTTGAATGGAACTAACCCGGACTGACGCTGTTTTCAGCAGAATTGCCATGGTGTTATTTTTGTGCACAAATAAAAGTTCTCGGAATGACCTGAAACTTTTCACGGAGAATATTTTTGGAATATATAAAAAATACTGGCGAAAGAATCAAGGCCAAGGGGCCCACACCCTATCCACGAGGGTGGGGGGCGCGCCTACCCCCTGGGCACGCCCCCTGCCTCGTGGGCCCCCTAGAGCTCCACCGACCTCAACTCCAACTCTATATATTCACGTTCGGGGAGAAAAAAATCAGAGAGAAGGATTCATCACGTTTTACGATACGGAGCCGCCGCCAAGCCCTAATCTCTCTCGGGAGGGCTGATCTGGAGTCCGTTCGGGGCTCCGGAGAGGGGAATCTGTCGCGGTCGTCATCATCAACCTTCCTCCATCACCAATTTCATGATGCTCACCGCCATGCGTGAGTAATTCCATCGTAGGCTTGCTGGACGGTGATGGGTTGGATGAGATTTACCATGTAATCGAGTTAGTTTTGTTAGGGTTTGATCCCTAGTATCCACTATGTTCTGAGATTGATGTTGCTATGACTTTGCTATGCTTAATGCTTGTCATTAGGGCCCGAGTGCCATGATTTCAGATCTGAACCTATTATGTTTTCATGAATATATGTGATTTCTTGATCCTATCTTGCAAGTCTATAGTCACCTATTATGTGTTATGATCCGTTAACCCCGAAGTGACAATAATTGGGATACTTACCGGTGATGAACGTAGTTTGAGGAGCTAGTGTATTCACTAAGTGTTAATGCTTTGGTCCGGTACTCTAATAAAAGGAGGCCTTAATATCCCTTAGTTTCTATTAGGACCCCGCTGCCACGGGAGGGTAGGACAAAAGATGTCATGCAAGTTCTTTTCCATAAGCACGTATGACTATATTCGGAATACATGCCTACATTACATTGATGAATTGGAGCTAGTTACATGTCACCCTATGTTATAACTATTGCATGAGGAATCGCATCCGACATAATTATCCATCATGATCCAATGCCTACGAGCTTTTCACATATTGCTCTTTGCTTAGTTACTTTACCGTTGCCCTTTGTTACAATTACTACAAAATGCTACTATTACTTTTGACATTTATCACATTACTTCCATACTACTTTGCTACTAAATACTTTGCTGCAGATATTAAGTTATCCAGGTGTGGTTGAATTGACAACTCAACTGCTAATACTTGAGAATATTCTTTGGCCCCCCTTGTGTCGAATCAATAAATTTGGGTTGAATACTCTACCCTCGAAAACTGTTGCGATCCCCTATACTTGTGGGTTATCAATGCACATCACTATAAGCCTTGCATGCAATGTGACTAATGAGTTAGTTGGGAGGGGGGCACCCCATAGACACACAAGTTGATCTTTAGGCGTGTGCGGTGCCCCCCTCCACAGTTTTCCACCTTGGTCATATTGTTGTAGTGCTTAGGTGAAGCCCTGCGTCGGTAACTTCATCATCACCATCACTATGCCGTCGTGCTGACGAAACTCTCCCCAAGCCTCAGCTAGATCTAGAGTTCGAGGGACGTCAATGAGCTGAACGTGTGCAGATCGCGGAGGTGTCGTGCGTTCGGTACTTGATCGGTTGGATCGCAAAGACGCTCGACTACATCAACCGCGTTACTAAACGCTTCCGCTTTCGGTCTATGAGGGTACGTGGACACACTCTCCCCGCTCGTTGCTATGCTTCTCCTAGATAGATCTTGCGTGATCGTAGGATTTTTTTTGAAATACTATGTTCCCCAACAGTGGCATCAGAGCCAGGTCTATGCGTAGATGTTATATGCATGAGTAGAACACAAAGAGTTGTGGGCGATAATATTCATACTTCTTACTAGCATGTCATACTTTGATTCGGCGGTATTGTTGGATGAAGCGGCCCAGACCGACATTACATGACCATGTTCATGAGACTGGTTCTACCGACGTGCTTCGCACACAAGTGGCTAGTGGGTGTTTGTTTCTCCAACTTTAGTTGAATCGTGTGTGACTACGCTCGGTCCTTGTTGAATGTTAAAATATCACACTTGACGAAAAAATCGTTGTGGTTTTGATGCGTAGGTAAGAACAGTTCTTGCTAGAAGCCCGTAGTAGCCACGTAAAACTTGCAACAACAAAGTAGAGGACGTCTAACTTGTTTTTGCAGGGCTTGCTATGATTTGATATGGTCAAGACGTGATGATATATAAATTGTTGTATGAGATGATCATGTTTTTTAATAGTTATCGGCAACTGGCAGGAGCCATATGGTTGTCACTTTATTGTATGAAATGCAATCGCCATGTAATTGCTTTACTTTATCACTAAGCGGTAGCGATAGTCGTAGTAGCAATAGTTGGCGTGACGACAACGATGCTTCGATGGAGATCAAGGTGTCAAGCCGATGATGATGGTGATCATGACGGTGCTTTGGAGATGGAGATCAAAGGCACACGATGATGATGGCCATATCATATCACTTACACTACTAGGGAAAAGCCTAGCAGCAGCGCGGGTTCTAGGTATATCAGTAGCGCGGGGACCGAGGCTACTAATAAGGCGCTACAGCTAACCCGTAGCAGCAGCGCGTGCATGCCCGCGCTACTGCTATACAAGTGTAGCAGCATCGTTCTGCGTGGAAGCTCGCTACTGCTAATAGCTCTAGCGCGCTTTGGCTGGATGCACTACTGATACTGTCATGCTACTACTAACTTTTCTCCACTCACTACTGCTAATTTTAGTAGTTTTTGAATTTTTTTCTGCATATTTGTTTTGTATTTGAACAGACTTTATACAAGAATCTTTAGCAGATACAAATGTCATCATGATACACATACAAATGGCTACGAGACCACAAATGTAATCATAGCATATACATACAAATAGTCTCATCATAATCATCATCCAACAGAAAGTGGTATCTCGTCATCATCTCGAAAATAGCGATACATGCAAGTCTCGAATACTTGCAACTACAATGTCATCCATCTAAACAATGGTATACGCGAGAAGAGCTATCACTATGAGTGAGAGTGGAACTATGCAGTACATGAGGCGGCGGTTACGAGTCCTCTCTCGCGCTAGCGTGAACCTCAAGCAACTAGCTTCTCCTTCTTGTCTGCTTTTGAAGCCTTTATGGCTGGTGCCCGAGACCCCATTCACTTGCGCCTGACACTCATGCCACTCGTTGTACACCCCCGGAACCTTCCCTTTGTACACGACATAGCACTGCCATCTCGCCATCAAGAAACTAGGTACCTGTTGGAGATGCATCTTCATCAAGAGTATGTACAATCATATGCAACAAAATATACTAGAGAAACACGAAAAAGAAAGGGTTAGCAACTAGCTGCAACATACAGTACGTAAACTAATTAACTAGAGGTACGCAGGTCATCGTACCCAAACTAACAAAGTAGCGTTACGCAAGTTCAGCAGAGACCGTGGACGTCACAAAGTTTCATCGCTACAGAAAGTATACAAGTTCAACTGACACATATCATCATCATCGGCATCGTAAATCACTAGAAGTTCCATCCCTCCATATCATCGAGGATGGACCCTAGCTTCTTGAATAGCGTGAGGTCATGATGTTGCATGCCTATGCGAGTTCAGACGTCAGCTCGTGATATAGGGCCGTGGTGGAACATCCCCTTCTCATCGACGAATTCTTTCATGATGATCGTCGCAATGTCCCTTTGGATGCGAAAGAAGTCATCTCTAAGTTTATAATCCGCTTCTCTGTGAGATTCTACCCACTTGTGGATTTGATCATCATTTCTGCTTGTCATGCGAAGCTTTTGGTGATCCGTGCTGAACTCAATGATGTGATGGAGGATGTAGAATCCATCTTTCTTGCTTGGTTTTGGGACATCGATGCAGCAGAAGTTAGTTTTATGCGCGAAACCGATCTTCTTCTTCCTTTGGTTCCTGATCTGCATGTGGCCACCTCTAATGCTGACGCCTTCGAGAGCATCATCTAGAATATTCATTATGTGGGTGTAGTCCTTCTTCTCGTAGTCTCTGGAAGGTTCGAAATACACGGCGTGGGAGACTCGCGGGTAAAGAACGATAAGGATGGCGCGCCCGTTGCTGCAGGGAAAAGACACCTCAAATTATTCTCCATATGAGTGAGAAGGAATGATTGAAATGTACGAAAGAGTTGTCCGAAACTGACTTACTTTGGATGATAAGGCAGGAGGACAATTTCCTGGTCCTTATTATGTACCATGAATTTTTGGAGGTAGTCCCAAGAAGTTTCACGCTCAAAGTCGCCGAGACTCTCATGCATGTAGTATGGATCCGCCACACAGATTTGTGAGACTTCTTCTCTCTTCATGACGGAGCTCATACGTAGCGCAAAAAGGCGGACGATTGTAAAATCCTTGTCAGAAACATCTCAAAGATACGGTCAAACTGCAGGAAGAACACCTCCGCGCGCCGTGTATTGACATAGCACTTCCCCTCAGGCACACGAGCCGCGTATGTCGGATATCTGGGATCATTCGAGGCTAGTAGGATTTTCTCAGTCGACAACACATGGTCGTGCACTCTCCTGAGATCCCCTGATAGTGCCTTCAGCGGTTTTGGCGGTAGCATCGGCTCGCCCGTGAGATGGAACATGGCCGCACCTTTCACGGGTATACGCTCTTCCGGATCCATCATCTAGCTGCTATGTGCTTTGGCTTGTTTGGAGGTAGCTATCTTCCCCGATCTCTTCCTCTCCTTTTTCTTGGGCACACCTTCTAGACCCTTCCTTAACCCCTGCCCCAGTGTTCCTGGGCTAAGCACTGTACGACCCCCGGCTAATTGAGCCTGTGTTGAGGCGGCATCTTCAGGCGTGTCCTGTGAGGATTTCATGAAGAAAGACTTTTTGCAATCCCTGCTACGACCTTCCTGCCCGGGCAGATCATCCATATCCTCATTAGCATGCTGATAGCCCGATTCGTCATATGGTTGACTCATCACATCTAAGTCACACTCATATGCATTTGTATTGAGGAACCGTCTCATCATCCATTCTCTGTTCTACATGACCGATTACATCAGCCAGTACTATTGCACCCCCTTCATCACGTTGTCCGCCGCTCTCACCCGGCACTACAGGAGCTGGTAATTGCGTAGGCGGGGTGGTGGTCTCCGCACATGCTTGTTGATGTGTGGTTATTGGTGTGCTCTCGGCGTGCTCCAAACGAATAAGATTCTTCGTCCATAGCAGCACCCAACCCTTGCAGCTTCCAATCCGCGGCGGGGTCTTGTCGTCCTCTCCCACATGTTGTACTGGAGGAGGCAAATCCTCATGCCCCAATTTCACACTGGACAAGTTAACCCTGAAGTGCCCAGCGGGGATCGGCTGGTTGTGCAACGTGGGTTGCAAGGGGTTCATTATCATCCCCTTACCCACATCCACCTTCTGATCAAGTAGAGTATGGTGCACGGGGTTTATTCGGCCCGCAAACACATGTCGATGGCGTAAACCATCCGAAAGGCAACGAAAATGGAATATTATATATATATATATATATATATATATATATATATATATATATATATATATATATATATATATATATATATATGGTGCGACATGTAACTACCGTGAGGGCGTCGAGCTCAGCCAAAGACGAAGGCCCACCTAGCGCGCTAAAGACTGAGGATGGGCTGCTATGAGCGGGAGCGACTGTGAGAGGAGGCCCGGTTGCGTGAGCAAGTGATGGTGCGGTGGTGTTGTTGTTCACGGAGTTGCTCCCGACGAAACTGGGCAACGGGAAATCCTGTACCATCTTGTCTCGATTTTCCCTCGTCCAGTTGATGATAGCTGGAACCAAGTTAGTAGCGAATCATTTCTGCAGGCAGTTACAGCTGCATTGACTGCCTGCTGTAGCAACTCATTTTTCTCCTCGGCTGTTTTTTCGCGTCCTCAACTACTTTTTTCTCGACCGCAAGCTTCACCTTCTCGTCGATGTCCGCATGAGTAAACTTCTTTTTCTGCTTCTTGGCCTTCGGGCCCTCGTTGTAAAACACCTTCCACGTGGCGCCGTCTCCAGCACCGTGTACATGACCATATTGCGGCCGCTGGCCGAAAGGGAGTCCGTTAAGTTCGTTCAAGGCCCGGTTGAGAGGGGTGTCCACTTGGGCCTCATCAGAGAAGTAGGGCTTTCGGTTGCAAGCTGGCGTTGCTTCTCCTGTAGAAGGAGTGTGAACCATTTAGGAATGTGTAGTCGACTAGATCTGGAACTAAATGTAAGGTGGTAAAATAATAATTACTAGTAGTCTAATCAATTTCCTCGTGATCTGGTCCGTGTAAAAAACCTTCTCTTCATTGTTCCACTTGTAGCGGGCCCTTATGAAGTCACGCTCCAAGGGGTTGGTGAACTTCACGAAGGGTCTGGGATACCCACGGCTTCACGTTCTGCGTCCTCCTTATCCCATATGGGCCTTTTACCGAGGTAGCCACGGCTTCCGAGGCGATTCTTCCCCTTGTTCCTTTGCTGAAGGCTCTTGAATTTCATAGCCTTAGCCTTGGCTGCCTCGGTAGCGCAAGTGTCCTTGAACTTTTCGAACTCCTCTTCCATAAGTGTCTGATTTTCCTCCAGAATCTTGGACAGGGGTTCCTCAGCCTCATTAGCTCGTTTCACCCTCCCTTTCCAGGAGGCCAAATCATTGTTGAACATGCCCATGGCATGATTGTTAATATTTTTCATCTTCGGATCATCCCACGGTTGTTCTATGTTATCATCCCGGTCGAGGAACTTGAATCTCTTGTGCAACTTCATCAGGAGCAACTACATCAAATGTTCTTTACTCCTTTAGTCATCGTTGTTGATGCTCGCGCATTCCCGTAGGATGCATCCTACTTGGTTCCCATAGCACTTGCGAGGTTCTTCCGGCTCTAATGGCTCAAACTTGCCAGTTGCCATCTTTGTAATCACCAGTCGTCCAATCCCTAGTTTGTTAGGTTTTCGTATCCTCTGCTTCTTCTACTTCTTCTTTTTGGTAGCGGCATCGGCTCCGGTACCTTCCCCACCGATATCTTCCCCGCAGGTACCTTCCCCACCGCTCTCGGTGCCGCCACCGGTGCCGGCGCTGTCGATGTCGATGTCGGCGTCCGTACCATCATCAAGGCCGACCTACAAAACTTGACTTTGCAATTTCTTAGCAGTCAAATAGTCGAGGTACGCTTGTTCACCCTCATAATCCATCTCGTCTGCATCCTGGTCAGAAGGCCCAGTTTCTTCGTTGTTCGACATGTTTCCCATGATTAAGTCTCCTCGTTTAGTTCTAAAACTATGAAAAAATGAGAAATGACGTAAAAAAGAAATCTATGTTTGCTAGAATGTCGTTTCCCAGCAACTCCCAGCACTCGATATGCCTACTATCTAGCACAAATCATGCCAAAATTCACGGAAAATTTCGGCATGACCTTTGCTAAAAAATGGACATATCGAGCGCCTGGAATTCACCAAAATGGAAATGAATCAACATTCCTGCGTAACATAGGCCACTCGGATCATTTACCCTGCACATAATCATCATGTCCAAATGACATGTCCAAATTCCAAATATGACATGTACAAAACATCACATGTCCACATATCACATGTCCACTTCAAATTGTATAAAAGGAAGAAAAATATAGAACTTGAAGAAAAAACCTAGCTAAATTCATAACTAAATATATAACCTAATTAACCATCTGCCCTAATTAAAACCTAGGTAAATTAACTAAGAAACCTAGCTACCAGAGAGAGGAGGAGCGGTGGGGGGCTTACAGAGGGTGCAGGCCCGACGACGGCCGAGGTTGGGAGGGTCGGGTCGGGTCGAGCGTCGGGGCGGGCCGGGTCGGGCCGTGGGCGAGCGCTGAGGCCGGAACCGGGTCGGGTCGGGTCGGGGCTGGGGCCGAGCCGGCCTGGGTCGGCCGGGTCGGGTCGGGTCGGGGCGAGGCAGAGGCGCGATGAGGGCAGGGCTCGTGCACACGACGGGGAAGAGAGAGTGTGGGAATTTGGGGGAAAAGAGGAGGGATGAAGGGAGGAGTGGGGATTTTGGGGGTTAAGTGGGCATAGCAGTAGTGCGTTTAGGCAAAACGCGCTATAGCTACTCCAGGTAGCTATAGCGGTTTCGTGTAGAAACCGCTACTGCTATGTTGACTAGCTGTAGCTCTTTTCTCACAAAAGCGCTGCTGCTATAACCAGTACCTATATAACAATTTTCCTGCTTGTTTCCTTCTATTTTCTTTTCCTTTATTTTCTCTCACTTTTCTTTTCTTTTTTTCTGAGAGCAGTGAACAAAGAGAAGGCGATATATATTGTATCATTTGACGGTTAAATATGTATAAAAAATAGGAACATATATATTACATCATTGGACCCATGCATAATAATGGCTAAGTGTGTATACAAAATAGGAACATATATATTACATCATTTGACCGATAACGTACGGTTCCTCAGCGTTGACGTTTTTGTTTTTGAGTCAGCTTCTTTCCCTTCTTGTTCGTTGAAGAATAATTGAGCCCCTCATTTGACTTTGTCTTTTCCATGGAGTACGATTTTTCTTACGTAATGTAGTATTTATTCTTCTTTTGACGTATACTTCATCATCATCGTCATCTTCCCTCATTGGGTTGCCGTACTGATCGTAGTCTTCCTCGTTGGCGACTCCATCCATTCAAATGATGTTCCTTTTGCCTCCCTTCACGACAACATGGCTGGGATTGTGCGGGTCGGTTATGAAGAAGCATTGTGTCACGTGCTTAGCGTGTACCCATGGCTCGTTTTTTGCGATAGCGTTCACGGCAGCGCTCTTGGCGTCGGGTATAGTCATGGTAGTGAAATTCCGGTTTTCTCTTTTGACATTCTTAGCCCATCTAACACGGAACATCATCGTGTTGTGCAGTCCAGAGTAGTCAAGCTCCTAGATCTCCTCGACCCTTCCGTAAAATCTTTTCAGTTGCGCCGTTGCCGCTGCCAGTCATGCATTCCATCGTCACCCCTGAGTTCTGATCATCACTGTCCATATCTTTGGCCTCCGTGTAGAACGTGTATCCATTGATATCGTATGCCTGATAGGTTACGAGGTTGGGCGAGGGGCCATGTGCTAAGTCGTATATGAGCAATGCGTCCTTAGTGCCCTCCTCCGGGGGATTAGCCATAATATGCTCTTTGAACCAATGCATGAAAGTGGACTTGTTCTCTCTAGTAACTTCGGCATCCGTCCTGCATACCCCCCAGTAACGATACTTCTTTGCGATAATTTCTTTGTGCAGTGCCATGAAAGGATCTACCTCGCCTAGGTGTTGTAGCACTACCAAGTTTGCTCTGCCAAAGTCGCTGCGTCGATCTGAGTATGTCACGTGCAGTTCCCTGAGACCGCTGGAGTGACCTTCTCCTTCGAGCCTCCCATCGCGCTTGTTAACAGGCAAACCAACACTAACACCAGGCGGCTGGTCTACGCCATATAGAAAATTCTCGCAGAAAGAGATGCACTCTTGTGTTAGATAGCACTGGACGATGCTTCCATCCGAACGGGACATGTTACGAACGAATCCTTTGATGATCCCATTCATCCTCTCAAACGGCATCATGTTGTGCAGAAATGACGGCCCCAGGTCTATTATGTCGTCCACAATATGGACACACAGATGCACCATCACGTAAAAGAACGCGGGCGAGAAGTACATCTCAAGCTCATTCAGTATCATAACGATCTCTTCCTGTAGCCTTCGAAGCTGCTTCACACTGATCGACTTTCGAGAGATGACGTCGAAAAAGTTGCAAAGACCAATAAGCGTGTCATGGACGTGCTTGTCCATTATCCCTCTAAGGGCAACAGGTATTATCTGCGTCATCATCACATGACAGTCATGGGACTTCATCCCGCTGAACCTTTTCTTTTCCGTGTCTAGATATCTGCTTATCTTGCCACAGTAACAGAAACTAACTTTGACTCCGGTAAGGCACTTAAAGAATTGATTGATCTTAGCCTGACTTAAGGTGAAGCAAGAAGGGGGGCAATAATCCTCTTTCTTTATTTTCTTGCCCTTCTTCTCCCGCGCCTCTGTCTCCGTCTCTGTCTCGTCTGACTTTTTACGAGGCGGCATGTGCAGATCTTCCCTGATATTGAAATCTTGCAAGTCTTTTCTTGCCTTCGGCACATCCTTGATCTTATCCGGCATGTTCATCAGTGGCGCGAGCAAGCTCTCAAGGACATTCTTACAGATACGCAGTTGATCAAGGCAATGAGGTGTATCGAGTTTGTGCCAATACTCCAAGTCCCAGAACACAAACCTCGTCTTCCATACCTTCAGCAGCGGCTCCGGCGCCTTTTTCATTGTCTTTCCCGGCGCGGGGCACTCCTTCCAGTTTTTCAACAGCTCATCGATTTCGGTGCCGCTCCGCTTAAGTGGAGGTCCTTGATGCTCAGCGTGACCATTGAATAGATCTTCACGGTTTCTCCACGGGTTGTCCTGTTCGAGCCATCTTCGATGCCCCATGTACACGATTTTCCCAGACCCGCCATCTTTCATTGACGTTAGCTGCTGAGACGTCGTGTCATCCATGCACCACGTGTATCCGCAATATCTATGGCACACCTGGCCTGCGACATACCAAGATAGTCGTGCACCGTCGTGATTAGCACGGCTCTCATGTAGAAATACTCGCCTTTGCTGGCGTCCCATGTCTTGGCCGGTGTTTTCCATAACGTGTCTAACTCCTCTTGAAGTAGCCCCAGATACAAATTAATATTATTTCCTGGTTGTTCCGGCCCTTGAATAAGCATGCTCATGTGAATGTACTTCGACTTCATGCACAACCAGGGGGGAGGTTGTACATCCATACAAACACGGGCAATGTGCTATGGTTGGTCTTCTGGTTGCCAAACGGATTCATGCCATCGGTACACGCGCCGAGCACGATGTTCCTTGCATCACATTCGAAATACCGATAGAAGCTGTCCAATGCTACGTCTTGAGCTTGCTTTGGTTTTCCCCGAAGAGGAGAGGATGATGCAGCAGAGTAGCGTAAGTATTTCCCTCAGTTTTTGAGAACCAAGGTATCAATCCAGTAGGAGGCCACACGCAAGTCCCTCGTACCTACACAAAAAAAATAACTCCTCGCAACCAACGCGAATAGGGGTTGTCAATCCCTTCACGGTCACTTAAGAGAGTGAGATCTGATAGAGATGATAGATAATATATTTGGTATTTTTGGTATAAAGATGCAAAGTAAAATAAAAAGGCAAAGTAAAAAAGCAAAGCAATAATAAAGCACAGGAAGATTAATATGATGAAAATAGACCCGGGGGCCATAGATTCACTAGTGGCTTCTCTCAAGAGCATATGTATTTTACGGTGGGTGAACGAATTACTGTTGAGAAATTGACAGAATTGAGCATATTTATGAGATTATCTAGGTATGATCATGTATATAGGCATCACGTCCAAAACAAGTAGACCGACTCCTGCCTGCATCTACTACTATTACTCCACTCATCGACCGCTATCCGGCATGCATCTAGAGTATTAAGTTAATGAAAACAGAGTAACGCCTTAAGCAAGATGACATGATGTAGAGGAATAAATTCATGCAACATGATAAATACCCCATCTTGTTATCCTCGATGGCAACAATACAATACGTGCCTTGCAACCCTTTCTGTCACTAGGTAAGGACACCGCAAGATTGAACCCAAAGCTAAGCACTTCTCCCATTGCAAGAACTACCAATCTAGTTCGCCAAACCAAACGGATAATTCGAAGAGACTTGCAAAGATAACTCAATCATACATAAAAGAATTCAGAGAAGATTTAAATAATGCTCATAGATAATCTTGATCATAAACCCACAATTCATCGGTCTCAACAAACACACCGCAAAAAGAAGATTACATCGAATAGATCTCCACGAGAGAGGGGGAGAACATTGTATTGAGATCCAAAAAGAGAGAAGAAGCCATCTAGCTACTAACTATGGACCCGAAGGTCTGAGGTAAACTACTCACAGTTCATTGGAGAGGCTATGATGATGATGTAGAATCCTCCATGGTGGAATCCTTCCCATGAGCTCGGAACAGGCCCCAAGATGGGATCTCGTGGATCTGAAAGTTGCGGCGGTGGAATTAGGTTTTGGCTCCGATTCGATCTGTTGAAGTGCGTAGGTATATATAGGAGGAAGGAGTACGTCGGTGGAGCTTGAGGGGCCCACGAGGCGGGGCGCGCCTAGGGGCGCCCCCACCTCGTGGCCGCCTCGTGGCTTTCTCGACGGAGGTCCAAGTCTCCGGGTCTTATCTCGATGAGAAAATCACGTTCCCGAAGATTTCATTCCGTTTGGACTCCGTTTGATATTCCGTTTCTTCGAAACACTGAAAGATGCAAAAAACAGCAATTTTGGGCTGGGCCTCCGGTTAATAGGTTAGTCCCAAAAGTAATATAAAAGTGGAAAATAAAGCCCAATATAGTCCAAAACAATAGATAATATAGCAGGGAGCAATCAAAAATTATAGATACGTTGGAGACGTATCAGGCATGCCCAAGCTTAATTCCTGCTCGTCCTCGAGTAGGCAAATGATAAAAAGAGAATTTTTGATGCGGAGTGCTACTTAGCATAATTTCAATGTAACTCTTCTTAATTATGGTATGAATATTCAGATCCGAAAGATTCAAGAAAAAAGTTCATATTGACATAAAAATAATAATACTTCAAGCATACTAACTAAGCAATTATGTCCTCTCAAAATAACATGGCCAAAGGAAGTTCATCCCTACAAAATCATATAGTTTAGTCATGCTCCATTTTCGTCACACAAGAATGCTCTCATCATGCACAACCCCTATGAAAAGCCAAGCAATTGTTTCATACTTTAGTAATCTCAAACCTATAAACTTTCACTCAATACATGAGCGTGAGCCATGGACATAGCACTATGGGTGGAATAGAATATAATGATGGGGGTTATGTGGAGAAGACAAAAAAAAGGAGAAGATCTCACATCAACGAGGCTAATCAACTTGCTATGGAGATGCCCATTAATTGATGCTAATGCAAGGAGTAGGGATTGCCATGCAACGGATGCACTAGAGCTATAAATGTATGAAAGCTTAACAAAAGAAACTAAGTGGGTGTGCATCCAACTTGCTTGCTCATGAAGACCTAGGGCATTTGAGGAAGCCCATCGTTGGAATATACAAGCCAAGTTCTATAATGAAAAATTCCCACTAGTATATGAAAGTGACAACATATGAAACTCTCTATATGAAAAACATGGTGCTACTTTGAAGCACAAGTGTGGAAAAGGATAGTAACATTGTCCCTTCTCTCTTTTTCTCCCATTTTTTGTGGGATCTTTGGACTTTTTTTTAATTCGGTGGGCTCCTTGGCCTCTATTTTTTTATTTAACCTCACATGGGACAATGTTCTAATTAATGATGATCATCACACTTCTATTTATTTACAACTCAATGATTACAACTCAATAATAGAACAAAGTATGACTCTATATGAATGCCTCCAGCGGTGTACCGGGATATGCAATGAATCAAGAGTGACATGTATGAAAGAATTATGAACGGTGGCTTTGCCACAAATACTATGTCAACTACATGATCATGCTAAGCAATATGACAGTGATGAATGTGTCATGAGGAACGATATGGTGGAAAGTTGCATGGCAATATATCTCGGAATGGCTATGGAAATGACATAATAGGTAGGTATGGTGGCTGTTTTGAGGAAGATATAAGGAGGTTTATGTGTGAAAGAGCGTATCATATCACGGGGTTTGGATGCACCGGCGAAGTTTGCACCAACTCTTAGTGTGAGAAAGGGCAATGCACGGTACCGAAGAGGCTAGCAATGATGGAAGGGTGAGAGTGCGCATAATCCATGGACTCAACATTAGTCATAAAGAACTCACATACTTATTGCAAAAATCTACAAGTCATCAAAAACCAAAGCACTACGCGCATGCTCCTAGGGGGATAGATTGGTAGGAAAAGACCATCGCTCATCCCCGACCGCCACTCATAAGGAGGACAATCAAATAACACCTCATGTTTCAAATTTGTTACATAGCGTTTACCATACGTGCATGCTACGGGACTTGCAAACTTCAACACAAGCATTATATTTCTCAAATTCACAACTACTCAACTAGCACGACTTTGATATTATCACCTCCATATCTCAAAACAATTATCAAGCATCAAACTTTTCTTAGTATTCAACGCACTCAAAAGAAAGTTCTACAAATCTTGAATACCAAGCCTATTATTATTAAGCAAATTACTATGCTATTTAAGACTCTCAAAATAATCTAAGTGAAGCATGAGAGATCAACAGTTTCTATAAAACAAATCCACCACCGCGCTCTAAAAGATATAAATGAAGTACTAGAGCAAAACTATCAAGCTCAAAAGATATAAGCGAAGCACATAGAGCTAAACTATCAAGCTCAAAAGATATAAGTGAAGCACATAGAGCAAAATTATCAAGCTCAAAAGATATAAGTGAAGCACATAGAGCTAAACTATCAAGCTCAAAAGATATAAGTGAAGCACATAGAGTATTCTAACAAATTCCAATTCATGTATGGCTCTCTCAAAAGGTGTGTACAGCAAGGACGATTGTGGTAAACTAACAAACAAAGACGCAAATAATAAAAGACCCTCCAAGCAAAACACATATCATGTGGTGAATAAAAATATAGCTCCAAGTAAAGTTACCGATGGAAGTGGACGAAAGAGGGGATGCCTCCCGGGGCATCCCCAAGCTTTGACTTTTTGGTGTCCTTGGATTATCTTGGGGGTGCCATGGGCATCCCCAAGCTTAGGCTCTTGCCACTCCTTGTTCCATAATCCATCAAAAAAATTCACCCAAAACTTGAAAACTTCACAACACAAAACTCAACAGAAATCTCGTGAGCTCCGTTAGCGAAAGAAAACAAAAGACCACTTCAAGGTACTGTAATGAACTCATTCTTTATTTATACTGGTGTTAAACCTACTGTATTCCAACTTCTCTATGGATCATAAACTATTTTACTAGCCATAGATTCATCAAAATAAGCAAACAACACACGAAAAACAGAATCTGTCAAAAACAGAACAGTCTGTAGTAATCTGTAACTAACGCAAACTTCTGGAACTCCAAAAATTCAGCCAAAATAGGAAGACCTAGGCAATTTGTTTATTGATCATCATAAATTATAATCACTATTTTATCACTTCCTGGTGATTTTTTGACAATTGTTTTCGTGAACCGAAAGTTTCTGGAAATTACAGCAAGATCAAATAACTATTATCCAAGAAGATCCTATAGGTTTAACTTGGCACAAACACTAATTAAAACATAAAAACACATCTAAACATAAGGTAGATGGATTATTTATTCCTAAACAGAAACAAAAACAAATAACTAAAAATAAAATTGGGTTGCCTCACAACAAGCGCTATCGTTTAACGCCCCTAGCTAGGCATAAAAGCAAGGATAGATCTAGGTATTTCCGTCTTTGGTGGGCAATCCATAGTTCCTCTCATAATAGATTCATATGGTAATTTCATCTTCTTCCTAGGGAAGTGTTCCATGCCTTTCTTTAATGGGAATTGGAATCTAATATTCCCTTCCTTCATATCAATAATTGCACCAATCGTTCTAAGGAAAGGTCTACCAAGAATAATAGGACATGAAGGATTGCAATCTATATCAAGAACGATAAAGTCTACGGGCACATAATTCCTATTTGCAACAATAAGAACATCATTAATTCTTCCCATAGGTTTCTTAATAGTGGAATCCGCAAGGTGCAAGTTTAGAGAGCATTCATCAAAATCACGGAAACCTAGCAAATCACACAAAGTTTTGGGAATAGTGGAAACACTAGCACCCAAATCACATAAAGCATAAAATTCATGATCCTTAAGATTAATTTTAATAGTTGGTTCCCACTCATCAGAAAGTTTTCTAGGGATAGAGACTTCCAACTCAAGTTTTTCCTCATAATATTGCATTAAGGCATCAAAGATATGTTTAGTAAACGCATTATTTTGACTATAAGCATGCGGAGAATTTAGCACGAATTGCAACAAGGAAATACAATCAATTAAAGAGGAACTTTCATAATTAAACTCCTTGAAATCCAAAATAGTGGGTTTAGCAATATCTAAGGTTTTACTTTCTTTAATCCCACTTTTATCAATTTTAGCATCATAATCTAAAAGCTTCGAATTTTTAGAACGCCTTCTAGGTAAAGGTGACTCATATTCAATCTCATCATTATCAAGATTCATATTTCAAAAGAAGGATTTAATGGGAGACACATCAATAACTTTTAGATCTTCATCTTGATTTTCATGGAAATTGGGAGAACACGCTTTAATAAAGGCATCTTTCATAGCACGCATCCTAGCGGTTCTTTCCTTGCACTCATCAATGGAAGTTCTCATGGCTTTGAGAGACTCATTGATATCATGCTTAGGAGGAATAGATCTAAGCTTTAAAGAATCAACATCAAGAGAAATTCTATCAACGTTCCTAGCCAATTCATCAAATTTAAGTAATTTCTCTTCAAGCAAAGCATTAAAATTCTTTTGTGAATTGATAAAATCTTTAACACTATTCTCAAATTCAGAGGGCATCTTATTAAAATTTCCATAAGAGTTGTTGTAGGAATCTCCATAATTATTAGAAGGATTACTAGGATAAGGCCTAGGATTAAAATTCCCTCTATACGCGTTGTTACCTAAATTATTCCTTCCAACAAAATTCACATCCATAGATTCATTATTATTCTCAATCAAAGTAGGCGAAGGCATATCATTAGGATCAGAAGAAACACTCTTAGTAGCAAATAATTTCATAAGTTCATCCATCTTTCCACTCAAAACATTGATTTCTTCTATCGCATGCACTTTTTTATTGGTAGTGTGCCGTTGAGAATAATTAACCATAATATTATCTAGGAGTTTAGTAGCATCTCCTAAAGTGATTTCCATAAAAGTGCCTCCCGCGGCCGAATCTAAAAGGTTTCTAGAAGCAAAATTCAATCCGGCATAAAAGTTCTGTATAATCATCCACAAGTTTAAACCATGAGTAGGGCAATTACGTATCATTAATTTCATTCTCTCCCAAGCTTGTGCAACATGTTCATATCAAGTTGCTTAAAATTCATAATATCGTTTCTAAGAGAGATGATCTTAGCGGGAGGAAAATACTTAGAGATAAAAGCATCTTTGCACTTGTTCCAAGAATCAATACTATTTTTAGGCAAAGACGAAAACCAAGCTTTAGCACGATCTCTAAGCGAAAAAGGAAATAGCTTCAATTTAACAACATCATTGTCAACATCTTTCTTATTTTGCATATCACACAAATCCAGGAAGCTATTTAAATGAGTAGCGACATCTTCACTAGGAAGGCCGGCGAATTGATCTTTCATAACGAGATTCAACAAAGCAGTATTGATTTCACAAGATTTAGTATTGGCAAGAGGAGCAATCAGAGTGCTAAGGAAATCATTATTGTTGGTATTGTTAAAGTCACACAATTTGGTATTATCGTGTGCCATGGCAACAAGTAATCCAACACACAGGCAAACAGGAAAAAGGCAAGCAAAAAAGAGAGGAGGAGATTGGGAAAGAGAGGGCAAATAAAACGATAATGGTGAAGTGGGGGAGAGGAAAACGAGAGGCAAATGGCAAATAATGTAATGCGAGAGATAAGGGATTGTGATGGGTACTTGGTATGTTGCTTTTGCGTAGACTCCCCAACAACGGCTCCGGAATTCCTTCTTGCTACGTCTTGAGCTTGCGTTGGTTTTTCCCGAAGAGGAGAGGATGATGCAGCAGAGTAGCGTAAGTATTTCCCTCAAATTTTGAGAACCAAGGTATCAATCCAGTAGGAGGCCATGCGCAAGTCCCTCGTACCTACACAAAACAAATAAATCCTCGCAACCAACGCGAATAGGGGTTGTCAATCCCTTCACAGTCACTTACGAGAGTGAGATCTGATAGAGATGATAGATAATATTTTCGGTATTTTTGGTATAAAGATGCAAAGTAAAATAAAAGGCAAAGTAAAAAAGCAAAGCAATAATAAAGCGTAGGAAGATTAATATGATGAAAATAGACCCGGGGGCCATAGATTTAACTAGTGGCTTCTCTCAAGAGCATAGGTATTTTACGGTGGGTGAACGAATTACTGTTGAGCAATTGAAAGAATTGAGCATAGTTATGAGAGTATCTAGGTATGATCATGTGTATAGGCATCACGTCCGAAACAAGTAGACCGACTCCTGCGTGCATCTACTACTATTACTCCACTCATCGACCGCTATCCAGCATGCATCTAGAGTATTAAGTTAATGAAAACAGAGTAACGCCTTAAGCAAGATGACATGATGTGGAGGAATAAATTCATGCAATATGATACATACCCCATATTTTTATCCTCGATGGCAACAATACAATACGTGCCTTGCAACCCTTTCTGTCACTGGGTAAGGACACCGCAAGATTGAACCCAAAGCTAAGCACTTCTCCCATTGCAAGAACTACCAATCTAGTTGGCCAAACCAAACGGATAATTCAAAGAGACTTGCAAAGATAACTCAATCATACATAAAAGAATTCAGAGAAGATTCAAATATTGCTCATAGATAATCTTAATCATAAACCCACAATTCATCGGTCTCAACAAACACACCGCAAAAAGAAGATTACATCGAATAGATCTCCACGAGAGAGGGGGAGAACATTGTATTGAGACCCAAAAAGAGAGAAGAAGCCATCTAGCTACTAACTATGGACCCGAAGGTCTGAGGTAAACTACTCACACTTCATGGGAGAGGCTATGACGATGATGTAGAAGCCCTCCGTGGTGGAATCCCCTTCCGGCGGAGCTCCTGAACAGGCCCAAAGATGGGATCTCGTGGATACATAAAGTTGCGGCGGTGGAATTAGGTTTTGGCTCAGATCTCGATCTGTTGGGGTGCGTGAGGTATATATAGGAGGAAGGAGTACGTCGGTGGAGCTTCGAGGGGCCCACAAGGCAGGGGGGCGCGCCCTAGGGGGGGCACCCTCCACCCTCGTGGCCGCCTCGTGGCTTTCTTGATGGAGGGTCCAAGTCTCCTGGGTCTTATCTGATGAGAAAATCACGTTTCCGAAGATTTCATTCCGTTTGGACTCCGTTTGATATTCCGTTTCTTCGAAACACTGAAATAGGCAAAAACAACAATTCTGGGCTGGGCCTCCGGTTAATAAGTTAGTCCCAAAATTAATATAAAAGTGGAAAATAAAGCCCAATATAGTCCAAAACAATAGATAATATAGCATGGAGCAATAAAAAATTATAGATACATTGGAGACATATCATTCAACTCTCTCCACTGGCTTCCATCGTTGATGTGTCTTAGCTTCGGATCGTCTCCATCATCGGGCTTCTTCCTCTCCGCATGCCAGTGTATTAGCTTTGCTTCCTTGGGATCTACAAAATACTGCTGGAGACGGGGAGTGATCGGTAAGTACCATACAAATTTCTGGGGACATTTCTTCCCGGCCTTCTTGTATCGAGAAGCATTGCACACCCGGATAGCTTGTTTTTCCTGCGTGCTCCTTCCGATAAATTATGCAATCGTTGATGCATGCATGGTATCTAACATGCGGCAGATCAAGAGGGCACACGATCTTCTTGGCCTCATCAACACTAGTAGGACATAGATTCTCCGCGGGAAGAACATCCTTTAGGTACTTGAGATGCTCATCGAGGCTAGTGTCGGTCCATTTGTTTTTAGCCTTCGTCTTCAGGAGTTGGAGCGTGAAACTCAAGCGGGTCACCTCAGGATTGCAACCATCATACAATGGAGTGTTCGAGTCTACCACCAGTTGCTCCAGCTTAGCCTCCTCTCTAGAAGCATCTCTCTCAGTACTCGTCTCCTTGTGAAGCAGTGCTTGAACATGAGGGTCCCGCACGATTGAACTTAGTACCGACGAACTCTGCTGTGGAGTCCATGTTCTCTCCGCCACCATGTCCGGCCCCTTATCCTCCGCCATGTCCGGCCCCTTCTCCGCCGCCATGTCCGGCCTCTTCCCCGTCGCCATTATCGATCATCTCTTTGTCTTGCCCCGTGTCGTCATTGCCTGCCCCGTCGGCGTCCTCAACATTGTCATCCTCATCTTCAATTATCCACCGAGTATAGCCATCCATGAAACCAGTCATGAGCAGGTGTGCTTCGACACGACCATCGTCATAGGGGTCGAGCCAAACTATTCCTTAGCAGTAGCGCTTCTTTTTGTGCCGTGCTGCTGCTAATTAGCAGTTGCGCTTATTTTTCTTAACCGCGCTACTGCTAATTAGTAGTAGCGCTTCTTTTTGTGCCACGCTAGTGCTAACATTCTGGGTATAAGGTTTTCCCTAGTAGTGTTATATTGATTGCACGTGATGTTTATCCTTTATGCATCTTATTTTGCTTAGTACAGCGGTAGCATTATAAGATGATCTCTCACTAAATTTCAAGGTACAAGTGTTCTCCCTGAGTATGCACCGCTGCGACAGTTCGTCGTGCCGAGACAACACGTGATGATCGGGTGTGATAAGCTCTACGTTCACATACAACGGGTGCAACCTAGTTTTGCACACGCAGAATACTCGGGTTAAACTTGATGAGCCTAGCATATGCAGATATGGCCTCAGAACACTAAGACCGAAAGGTCAAGCGTAATCATATAGTAGATATGACCAACATAGTGATGTTCACCATTGAAAAGTACTCCATCTCACGTGATGATCGGACATGGTTTAGTTGATATGGATCATGTGATCACTTAGATGATTAGAGGGATGTATATCTAAGTGGGAGTTCTTAAGTAATATGATTAATTGAACTTTAATTTATCATGAACTTAGTATCTGATAGTATTTTGCATGTCTATGTTGTTGTAGATAAATGGCCCGTGCTACCGTTCCGTTGAATTTTAATGCGTTCCTAGAGAAAGCTAAGTTGAAAGATGATGGTAGCAACTACACGGACTCAGTCCGTAACTTGAGGATTATCCTCATTGCTGCAATAAGAATTACGTCCTAGAAGCACCGCTAGGTGCAAGACCCGCTGTAGGAGCAACGCGGGACATTGTGTACGCCTGGAAGCAAAGCTGACGATTACTCGATAGTTCAGTGTGCCATGCTTTACGGCTTAGAAACGAGACTTCAACGATGTTTTGAACGTCATGGAGCATATGAGATGTTCCAGGAGTTGAAGGTAATATTTCAAGCAAATGCCTGGATCGAGAGATATGAAGTCTCCAAAAAGTTCTACAACTGCAAAATGGAGGAGAATAGTCCTGTCAGTGAACACATACTCAGAATGTCTGGGTACCACAACCACTTGACTCAATTGGGAGTTAATCTTCGTGTTGATAGTATCATTGGCAGAGTTCTTCAATCACTGCCACCAAGCTACAAAAGCTTCGTGATGAACTATAATATGCAAGGGATGGATAAGACAATTCCCGAGCTCTTCGCGATGCTAAAGGCTGCGGAGGTAGAAATAAAGAAGGAGCATCAAGTGTTGATGCTCAACAAGACCACTAGTTTCAAGAAGAAGGGCAAAGGGAAGAAGGGGAACTTCAAGAAGAATGACAAGCAAGTTGCTGCTCAAGTGAAAAAGCCCAAGTCTAGACCTAAGCCTGAGATTGAGTGCTTCTACTTCAAAGGGACTGGTCACTGGAAGCGGAACTGCCCCAAGTATTTGACGGATATGAAGGATGGCAAAGTGAAAGGTATATTTGATATACATGTTATTGATGTGTACCTTACTAATGCTCGTAGTAGTGCATGGGTATTTCATGCTGGTTCTGTTGCTCATATTTGCAACTAGAAACAGGAGCCGCGGATTAAGTGAAGATTGGCTAAGGACGAGGTGACGATGCACGTGGGAAATGGTTCCAAAGTCGATGTGATCGCCGTCGGCACGCTACCTCTACATCTACCTTCGGGATTAGTTTTACACCTAAATAATTGTTATTTGGTGCCAGCATTAAGCATGAACATTATATCTGGATCTTGTTTGATGCGAGACGGTTATTCATTTAAATCAGAGAATAATGGTTGTTCTATTTCTATGAGTAATATCTTTTATGGTCATGCACCCTTAATGAGTGGTCTATTTTTATTGAATCTTGATAGTAGTGATACACATATTCATAGTATTGAAGCCAAAAGATATAAGTTTAATAATGATAGTGCAACTTATCCGTGTAGCCTTTGGCGCTTAGGTCATATTGGTGTAAAGCATGATGAAGAAACTACATCTTGATGGGCTTCGGAATCACTTTATTATGAATCACTTGATGCTTGCGAACCATGCCTCATGGGCAAGATGACTAAGACTCTGTTCTCTGGAACAATGGAGCGAGCAACAGACTTGTTGGAAATAATACATACCGATGTATGCAGTCCGATGAGTGTTGATGCTTGTGGCAGGTACCGTTATTTTCTGACCTTCACAGATGATTTAAGTAGATATGGGTATATCTACTTGATGAAACATAAGTCTGAAACATTTGAAAAGTTCAAAGAATTTCAGAGTGAAGTGGGAAATCATCGTAACGAGAAAATAAAGTTTCTACGGTATGATCATGGAGGTGAATATTTGAGTTACGAGTTTGGTCTTCATTTGAAACAGTGCGGAATAGTTTCGCAACTCATGCCACCCTGAACACCACAGCGTAATGGTGTATCCGAACGTCGTAACCGCACTTTATTAGATATGGTGCGATCTATGATGTCTCTTACTGATTTACCGCTATCGTCTTGGGGTTATGCTTTAGAGATGGCAACATTCACGTTAAATAGGGCACCATATAAATCCGTTGAGATGACACCATATGAACTGTGGTTTGGCAAGAAACCCAAGTTGTCGTTTCTTAAAGTTTGGGGTTGCGATGCTTATGTGAAATAGCTTCAACCTGATAAGCTCGAACCCTAATCAAAGAAACATGTCTTCATAGGATACCCAAAGGAAACTGTTGGGTACACCTTCTATCACAGATCCGAAGGCAAGATATTCGTTGCTAAGAATGGAACCTTTCTAGAGAAGGTGTTTCTCTCGAAAGAAGTGAGTGGGAGGAATAGAACTTGATTAGGTAACCGTACCTGCTCCCTTATTGGAAAGTAGTTCATCACAGAAATCAGTTCCAGTGACTCCTACACCAATTAGTGAGGAAGCTAATGATGACGATCATGAAACTTCTGATCAAGTTACTACCGAACCTCGTAGGTCAACTAGAGTAAGATCTGCACCAGAGTGGTACAGTAAACCTATTCTGGAGGTCATGTTACTTGACCATGACGAACCTACGAACTATGAGGAAGCGATGATGAGCCCAGATTCCGCAAAATGGCTTGAGGCCATGAAATCTAAGATGGGATCCATGTATGAGAACAAAGTGTGGACTTTGGTTGACTTGCCCGTTGATTGGCAAGCCATAGAGAATAAATGGATATTCAAGAAGAAGATTGATGCTGACGGTAATCTTACTGTCTACAAAGCTCGACTTGTTGCGAAAGGTTTTCAACAAGTTCAAGGAGTTGACTACGATGAGACATTCTCACCTGTAGTGATGCTTAAGTCCGTCTGAATCATGTTAGCAATTGCCGCATTTTATGATTATGAAATTTGGCAAATGGATGTCAAAACTACATTCCTTAATGGATATCTTAAAGAAGAGTTGTATATGATGCAACCAGAAGGTTTTGTCGATCCAAAAGGTGCTAACAAAGTGTGAAAGCTCCAGCGATCCATTTATGGACTGGTGCAAGCATCTCGGAGTTGGAATATATGCTTTGATAGTGTGATCAAAGCATATGGTTTTATACAGACTTTTGGAGAAGCCTGTATTTACAAGAAAGTGAGTGGGAGCTCTGTAGCATTTCTAATATTATATGTGGATGACATATTGTTGATCGGAAATGATACTAAATTTCTGGATAACATAAAAGGATACTTGAATAAGAATTTTTCAATGAAAGACCTCGGTGAAGCTGCTTATATATTGGGCATCAAGATCTATAGAGATAGATCAAGATGCTTAATTGGACTTTCACAAAGCACATACTTTGATAAAGTTTTGAAGAAGTTCAAAATGGATCAAGCAAAGAAAGGGTTCATGTCTGTGTTACAAGGTGTGAAGTTGAGTCAGACTCAATGCCCGACCACATTAGAAGATAGAGAGAAAATGAACGTCATTCTCTATGCTTCAGCCATAGGTT
Organism: Aegilops longissima; assembly: GCA_021605205.1. Classification (NCBI taxonomy): domain Eukaryota; kingdom Viridiplantae; phylum Streptophyta; class Magnoliopsida; order Poales; family Poaceae; genus Aegilops; species Aegilops longissima. The sequence goes on along the minus strand of CM038676.1, from coordinate 77,889,290 downwards.
CTATCATGTATGCAATGTTGTGTACTAGACCTGATGTGTGCCTTGCTATTAGTTTAGCAGAGAGGTACCAAAGTAATCCAGGAGTGGATCACTGGACAGCGGTCAAAAACATCCTGAAATACCTGAAAAGGACTAAGGATATTTTTTCATTTATGGAGGTGACAAAGAGCTCGTCGTAAATGGTTACGTCGATGCAAGCTTTGACACTGATCCAGATGACTCTAAGTCACAAACCGGATACATATTTATATTGAATGGAGGAGCTGTAAGTTGGTGCAGCTCCAAGCAGAGCGTCGTGGTGGGATCTACATGTGAAGCGGAGTACATAGCTGCTTTGGAAGCAGCAAATGAAGGAGTCTGGATGAAGGAGTTCATATCCGATCTAGGTGTCATACCTAGTGCATCGGGTCCAATGAAAATCTTTTGTGACAATACTAGTGCAATTGCCTTGGTAAAGGAATCCAGGTTTCAGAAGAGAACCAAGCACATCAAGAGACGCTTCAATTCCATCCGCGATCAAGTCGAGGAGGGAGACATAGAGATTTGCAAGATACATACGGATCTGAATGTGGCAAACCCGTTGACTAAGCCTCTCTCACGAGCAAAACATGATCAGCACCAAGACTCCATGGGTGTTAGAATTATTACTATGCAATCTAGATTATTGACTCTAGTGCAAGTGGGAGACTGAAGGAAATATGCTCTAGAGGCAATAATAAAGTTGTTATTAATATTTCCTTATATCATGATAAATGTTTATTATTCATGCTAGAATTGTATTAACCGGAAACTTAGTACATGTGTGAATACATAGACAAACAGAGTGTCCCTAGTATGCCTCTACTAGACTAGCTAGTTAATCAAAGATGGTTAAGTTTCCTAGCCATAGACATGTGTTGTCATTTGATAAACGGGATCACATCATTAGAGAATGATGTGATGGACAAGACCCATCCGTTATCTTAGCACTATGATCGTTTAGTTTATTGCTATTGCTTTCTTCATGACTTATACATGTTCCTATGACTATGAGATTATGCAACTCCCGAATACCGGAGGAACACTTAGTGTGCTATCAAACATGACAACGTAACTGGGTGACTATAAATATGCTCTATAGGTGTCTCCGATGTTGTTTGTTGAGTTGGCATAGATCGAGATTAGGATTTGTCACTCCGATTGTCGGAGAGGTATCTCTGGGACCTCTCGGTAATGCACATCACTATAAGCCTTGCAAGCAATGTGATTAATGAGTTAGTTGCGGGATGATGCATTACGAAACGAGTAAAGAGACTTGTCGGTAACGAGATTGAACTAGGTATGGTGATACCGACGATCGAATCTCGGGAAAGTAACATACTGATACAAAGGGAACAACGTATGTTGTTGTGCAGTTTGACTGATAAAGTTCTTTGTAGAATATGTAGGAGCCAATATGAACATCCAGGTTCCGCTATTGGTTATTGATCGGAGATGTGTCTCGGTCATGTCTACATAGTTTTCGAACCCGTAGGGTCCGCACGCTTAACGTTCGATGACGATTCGTATTATGAGTTTATGTGATTTGATGTACCGAAGGTTGTTTGGAGTCCCGGATGAGATCACGGACATGACAAGGAGTCTCGAAATGATCGAGACATAAAGATTCATATATTGGAAGGCTACATTTGGACAACCGAATGGTTCGGGTCGTTTCGGATAAGTTTCGGAGTACCGGGGGTTACCGGAACCCCCTCCGGGAAGTTATTGGGCCTCATGGGCCTAGTGGTGGAAGAGAGGAGGCATGCCAAGCTGTGGAGTGCCACCCCTTAGCCCAAACCGAGTTGGACTAGGGCTAGGGGGTCGGCCCCCCCTTTCCTTCTCTTCTTCCTCTCCTTCCTTCTTCTCCTACTTGGACTAGGAAAGGGGGACCTACTCCTACTACGAGTAGGAATCCCCCCCTTGGGCGCTCCCCTTGTGGCCGGCCCTCCTCCTCCTCCCCTCCTTTATATACGGGGGATGGGGGCACCCCATAGACACACATGTTGATCTTTAGCCGTGTGCGGTGCCCCCCTCCACAGGTTTCCACCTCGGTCATATTGTCGTAGTGCTTAGGCGAAGCCCTGCATCAGTACCTTCATCATCACCGTCACCACGCCGTCGTGCTGACGAAACTCTCCCTCGGCCTCAACTGGATCTAGAGTTCGAGGGATGTCACCGAGCTGAACGTGTGTAGATCGCGGAGGTGCCATGCGTTCGGTACTTGATCGGTTGGATTGCGAAGATGTTCGAGTTCATCACCTGCGTTACTAAATGCTTCTGCTTTTAGTCTATGAGGGTACATGGACACACTCTCCCCGCTCGTTGCTATGCTTCTCCTAGATAGATCTTGCATGATCGTAGGATTTTTTTTGAAATACTACGTTCCCCAACATTATGAATATGAAGTTATTTGGTGTTATTTTAGTACAAACTCTTGGATAGATCGATCGGAAAGAATAGCTTCGAGGTGGTTTCATACCCTACAAACAATTTCTTCGTATGTTCTCCGCTAGATAGGAACTTTGGAGTGATTCTTCGTCGCACTTTGAGGGGTGGTTATATGATCCAATTATATTAGCATTGTTGAGAGATTGCACTAGGGAAACTACATACCCTAGGCCTCATTTTGAAGCATTGCGATGCCATTTTTTCTCTATTTTATCAATTGCTACCTTGCTGTTTTTATTTATTGAGATTATAAAAATATATTTCTACCATCAATATCACACTTTTATCACCATCTCTTTGCCGAACTAGCGCGCCTATACAATTCGCTATTGTAGGATCTCTTGTATTTGGTTGAGGGTTGTTTGAGAGAGACCATCTTCATCCTACACCTACCACGGATTGATAAACCTTAGGTCATCCACTTGAGGGAAAATTTCTACTGTCCTACAAAACTCTGCGCTAGGAGGCCCAACACGAGTCTACATGAATAAAGTTGCGTAGTACACATCTAGCTCTTTTCTGGCATCGTTGCCGAGGAGGTGAGTGCTTGAAGGTATATCTTTATATCTTGCAATTGAATCTTTTAGTTTCTTGTTTTATCACTAGTTTGGTTTATAAAAATAAAACTACATAAAAAATGGAATTGAGGTTGCATCATATTATCGATCATCTTTATAATATCTTTCTTGAAAATGATGGGTTGGAAAATTGTGCTCAATTGTTAGAAGAAGAAGTCAATAAAATGTTTGGCACAAAATATTTGAATGATGAGCATGATTGCAATGTTGTTAGTATGAATTCCTTTAATATCCAAAAATGCTAAAAATGATTGCAGAAGTCATGACAAAAATGTTTCTTATAAGCATGTCAATTTTTGTGGAGTGGAAAGACTTTGTGAAGACGTGCCTTATAGGGAAGATAGATTTTGTAAGAAGCATAAGCATGATAGAACAAATTCTTTGCTCAAAGTGATAGATGAATGTGCTACAAAATTATGCTCTCTCTGTCCTATTACTTGTGAACTTTGCTATAAAGTTGGTCACCTTAATTTCAAATGCATGCTTTTTCATGATCGAATCGTGTCCAAATATAGCAATAACTTGATCACCCTTGAACTTTATAATGAGCTTTGTCTATTTTTGGGGAGTGAATAATTGACACATAAAAATAGTTGGTTTGAAGTATTCATTCTCACGGATAACATCGAAGCTAAGCTAGAAAATATCTATATGTTTTGCATGGTAAATTGCAATGAGAATGCTTATATTACCAACTGTAGAAAGATGGGAAAACCAATAGAATATAAAAGGAACACTAATGAAAGGGTAAAGATTTCCACTTTCCCTACTATTGTCTCTCATGATGAAATAGGTGACGAGGAGGAGCTCCCTATTCAACCAATCTCATCAATAAGAAGCTTGAAAAAATTAATTAAACCCACACATGATGTGGTGAAGAAGAAGAAAAGAAGAAAGAATGGAGGTAAAAAGGTATCTCCCCCAAATAATTTTGTCCTATTGTTGTTGTGCCTCATGAAAATGAATCAAAAATAATTGTGGAAGATGATGCACTTGATGACGATATTGCTTCTATGTCTTATGGCACGATGTCCGAGAGCACTGTTGATGATGAGTTTGTTATGCCTATTGCTTGATGTGATGATTACGATTTAATGATACTTCTTATAATCTTGGAAATCTTTTTGGCACCAACTTGAGAAATTATGATGATAGCAATTGTTATACCGTTGGTGCTATTCATACATTTAATGATGAGAGTGATTATGTTTATGATATGCCAAGCCATAAGCTTGGGATGCTTTGTTTGATGAGAATGACATATTTGAGAATTTATTTTCAGAAATTAATGTTTGTTCCAAGCTTGGGGATAATATGCTCAATGATGATGATCTTTTTAGTCCCCCTACTTAGAATGATCAAATTTGTTATGATGATTGCATGCCTCCTATCTATGATGAGAAAAAAGTTGCTACTTATGATGATTATTGTGATGATTCTTATGTCATAAAAAGTAGTGATGATTATTGTCATAATTTTGAATATCCCTTTACTGAACATTACTCTTTTAATGTGGAAACAATTTGTAGTATTCGAGTTTCATATGATACTCCCACTATTAATTGTGAATGAGAATAAAATTGCTTATATATGGAGAGTAATAAATTTTCCATGCTTTTGGATCATGAAAAGAATGCTTTATGTGATGATTATATTGATGAATCTACTCATGATGATACTGGAAATTATTATGAGAGAGGAACTTATGATTCATGATACTCTATTTATGTTTCAATTCTTATCTTTTATGCGAGCATCATTGAAATCATCTTGCCTAGCTAAAAAGCATTAAAGAAAAGCACTTGTTGGGAGACAACCCAACACTTTTACCTACTGTTTTTATGCGTTCACATGATTATGCTACTATAGTAATCATGTTTTATTGCTTTTGTTTCAAGAAAGTACCAAGTAAAGTCTTTGGGATAGTGTGGATGATAGTTGACTTGATTCTGTCCAAAAACAGAAACTTTTGCGCTCAGTCCAGGAATTTTCAAAATTCACTGGAACATGCTTTTGATCTGAATTTTTTACAGGTGATAAATATACAAATTCTCTATGTTGTACTAATTTTTTCAGAATTTGTGGAGTAACAGAAGTATGGTTGGATTACAGATTACTTCAAACTTTTCTGTTTTTGACAGATTCTGTTTTCAATGCATAGTTTGCTTGTTTCCTAGTTTCTATGGCTTATATTGCTCAATATAAATTGTGGAAATGACATGCTACAGTAGGCATTGTGTGGAAACAATTATGAATCTTGTCTTTAACTGTACCAAAGTGAAATGGTTTTCTCTTTATCATAATAACCTATCTCACGAAGTTCCGTTAAGTTTTGTGTGATTGAAGTTTTCAAGTTTTGGGTGAGATGTCGATATGAAGAGAATAAGGAGTGAAAATACCCTAAGCTTGGGGATTCCCAAGGCAGCCCAAGGTAATATTCAAGGAATATCCAAGCAACTAAGCTTGGGGATGCCCCGGAAGGCATCCCCTCTTTCGTCTCCAACATTATCGGTAACCTCACTTGGAGCTATGTTTTCATTCGTCACATGATATGAGTTTTACTTGGAGCATCATTTTATTTTGTTAGGAGTTGCTTTCTGTTATTTTGAATAATTTTTTTCATCTTTCTTTTCAATAAATGTCAAGGATAGCCTTTGTCTACATGTTGCTGTTTCAAAACAGAAAGTTTATCGATGTTGCAATAATTCCCTAGAAAATTCAGAATGTGATAAAATGTTGAAACTTTTTGCAAAATAAGATCTGATAAATTTTCTACAGTGTGGTACATTTTCATAATCTTTGGTGTTGAAGAAGTATTGATACTCTTGCATTCTTTACAGACTGTACTATTTTTGCAGATTGCTATTGTGGTTGCATTGTTTGCATATGTTTGCTTGTTTAATGATTCTATTTGCGGATTGGAGTGTTAAATATGAAGAGGAATTTAGTATGCAATGTTAAATAATAATTTTAGTGTTTGCTACAGTAGAGAATGATAAGGTTTTTGGATTGGTTTATACTAACTTATCTCACGAATTCTTGTTGAGTTTTGTGTGGATGAAGTTTTTAAGATTTAGGGAAACCGTGATATAAAAGGAATTAAGGAGACACAAAAGCTCAAGCTTGGGGATTCCCAAGGCATCCCAAGATAATATTTCAAGAAATCTCAAGCATCTAAGCTTGGGGATGCCCCGGTAGGCATCCCACACCTTGGGCATCCCAAGATAATATTTCAAGAAATCTCAAGCATCTAAGCTTGGGGATGCCCCGGTAGGCATCCCACCTTTCTTCATCAACAATTGTCGGTTAGTATCGGTTGAGCCTAAGTTTTTGCTTCTCCACATGAGTTGTGCTATTCTTGGAATGTCATTTTTTTCATTTTGCTTGCTATTTTAAAAAAATACTTAGATATGAAAGTTTTTAAATAAGAGAGAGTCCTCAAATAGCTACACATTTACATAACTACTCGCTTGATCTTCACTTATATCTTTTTGAAGTAGCTTGTCATTTAATCTTTTTCTTCACTTATATCCTATGAGTAAATTGTTGAATGAATAGCTTCACATTGGGTTTAGAAAGTGAAATCTTTTGAAGCTTGACAATCACAATATTGGTCATACAAGCAATTCATGAATAATTAGTATAAGGAAGAGAGCTTTCACATACAAATACACTATCTTGGAAATCTTTTGTGATTGTGAGCCCCCATCAAAATATTATATGCCAAAATTGTTGACGTTGGACAAGGAAGACAACGTAATGGTTTATGTTTGTTCATATTCACATAAACGTTATATTGTCATAGATCCTTCAACATGTGGTGCTTGCCCCCCATCTTTGCTAGCCAAAAATTCCGCACCAAGTAGAGATACTACTTGTGCATCCAGAAACCCTTAAACCCAAATCTTAGTTTCAAGAGTCCACCATACCTACCTAAGGATTGAGCAAGATCCTTCAAGTAAGTTGTCATCGGTGCAATAAGGCAATAAAAATTGCTTCTAAAAGTATTGGATCATTTAGTGTAAGAGAAAATTGAGCGTTGTACGAACTTGTGATGGCAAAGAATAAAAGCGATAGGTTGCACAATAAAGGTTGCTATCATAAGGGGCAATATAACGTGACATTCTTTTGCACTAAGGGGTTGAGCATACAAACAAAAAGCACATGGCAACCTCTGCTTCCCTCTGCGAAGGGCCTACCATTTTAATTTTATGTATTTACTTTCATGCAAGAGTCAAAGTTTTTCTCTCTATTCCTTTTTATCTTTCTCTTTTAGCAAGCATCATGTGGTGAGGAAAGATCTAGGCACATATATCCAGTTGGATATGGGTAGCATGAGTTATTATTGTTGACATCACCCTTGAGGTGAATACGTTGGGAGGCAAAATTGTAAGCCCCTATCTTTCTATGTGTCCGATTGAAACGTTATGTTCATGTGTATGCGGTGAGTGTTATCAATCATAGAAGACTATATGATGGTTGAGTATGTGGAGCTCTTACTTAGACTCCGTTGAATAAGTTGAATTGCAATTGCTTGGTGACTGAGAACATAGGTTGTTGAGTTTCGGGAGAACTCATTATTTGAACCTTAACATGTGAATTAGTTGCTAATTTAAACATGAGAGGTTTTATAAGAAAGAATTGATGTTATGATGCTAGAAAAAGTAATTGAAATTATCATTGATCAAACTTGTGCACTTTGCTACCCACTGGTGCGTGTCGTCCTAAACAAACGGTTTTGTACCCCTTTCCGCGACGACATTTGGAACCATCGCCAAGTGAGTGTGTGCAATAGGGTGTCCTTCCCACACGACCCAGAAATCGTCGGGGATAGGCCCTCCTAGGACCCAGGCTGGGGCCGTGTGCGATCGGGCGAGGCATCGAAACCCAATCATTTCCGTAGGTATGTTCATCCCACACGGTAAATCCTAGAAATCATTTCCGTAGGTATGTACATCCCACGCGGTAAATCCCAGAAATCATTTCCGTAGGTATGTACATCCCACATGGTGAATCCCAGAAAATCATTTCCGTTCGTATGTATATCACACACAGTCAATCCAAGGAATACGTTTCAGTTCTTATGTACATCCCACACAGTCAATCCATGGAAAATGTTTCCATTCGGATGTACATCCCACATGATTTTATGTATATTCTCATGTGTGAAAGGTGTAACTATCACACACGCTCTGCCTTGGTTAACTGTTTGCTTTCTTTAACTACATCACACATGATTTGCTGTAGAAAACTGTGTGGCGTTATGCTGTCCATCGCAAGCGCTTTTACTGCTAGAACCGTTTGCAAAGGTCCATAACACATTTAGCATGTTTATTAGTTTACAATTAATAATTCCAGTATTACGCAAAATCACATTTCATATCAAACAGTTGTTTGCCAATTTCATATCAGGCACATAAATATATTATAACATCACAAAGACGGTAGCTACATGAAAACAAAGACAAGACAACATATAGCTAGTTCAACTTCATAAGAACAATATATTCATTTCCCTAATCGAGATCATCCAGGCTCGTCTTATCCACCTCTGCATTTAGTTCAGTAAGAACCCGTTTTGCACGGGCCAACTAGGAAAGTGCCTCCTCCTTCGCCAACACCATCTTAGCAAAGTCTTTTTTTTAATCTGAGCTCATTCTCCACCTTCAACTTTTTATCCCACATCTTGAAATATGCTCCAGCGTTGACAAGACTTTCTCTAAGCCTAGTTGTGTTCACTTCCTCATACATGCTCCAGATCTTCATTAGGCACATCTTCAAAGACTATCGCCACTCTTGATCAACCCACTCCAAGTAAGAACACTTTCGTTCATCCTATAATATTTAAAACTAAATCAGTAGCAATTGTACGGGAAATGAGTTTATAGCAACATAGAAAATCACCAATGCTTATTTTGAAAAACTGAAGAAACATGTTAATTATGACATATCTTCTCAAATAGATCAATGTGCAAATGAAATAATTGGTACTGAGACAACAACCAAATTCTGGAACATCAGAAGCTATAATTAACTACAACGACGTTACAAGTTCTTACTCATGTAAAATAAATAACAAATAGAACATTTTATGAGGAAGGTAACTATAACTGCAACAACATAGCGACAGTGTTTGGATGACAGCAAATTGATACTAACAGGTGTGTAAATGCACAAATTTGGTAACATAGAACTAATAGCACTAAGGCCGTCCACTATGTATGCAAAAATTGGTGTAAAGACAAATGTTTCTACATCTCGCACTGGTGCCCTGAGCTGGCGAGCCGATGCAGCGGAAAAAAAATCTAGGACCCGGACTCCGGAGCATGTAGTTGCTCCGATGCCCAGTTCCTTCGTGCCATAAAGATTTAGTATTTTACTGCTTGGTTGCTCGGATGTGTGGACCAAAGTTGGCTGCACAAACTGCTGAAGTGGTGCCAATTAATTTTCTAATGGCACCGATGATGAGATGGCAACAATTTAAGATACTAGGTACAAACTGTGACACTGTCTTAGGATGCGTTTGGTTGAAGGTGTGGTATGAATGGGTTGGGACCTTGACAGTGTTTGAATCACATCTAACAAATGATTTGTAACAACGGAAGAGGGTCTAACCTTCTCAGCACATGCCAGAAACTTCCTCCCAGTGTCCACAGAATCAAACACAAGTAGCTTCACGCATGGAGATTGATGGTGACAACGAGCAGATAGATCTTCAGCCACCCCGCTCCATTTGTTGCCACTGATGGTCTTAGGGAGCTGCAAGAGGATGAAACGACTCAAATAGACCTTCGGGTAAAAATCCTTCATTCCAAGTCATAGCCCGAGAGAGATAAGAGAGGCATACCCGAGTGGTGAAGGAGTAGTCGCCGCAGGAGGAACCGCTGGAGATGTCTTTGAAGAAGACCATGGTGACCCCGGCGGTAGGATGCGAGACAGCGAGAGCGAGGAAGCGGCTATAGTTTAGCAAGGAAGGAAGGAAGGAGGATACAGGGGAAATGTGACTTGTGGTCGGGGAGAAAAGGGGGTGGGGAAGGGGGGAAGGGGGCGGGGTAGATATTTTGGCGGTAGGCCAAAATTTTGGAAATATGGAGGGAAAATTTGCACGCGGTGCCACCGGACCATTCACTTTGAACGATTGTGTGCATCGCAAACGATTCTTCTGCTTTACGCGCATGGGATGAGTTTGATAATTCAAATTTTGGTCCCAAGGCATGGGCACATTCACTTTGAACGCGCGTGGTGCCGCCGGACCATTCACTTTGAATGATTGTGTGCATCGCAAACGATTCTTCTGCTTTACGCGCATGGGATGAGTTTGATAATTCAAATTTTGGTGGAAATTTCCCAGGGTACGTCATTGCATAATTTAACATTGCTTGCTAATTTGGGCACACAAAACAGCGTAAAACAGACAGACCACACTTACTGAATCGAGCAATTTCAGTAATTACATAGAGCCAGTTGACCTAAACATTGCTCTAACAAAAGACCGGCATTAAAAACAAAGCCTAAGTACGCATAATTAAAAGTCCGCCACCGCACCGGCCTATGCATCGCCGGTGTGAGATGAGACGTCGATGACTTGTCCTGGCAACATGCCGCTGTTGGTGTACTCCGCGCCCCCCTGCTGAAGTCGACCACGTCCTCGTCCTCCTCCTCGTCCTCGGCGCCGCCCTCAAGGTTGTAGTACACGTAGTAGTGGCTGCGCCAGAGCTCGCGTTGGTACTCCACCGTTGATTCCTCGTCGGACAAACTCTTCTCTACCTCGACCGCAGCCACGTGTAACTCCTCCTCCCGGCACACCTCGATATCCACCGCCTCCTGCATCTCCAGCTCCCGCTCGGCGACCTCATGAGGAAGCAGGTGCTGCATGGCCACTGCCGCCTTTTCAGACGTGGGTTGCATGCTGGAGTCCGAGGTGGCCTGGAATATCTTGGCGTGTGCATCCTCGATGTTGGCGTGGATGGACTCGACCCGGGCCAGGGCGACATTAGCAGCACGTACGGCAGCTCGAGCGCTCTCGGTGTTTGCAGCCGCCGTCGCAGCAGCAGCTGCAGCCGTCTCGGCTGCTGCAGCTGCCCTGTCGGCTGCTGCAGATGCCCTCTCGGTGGAAGCGGCCACGCTCAATGCGGATGCGACGGCACTCTCGGCATAGGCGGTCGCGCTTAGGCGCAGGCGACGGCGCTCGGGGGGGGGGGGGGGGACGCGGCCATCGTACGAGCCTTCACGAAGCGTTTCCACAGCCTTATCTTTGCAAGAAGGGGGTGCGGGAATGGGGATCGGGATTCGTGGATTCGGGGGTTGCCGGCACTAGAGCAGATGAGCCAGCAAAGCTTAAGGAGGGATACTTAAATAGACCCAGATATCTTCACCGCAAATGGTTCCTAGAAAACAACTATGTGTGATGTTGTAGATATTTTTATTAGCTGTGAAAGACGAATTTGGAATAAAGTGCCAACGGATGGTGTTTTAAATGAACGATAAATTTTGTAGTACTAGTACAACTATAATGTCAAATTTTGGAAAATTTCAGGGGTCATTTGACCTTCTAAGACATTTAAGTGATTTTCTAGCCATTTAATGACCGTAATTGAAATTTGAACTACATGTACATGCAACAGCTAACCATAACGGTTTGAAAACTTATATTTCGTGTACTTGTGTGCGACTTAATTCCATGTGCAGTAAATTAGAAGGAATTTTCAAACATATTGGTCTAATGGCTATGACATAATTAAGCATGTAGTGACCTGGCATTTTAATTCCAAAAAATTAAAACAAATCAGAAACACAAGAAACCTTGGTTGATGTAATGTCATGCCACCAAGATGATGTGGTAAAAACATTGGCATGTTTGACCAAAGTTAGGACACACAAACCGGAGAAACTCACTAGAAGGCTTCTAGTTCCGAGAGGGAACAATGCATGTTCGATGACGAACGAGAGATAGCTCCCTCTTACGGCCTTCAATTTTTTTTCTATGTCTAACGTGCACTACTACAACTGTAATGTGAAAATTTTGAAAATTCTAGGGTTCATTTGACCTTTTAAAGACATTTAAGTGATTTTCTAGCCATTTAATGACCGTAATTCAAATTTGAACTACATCTACATGCAACGCGTAATCGAAATGGTTTGAAAAATCATATTTGTGTACTTGTGTGCGAGTTACTTCTATGTGCAGTAAACTAGAAGGAATTTTCAAACATATTTGTATCACGACATGGACACATATGCATGAATACGTATGCATGGAGTGGCATGGCATTTTAGTTCCAAAAAAAATCAGAAACACGTGAAACCTTGGTTGATGTAATGTCATGCCACCAAGATGATGTGGTAAAGAAATTGGCATGTTTGACGAAAATTTGGACACACACCCCTCACAAACCGGAGCAACTCGCTAGAAGGTTCGTGGTTCCAAGAGGGAATAATGCATGTTTGATGACGAATGGGAGATAGCTTCCTCTTACGCCTTCAAATTTTTTCAATGTCCAACGTGCACTACTACAACTGTAATGTGAAATTTTGGAAAATTCTAGGGGTCCTTTGACCTTTTAATGACATTTAAGTGATTTTCTAACCATTTAATGACCGTAATTCAAATTTCAACTACATCTACATGCAACGCCTAACCAAAACGGTTAAAAAATCATATCTGTGTACTTGTGTGTGAGTTAATTCCATGTGCAGTAAATTAGAAGGAATTTTCAAACATATTGGTCTCACGACATGGACACATGCATACATATGCATGGAGTGACATGTCATTTTAATTCAAAAAAATAGAAAAATGATCAGAAACACATGAAACCTTGGTTGACGCAATGTCATGCCACCAAGATGATGTGGTAAAGAAATTGGCATGTTTGACGAACGTTTGGACACACACCCCTCACAAACCGAAGCAACTCGCTAGAAGGTTCATGGTTCCGAGAGGGAACAATGCATGTTTGATGACGAACGGGAGATAGCTTCTTCTTAGGGCCTTCAAATTTTTTCCTACGTTTAACGTGCAACTGTCATGTGAAAATTTGGTAAATTTCATGGGTCATTTGACCTTTTAAAGACAATTAAGTGATTTTCTAACCATTTAATGACTGTAATTCAAATTTGAACTACATCTAAATGCAACGCCTAACCTAAAAATTTTGAAAAATAATATTTTTGTGTACTTGTGTGCGAGTTAATTCCATGTGCAGTAAATTAGAAGGAATTTTCAAACATATTGGTGTCAAGGCATGGGCACATGCATGGAGTGCATGCCATGGCATTTTAATTCCAAAAAATTAAAAAATTATCAGAAAACATGAAACCTTGCTCGATTTAATGGCATGCCACCAAGATGATGTGGTAAAGAAATTGGCATGTTTGACGAAAGTTTGGACACACACCCCTCACAAACCGGAGCAACTCGCTAGAAGGTTCGTGGTTCCGAGAGGGAACAATGCATGTTTGATGACGAACGGGAGATAGCTTCCTCTTACGGCCTTGAAATTTTTTCTACATCCGACGTGCACTACTACAACTGTAATGTGAAATTTTGGAAAATTCTAGGGGTCATTTGACCTTTCAAATACATTTTAGTGATTTTCTAAACATTTAATGACCGTAATTCAAATTTGAACTACATCTACATGCAACGGCTAACCAAAACGGTTTGAAAAATCATATCTTTGTACTTGTGTGTGAGTTAATTCCATGCGCAGTAAATTAGAAGGAATTTTCAAACATATTGGTCTCACTACATGGACGCATGCATACGTATGCATGGAGTTACATGGCATTTTAATTCAAAAAAATAGAAAAATGATCAGAAACACATGAAATCTTGGTTGATGAAATGTCATGCCACCAAGATGATGTGGTAAAGCAATTGGCATGTTTGACGAACATTTGGACACATGCCCCTCACAAACCGGAGCAACTCGCTAGAAGGTTCGTGGTTCCTAGAGGGAAGAATGCATGTTTGATGACGAATGGGAGATAGCTTCCTCTTAGGGCCTTCAAATTTTTTCCTACGTTTAACGTGCAACTGTCATGTGAAAATTTGGTAAATTTCAGGGGTCATTTGACCTTCTAAAGACATTTAAGTGATTTTCTAACCATTTAATGTCCAAAATTCAAATTTGAACTACATCTACATACAACGCCTAACCAAAACAGTTTGAGAAATAATATTTTTGTGTACTTGTGTGCGAGTTAATTCCATGTGCAGTAAATTCGAAGGAATTTTCAAACATATTGGTGTGAAGGCATGGGCACATGCATGGAGTGCATGCCATGGCATTTTAATTCCAAAAAAAATGATCAGAAAAACATGAAACCTTGCTTGATTTAATGTCATGCCACCAAGAAGATGTGGTTAAAAAATTGGCCTGTTTGACGGAAGTTTGGACACACATCCCTCACAAACCGGAGCAACTCACTAGAAGGTTCGTGGTTCCGAGAGGGAACAATGCATGTTTGCTGATGGACGGGAGATAGCTTCCTCTTACGACCTTCAATTTTTTTCCTACGTTTAACGTGCACTAATACAACTGTCATGTGAAAATTTGGAAATTTTCAGGGGTTATTTGACCTTTTAAAGACATGTAAGTGATTTTCTAACCACCTAATGACCGTAATTCAAATTTGAACTACATCTACATGCAACGCCTAACCAAAACGGTTTGAAAAATCATATTTTGTGTACTTGTGTGCGAGTTAAAAAATCATCAGACGATGTAAATATCTGGTGTTGAAAAACAAAAATGTAAAGATCTGGCAAGACAACCGGCCCCCACACGATTGGCACTCTATCTCGCGGCTCGAGGTTTGGTAGGTGATTGGCGGGGATCATTAATCAGACACGGTTCTGTATTGGAAACCGTCAGCTATTATGTTCACACACGGATTTGCTGCGGGAATTGTGAGTAATTCAAACTACAGTACTCATAAATTCCGGCGACCAGCATGTGTACTATCCCCGTCGATCTAGATTCCGACCGCCAATAAATACTACCTTGCTCACGTCGTCCAGCCTGCATTCTCATCTACATCCACTCCTTGCTTGCTCTCTCTCTCTCTCTCTCAAATCTCTGCCATGGCGCCGCCGGTCTGCCCACGCGCCGACGAGGAGTCGCCGCCCCCCGAGGATGCTCACTCGATTAGCAGCGACGAGGACCCCTATGCGCCGCCTAACGAGGTTGCGCCGGACCCCCAAACTTTGGATTGGTTTTGGGGCCAGTACAATCTTTGTCTGTGGAAGTCGCTGCAGCCGGCTGAGAAAGCCAGGCAAGTGGCGTTCAAGAATGAGATGGCGGAGGAGGAAGCCAGGTACCACGCAGCCTGTGAAGCCCGTGATGCCGCCTGGAAAAAGGAGGCGGCGGAGCTTTGGGGGCGGGCAAGTCGTTGTGCCGAGGAGGTGTATGAAGACGGGTACTTCGTGAGGAAGGTCATAGGCGCCGGGCGCCTCGTCACTGCGTGGAGGTGCGCCGATAAGCTCCAGCATGCCACCGACGAGGTACTTAACTACACGGATTTGCTCACGTCGTCCCGCATGCATTCTCATCTACATCCACTCCTCGCTCGCCCTCTCTCTCTCTCTCTCTCTCTCTCTCTCTCTCTCAAATCTCTGCCATGGTGCCGCCGGTCTGCCCACGCGCCGACGAGGAGTCGCCGCCCCCGAGGACGCTCACTCGATTAGCAGCGACGAGGACCCCTATGCGCCGCCTAACGAGGTTGCGCCGGACCCCCCAACTTTGGATTGGTTTTGGGGCCAGTACAATCTTTGTCTGTGGAAGTCGCTGCGGCCGGCTGAGGAAGCCAGGCAAGTGGCGTTCAAGAATGAGATGGCGGAGGAGGAAGCCAGGTACCAGGCAGCCTGCGAAGCCCGTGATGCCGCCTGGAAAAAGGAGGCGGCAGAGCTTTGGGGGCGGGCACGTCATCGTGCGGAGGAGGTGTACGAAGACGTGTACTTCGCGAGGAAGGTCATAGGCACTGGGCGCCTCGTTGCTGCTTGGAGGTGGGCCGATAAGCTCCAGCATGCCACCGATGAGGAGCTCCGGTGGGCACCCAACGAAATGGCAAGATCGGTCGCGCGCGTCCGCCAGCAAGAGGCAGATCGGTATGTCAAGCGCTGCGATGCAGAGGAGTCAGAGTATTGCCTCCGCTGTAACGCCCTCGATGCGGCTATATCTCCCACGTGTCGAAGCACGACTTAGAGGCATAACCGCATTGAAAGCAATGTCGCAAGTGAGGTAATCTTCACACAACCCATGTAATACATAAGGGAAAGAGATACATAGTTGGCTTACAGTCGCCACTTCACACAATACATAAATTAACATCCATCATTCAGATTACACTCAAGGTCCGACTACGGAACCAAAATAAAGAAGATACCCCAAATGCTAAACAGATCCCGATCGTCCCAACTGGCTCCACTATCGATCATCGTGAAAAGACATATAGTAACGACCACGCCTCGTCGAACTCCCACTTGAGCTCGGTTGCATCACCACCCGCATCGCCGGCACCGCAACTGTTTTGGTAGAATCTGTGAGTCACGGGACTCAACAATCTCACACCAGCGAGATCAAGACTATTTAAGCTTATAGGAAGGACAGAGTTTTGAGGTGGAGCTGTAGCAAGCGACTAGCATATATGGTGGCTATATTCGCAAAAGAGAGCGAGAAGTGGAGCAAAGCACGGTCGTGAAGCTACTAGCGATCAAGAAGTGATCCTGAACTACTTACGTCAAACATAACTCCAACACCGTGTTCACTTCCCGGACTCCGCCGAGAAGAGACCATCACGGTTACACACGCGGTTGATGTGTATTTTAATTAAAGTCAACTTCGGGTTTTCTACAACCGGACATTAACAAATTCCCATTTGCCTCATAACCGCAGGCACGGCTTTCGAAAGATAATACCCTGCAGGGGTGTCCCAACTTAGCCCATTATAAGCTCTCACGGTCAACGAAGGATATTCCTTCTACCGGAAGACCCGATCGATCTCGGAATCCCGGACTACAAGACATTTCGACAAAGAATAAAACAAGACCAGCAAAGCCGCCCGATTGTGCCGACAAATACCGATAGGAGCTGCACATATCTCGCTCTTAGGGCACATCCGGATGAGACTAGCTACGAGTAAAACCAAGCCTCGAGTTTCCCGGTGGTGGCCCTTGGTAGCTCGATTCGGGCCAGCACTCAAGGAGCACTGGTCCGGGGTTAAAATAAAGATGACCCTCGGCTCGCGAAACCCGGGGAAAAAGGCTTAGGTGGCAAATGGTAAAACCAAAGTTGGGCCTTGTTGGAGGAGTCTTATTCAAAGCGAACTGTCAAGGAGTCCCATAAATCACCCAACCGTAAGGAACGCTAAATCAAGGAACATAACACCGTATGACGGAAACTAGGGCGGCAAGAGTGGAACAAAACACCAGGCATAAGGCCGAGTCTTCCACCCTTTACCAAGTATATAGATGCATTAATTATAGCAGATATATTGTGATATCCCCAACAAGTAAACATGTTCCAACAAGGAACAACATCTCCAAGTTCCAACAAGGAACAAACTTCATCTTCACCTGCAACTAGCAACGCTATAAGAGGGGCTGAGCAAAGCGGTAACATAGCCAAACAATGGTTTGCTAGGAAAGGATGGTTAGGGGCTTGACATGGCAATATGGGTGGCATGATATAGCAAGTGATAGGCATCATAGCATAGGCAGAGCAAAAGAGCGAGCATCTAGCAAGCAAAGATAGAAGTGATTTCGAGGGTGTGGTCATCTTGCCTGCAAGGTTCTCAGAGTTGTCGAAAGCTTGATCCTCGAAAGCGTTCTCAACAGGTTCCTCGCTCACGCACTCGCCTCCGGCTCTACCCAAAGCAAGAACACAAACAATGGAACCACAATAAATCACGGTGCAACGCACAAGCAACATGATGCAATATATGGCATGATATGCGAGATGTGATATGCAATGCGATCGCGCTTCGAAGGAAAATGATGAACCAGGCATCAACTTGGCAAACCAAGTATGCCGCTGAAAGATGAGATGATTTCGTTGAAATCGATATAAAGATCACCGGAATCAGATGCACGGTTTGCAAATGACAAGCAAAACAAGAATGGCACAAATCTTCCATTAACAGCATGATGCCACATAGCAAGCAACAAGGAATTAAGCTGCTGCACCCAAACGTGCCAGAAAAGCATATGGAAGTGATCTACTCAAGATGCTTGACAAAAGATGAACACTGAGCTACGGCTAAATCACATCATAACAGGTCCAAACAAGCATGGTAAAAGTGCAAAATATATCAGCTTCACAGACTTAGTGAAAATACTGAACATGGCAAAATCAGCATCAGGAAGCAATGTTCAGAGCAAGCAAACAGCATGCTACCGGAACTTATAATAGCAAAACAAGGCATGCCATGAATCTACTCAAAGCATAGAACAAAAGTCCCTTACTGACCATGGGCCAAAAGGGATCATAAAATACAATAACACCCGTGTCAATATAGCAAGTTTCGTTAACAGATTCAGCAACAGGGCATGACAATAACAGATAACAAGTAGGCATGTTTAAGAGCTCGATGCACTCACTACAGAGCATTACATGATAAACTAAGCATACATCCATCAAGAAAACATGGCATAGAAGACATACATGGCAAGAACAACATCATAGCATACACGGATCAACTACAACAACCTTGGCAAAATTGAATAACATGTAAACAATCTGCCAGGAAACATTTTATAGTAAAAGTAGAGCTCGATTGACTCAAGCTATGGCACTCCATAATTGCAAAAAAGGGCATGGATGGATATAGCATAACCATATGTTCAAAACATCCTTACTGAAGTATCTCAAAATATGCATGGATCTCTCAGTAGCATCAAGTTAACATGGCATAAAAATATCAAGAAAACAGGGCTGAAATCAGCAACATCATGAAGCCTAGTTTGCATGCTTGTGCTACTCACCACAGAGATCACAAAATACATGGCATACACCCCTGTAAATATGGCATGGCATATTACAAAACACATGTAGGACTCAAATCCATAGGGTGCACACATCAATCATGGCAAAATGACAAAGTGCATGTTCTGTTAAGAAATGAAACTAACATCACATAGCCCTCTTCTAACAGCATTTCGGGCATCAAGGTGAGCTCAAATGAAAAAGATGCAATGAGACGAAATGATCTACTCTTCGAGGCGAACATTTTGACATATTACACGCACGAAACAGAGCAACATGCAGAGAGTTATGGCATGGAAGTGAGGTGAGAGTTATGCAGAGAGTTTTGACATATTACACGCACGAGGTAGAAGGAGCTAGGAAGCTCCAAATGAGGTGCGGTTTTCGCCCACACGATCGTGATCCGACGACGGAGAGCATGGAAGTGACTTAGATGGGTTATTGGGCTGTTTTGGAGGGTTGTTGGGCTGCAACTTAAAAGAGGCCTTTGCGAGAGTGCGGTTAACCGTTGGAGTACCAAACGAGCTCCAAATGACCCGAAACTTGACAGGTGGTCTACCGGTGGTGTACCAAGGCCACTTGACAAACCACGGTCCATTCCGAGAAAGTTTAGTACCCGCTCACGGAAAAATGTAAAAGGGGACGCCGGGGGACATAGGAGTGCCGGATTGCAAAACGGACAATGGGAAAAATGCTCGGAATCATGAGACGAACACGTATGCAAATGCGATGCACATGACGACATGATATGAAATGCATGACATTGACAAAATGCAAAAAGAAGAAAAACCCAACCACGGAGGGAATATCATATCACAATGCCGAAAATGGCAAGAGTTGGAGTTACAAATATGGAGAGTTACATCCGGGGTGTTACAACACTCCACCACTACAAGAGGATCTCGTCCCGAGATCTAGGACTGAAAGAACTCCGGATATTCGGAACGGAGGTGATCCTCGCACTCCCAGGTGGCTTCTCGGTCGGAATGGTGTGACCACTTCACTTTCAGGAATTTGATTGACTTGTTGCGAGTCTTGCGCTCGGTTTCTTCAAGAATAGCAACGGGGTGCTCATGATAAGAGAGTGTGACGCCCGGATAATTAAGCCACAGTAATTCACTGCTAATGGTGCTACGTCATCATGATTACTGTTGTTAAACTCGCGTTGGTTCGAATCCGGTCCAAATTTCAAATTTAAATTAAAGTCAAAAATAAAAGTTTTCAAACACAAAATCTGAAATGTTCAAAGTGTGGCAAATAATCGCTGGTTATTTGTCATGTTGGAACCAACCTCTCTTGGATTCTCAGGTGCCCCTGGAAATTTATTTAGTGGTCTAGTAGCATTTAAAATTGGCCTTTCCAATTTTTAAAAATGGCTAGACAACTCCTTTTGGCCCCAAACTTTTTGTGCCATCTAATATTGTTGTGCTTGATTTAAGTGCAAAGTTTTACAAGTAACAAAGCTCATTTGGTAGCTAGAATAAATAGAAAATAGTAACGGGAACGTAAAACAATAAAAGAATAGAAAATGAATAAAGCCTATTGTGCCACTGGGCCATAAGTGGCCTCAACACACAAGGCCCAGCCCACCAAGAGCCATCCTCCTCCCTGTTCACAACAGGAGGTCATGGCACGCATCCGACCACCATGGCCGCGGCTGTGGATGCGTGTTGGACATCCTGCGGCTTACCCCGATGCCTCCTTGACGCCCCGAGCTCCCCTCTCTCTCCCTGGTAACCCTAGTCCCCAAATCCCCTCTCCCTCGCTCATATCCGACGACCTGGACGAGGACAAATTCACGGTCATCGTCATCGTCGTCGATCCCGCGGCCACCGGTCTCCATTCGTCGCGCCAAGACGTCGAGGAGCTCCGCCATCATCGTCTCCATCGCCCTCGCTTTCGGTTGGAGCTCGGACGGCCTGCTGCCTCGCCATCGCGCGGTCTTCTCCGCCACGGTCGTCGACCCCGTCGTCGATTCGCGCATCTCTGGTTCATCCCCGACCACCTCGAGCTCGCCTAAAGAACCACAGTGAGCTGCGCCTTCGATTCCCCCTTCTTCCCCGTCGATTCGGTCGCCGTAGGTGCCCTCCCCCGAGCTTAGCCGCCGTGGCCGGAGCTTCACTCTCCAGGCTCCTGGCCGCGCTCCCGTGAGCCCTGGGCATCCGGCCGCGCCCCTGCGGAACCCCCGCGCGCGCGCCCGCCTGGGCCATGCCCTGCCTCGCCCCTGGAACGTGCTCGCCGTGCCTGCAACCGCCCGCCATCCCGCTCCCCTACTGCTCCCGCTAGCTGCTCCTGCTTCGAGCTGCTGCTGCTCAGCCTCCCTGTGCCGCCTGCCTTCGTCGCGGCTCACCCCACGCCTGCCGCCGCCGCGTGGCCTTCGCCACGCCACGCCCTACCGGCCCACTGCCGCGGCCGCCGACGCGTCCGCTGCTCGCGCACCTGCTCCTCCCCATCGCCTGACGACCTCGCCAGAAATTGGGCGGGCTACGCCTAAGCGCTGCGCCATTAGCCTGCTCCAAAGGCCTTTGTGCCATCGGCAACCGGGCCCTCCCCAAAAAAAAAGAGTTAAAAAATATATTAATAAAATCAATTAATTAATTAGTTAAGTGATTAATTAGCTTAATTAAACTAATGAACTGGATTAGTTAAGTTAAATCAGAATTAACTAGATGTGTGTATGACAAGGGCCCCACTTTCATGTTGACCACCAAACATTGATCGTCAACGGGGACCCCATGGACCCACATGTCACCCTCCGTACACATCCGTATGCAGAGTTGGGTGCATCTAGCGTTTTAATCATTATTTTCAATTAATAGTAGTTTCGAATATTGCTAAAACTTTAGTAAATCATATAAAGTAATCAGAGCTCGGTGGAAAACTTTGTACTTGAAAGTTGCTCGAACGACGAGACGAATCCGGATACGCAGTCCGCTCGTCCGCCACACACCCCTAACCTATCGAACCCGCAACTTTCCCCTCCGGCCTTCTCGCTCAAAACACGAAACCCCGGGATATTTTCCCGATGTTTCCCCCATAACCGCATCACCTCATACCACGTTAGGTCACGCCTAGCATCGTTATTTGACTTGTCATGCATCGATATGCATCTGTTTACATGGTATTCATTGTTTCTTCCCCTCTTCTCTCCGTAGACTACGAGACCGACGCTGCTGCTGCCCGACTCGACTACGGAGTTGATTTACCCTTCTCTCTTGCCGAGCAACCAGGCAAGCCCCCTTGATCACTGTGATATCGCCTACTCTCCTCTATACTGCTTGCATTAGAGTAGTGTAGCATGTTATCGCTTTCGCTTATACCTATCCCGATGCATAGCCTGTCCTTGTTACTACTGTTGTTACCTTTACCGCAATCCTATATGCTTAGTATAGGATGCTAGTATTTTCATCTGGGCCCTACATTCTTGTCCGTCTGCCGTGCTATACTATCGGGCCGTGATCACTCGGGAGGTGATCACGGGTATATACTATATACTTATACATGATACATGTGGAGACTAAAGTCGGTCGGCCGGTGGAGCACCCATGAGTGGATCTTTGAGGCGGAGCGACAAGGCAGGTTGAGACCGCCTAGGAGAGAGGTGGGCCTGGCCTGTTCGGCGTTCATGGATACTTAACACGCTTAACGAGATCTTGGTATTTGATCTGAGTTGGCTACGAGCCTATACGCACTAACCATCTACGCTGGAGTAGTTATGGGTATCCCGCGTCGTGGTATCACCGGCACTTCGTGACGCCAAATAATGAGTGGCGCGCCCGGATTGGAACGTAAGCCTGCTCTTGTATTAAGGGGCTAGTTCGCTTCCGTCACAGACGCAACGCAGGTGTGCTTAGGGCGATGGGCCTGCACCCTGCGGCTTAGGTTTAGACCGCGTCTTGGCCTCTCTGTTGAGCCTAGCTGGGCTGCGACGTGTTGATCTTCGGTGCGGGCATGACCCAGAAAGTGTGTCCGCCAAATGGGATCAAGCGTCTTTGGTAAGTTGGTGCACCCTGCAGGAAGTTAATCTATTCAATAGCCGTGATCTTCGGTAACAGGACGACTTGGAGTTGTACCTTGACCTTATGACAACTAGAACCGAATTCTTAATAAAACACACCCTTCCAAGTGCCAGATACAACCGGTGGTCGCTCTCTCTCAGGGATACAAGGAGGGGATCGCCGGGTAGGATTATTGCTATGTGATGTTACTTGGAGGACTTCAGACTGCCCTCTTCTACCTGTTGCAAGACGAAGGTGACCAGAAGCGTAGTCTTCGATAAGACTAGCTAACCCCCTCTTATTCTGGCATTCTGCAGTTCAGTCCACTGATATGGCCCCTTTACACATATACCCATGCATATCTAGTGTAGCTCCTTGCTTGCGACTACTTTGGATGAGTACTCACGGTTGCTTTCTCCTTCTTTTCCCCCTATCCCTTCTACCTGGTTGTCGCAACCAGATATTGGAGCCCAAGATCCAGACGCCACCGTCGACGACGACCCCTACTACACTGGAGGTGCCTACTACTACGTGCAGCCCGCTGACGACGATCAGGAGTAGTTTAGGAGGATCCCAGGCAGGAGGCATGCGCCTCTTTCGATCTGTATAGCAGTTTGTGCTAGCCATCTTATGGCAACTTGTTTAACTTATGTCTGTACTCAGATATTGTTGCTTCCGCTGACTCGTCTATGATCGAGCACTTGTATTCGAGCCCTCGAGGCCCCTGGCTTGTATTATGATGCTTGTATGACTTATTTATGTTTTAGAGTTGTGTTGTGATATCTTCCCATGAGTCCCTGATCTTGATCGTACACGTTTGCGTGCATGATTAGTGTACGATTGAATAGGGGGCGTCACAAGTTGGTATCAGAGCCGACTGCCTGTAGGAATCCCCCTTTCCAACTCCTTGGCCGAAGTTGAGTCTAGACATTGCAAAACTTTTACTAACATGGCTGTGTGTCTTACGGGCACACGTCGCCATTGGGTGGTAGTAGGATCTTTTACTCCTCGACCTTTACTCTGGGCCTCTGATATCTCCTTTACTCGGGTTAAATGAAGTTTACCAAATCTAACATTAGGATCTCGTTATCACTTTCACCCGAGGGCCCTTATTATCGATGATCGCCTCGCTGCACCGTAAGACCCTCAAGATACTCTTCACGTTAACCCGAGAACTTGTGTTCATCGCGTTTGCTATTCCCGACCACCGATAAATCCTTATGGATAACTACTTACACTTGCCATTCTTGCGATCATCCCCATTGATCTTGTTATTACAAGATACCCAAGTTTTCTATTGTTTCGAGAATACTTCGTGCCTACCGCCTAGCAGTTCTTTGCCACATGAATACCCCTTCAAATAAATCCTCGACTTGTCGAGTATTCGCCATCCCCGCTTGTTCATGAGTTTCACAAAAGTCTTCAAAATACTATTCGATATTCGAAATCCTCTGGAGCCTTTGGCTCTTGAAATTCTTGCTTGCTCGCATTATGGATAATCCCATAAGTCTCGTAGTCTTATTGACATTCCTTGTCATTATCATTTTGGGTCTATTGACTCAATATGTTTGCGAATACACGCAATCATCATTGATCCTTATAAATTACCTTTCCGGTTGAGCTGCCATTCTTTTAACTGGAATTGGTTCTCGACCAATCCAATTGTCGTTGATTGTACCCCTAAGTCTATTCAGCTTATCCTTTCTTGACCAGAACATTTGCTCCGGATCCCTTGATTTGAGGATCATAATTACTTTGCTAATTAAGCATTGAACTATTCAGCTGTTCTATAAACCGATGCATTTGCAATCTTTCTTCCTCTGATTGGGTATCGATACTCATATCAGCCCCATTGTGGATCGCCATATCCACTGTTGGATTATTATCCGACAGTGTCCTTCATAATTAATCACTTTGTGAGTTCTTCTCCGATACATAATGCCTTTGGTAAATTGTATCCTTTCCTTTTGTCAACCATGCTCTGCTTTCGAGCTGGTAATATTTACTCTTGAAGCTTATGATATATGTTCGTAAGGAGCCCCGATGGGATTGAACCAACGCCTTCCCTCATCGATGTGAACCCGAAAGATTTCACGAGTCATACTTATCTGGTATTGCACCAGGTAAAACTTTCAACAACTAATGTCATCTTCGAAATACGAGAGGTGAATGGAAGATTATGCATTGAGGAAGTGGAGTCGACCTTGAACTTTGTGTTCATGCCCATGGACGCGATGTATATCCTATCATGGAAGCTTCTTGTAATAATAACTATTTCCTTGATAGCTAACATATGGTATCCGAGGATTGATCCTTACAACCGTGGTTCCAACCATGATTGTTCTTCTTGATTCCATTTCTGACAAGTTAAAACAATTGTCTCCTATGGATCAATACACCAGTCCAACCTTTACTTTGATCTTGTGTCGAGTATTACCCCCGGTATCTCGAGATTATCATGGAACTGCATAACTTCTTATGAGTTCTTCATCAAGTGCTACCTTCCCACCGATTCCAAGTTTTCACGGGCTCGAGTTATTAAACACTCAAAGACACCGATAACTGAACCGAGTCCGCTCTACGGTTCAACAACTCTTCAAGAAGCTTCTATAAGTACGAAGTTTGTACCGATCACGCCATTCCTAGCCTGTTTGGCTATATCATTGTCGTGACGATTCTAACTGTGCTACCTGGTCCTTATTCTCGAGCATTCAATTTGCGATTTATAGCTAAACTTACGCCGATTTTCCTCGCCCTACCCTTTCACCTTAAACAACAAGCTTGAGTTCGAGTTTGTGTCGTAATCGTGGTTCCAATAACCTCTTGCTTCATCATTCCTTTGACTTGATGTCGTCGCGATTGACTACATCTGCATGAAATCTCTCGACAATTTGTCGTGATCATCATCAACCTTATGAGCTCTTCTAGGAATTCAATTGAATTCATGATGGGTAATACCATCCTTCTCATCGACCACTTTATTGCCTTCCGTTCAACACAACTTGTTCGTGTTTTGTGTAAACCTTGAGATCCCTGCTACCCAGCAGTTGATCTTCCTTACCTCGGAAGTATTACCATCTCTTTTTATCAAGAATGTGGTGAGAATTTCACCACCTCTTAAGAATTCTTGATATCATAATACTTCTTGCCATCTTCGTTCATTCCTTGGTCCCCGTATTGTTTTCAACTGGAATACCGACAATGGAGCTATGACATGTGAATTCAAAACTTCTAGCAACCCTATTGCTTTGAAGTGAATGGGCGATAGTTCATTCTAAGTCCTTTGCTAATTGAATCACCATTCTAACATTGGCCGTGCAACCCAACCCATATTTCGGGTGCACCGTTCAACCAATGTTTAATTATGTATGTTTTCCTCGAGCATATCCCATTATATCATTTGATCTGACAAATGTTATCTCCTTATCCACATAATTGTGGAGATCCATCTTTTGGATACCTCGATGAGTTGTCGCTGAGTCCATCAATTACCTCCTTATCCCTTCATTGGTTTAATGATGCGATCTTGTTCTGGAACTCCCTTCCATAGTACATTTCCCGAGAATCTTATAATGTCATCTCGTCAATTTGTTTTGCACCTTTTCTTCTCAGGCATCCTGAGTCTGAGGTATCCTGACACCAATCAGATCTGAATCTCGGTCAGATATGATGGTGGGGACATATTTCCAAGAGTTATAACATTGGTCTTTATATGGCTCGGTAAGGTGATGTCATGCCTAGCACACCTGACCGGAGGACCTATTGTTATAATTTCCTTTTTAGCAAGGAGAACCATTTTTCCATGAAGAATTTCAATGCCTTGTTTAATAAGTTATCCTAATGGATCCTTTGTGTTTCCAAGGTCTGAACTTTGCTTGAAGACCATGTCAGTGCTATCTCGAAGCATGTCTGTGGTACTTTGATTTTCAACAAAAACATTTGAAGCCCAATGCTAAATATTTCCTGCAAAATTATCCAAACACCGCTGTATGGGTAGTGTCATGAAATTTCTCTCCCCTTTCCTAAAGGGTTTTCTACAATTATATCCTGTCATGGATATCATGGTCTCCTTGTCCTTGGGAAGGATATACCCCTGAATTATGTGTTTAAACACATTTTTCTTTCCATTGTTCTGATTAAATTTGATAAACACTTTTCCCTTTCCATTGGTTTGTTTAAACCCTTTCTATGATCTATATGATATAAGCAGTAATAATTCCCTGGTTGTGCAAACACCTCGGTGTACAACTCACAAGAAGACCCTATTACTATTGTTGATGACATTCCAAGAACCACCGATGGACGAGAACTTTGCCTATAGGTCCGCCTCGCTCAACGAAAGCAGAAAATGGTTCTCTTCGCCCCTCGCCTTGGTACCGATGTTATTGCCAACATAGTCGACAAAGTTATCCAATCGACATGCCTTGCTTACATGATCGCAAGACGCCATCGCCTTCCTACTTTAACCCACATGGTGGGCCCATAACCCACAGCCCACAGATTGTAACCTCGACTCTCCTGTACTCCATCTATCTCCGGGTTATCCTCGCTCTTGACTTCATATGTAATTCATGGGGTCACTTTCCCAGTAATATAGGTATCAGACGCAATATTTATTCTCGTTGCTCTGAACCCCTTTTCTCGCCTTGTGTCAGCCATCGATCGATTGCCTGCCCGCTCGAAACTTCCCATGATTCCTCCTTACTTTGCTCTCGATATTTCTTAAGTTTCAATTCGAGAGTTACTTTCTGCCACCTTCCCCGATGATATCTACCAGATAGTCTACCTTGCAGAGGTCCATTCTTCCGGTATACCCCCTTATTCTTTCGTAAGTACGACGGAATTCCCGAAGAAAGGATGCCGACTTCATCATGATGTCCAGAAGCAGAGAAATAAAGACATCAACGAAAGGGATTAACTTCTTCGAGAAGAGCAACCAAGACTGAGAAGATTCGTTAGAATTTTGTAACCAGACATTTTCCCCTTCTCCATCTCTTAAAATCTCGGGACGAGATTTCTTGTAGTGGAGGAGAATTGTGACGCCCGGATAATTAAGCCACAGTAATTCAATGCTAATGGTGCTACGTCATCATGATTACTGTTGTTAAACTCGCGTTGGTTCGAATCCGGTCCAAATTTCAAATTTAAATTAAAGTCAAAAATAAAAGTTTTCAAACAAAAAATCTAAAATGTTCAAAGTGTGGCAAATAATCACTGGTTATTTGTCATGTTGGAACCAACCTCTCTTGGATTCTCAGGTGCCCCTAGAAATTTATTTAGTGGTCTAGTAGCATTTAAAATTGGCCTTTCCAATTTTTAAAAATGGCTAGACAACTCCTTTTGGCCCCAAACTTTTTGTGCCATCTAATATTGTTGTGCTTGATTTAAGTGCAAAGTTTTACAAGTAACAAAGCTCATTTGGTATCTAGAATAAATAGAAAATAGTAACGGGAATGTAAAACAATAAAAGAATAGAAAATGAATAAAGCCTATTGTGCCACTGGGCCATAAGTGGCCTCAA
Organism: Aegilops longissima; assembly: GCA_021605205.1. Taxonomy (NCBI): domain Eukaryota; kingdom Viridiplantae; phylum Streptophyta; class Magnoliopsida; order Poales; family Poaceae; genus Aegilops; species Aegilops longissima. The sequence goes on along the minus strand of CM038676.1, from coordinate 77,860,738 downwards.
CACACAAGGCCCAGCCCACCAAGAGCCATCCTCCTCCCTGTTCACAACAGGAGGTCGTGGCACGCATCCGACCACCATGGACGCGGCTGTGGATGCGTGTTGGACATCCTGCGGCTTACCCCGACGCCTCCTTGACGCCCCGAGCTCCCTCTCTCTCCTGGTAACCCTAGTCCCCAAATCCCTCTCCTCGCTCATATCCGACGACCTGGACGAGGAAAACTCGCGGTCATCGCCATCGCTGCCGATCCCGCTGCCACCGGTCTCCATTCGTCGCGCCAAGACGCCGAGGAGCTCCGCCATCATCGCCTCCATCGCCTCGCCTTTCGGTTGGAGCTCGACGGCTGCTGCCTCGCCATCGCTGTCTTCTCCGCCACGGTCGCCGACCCGTCGCCGATTCGTGCATCTCTCGTTCATCCTCGATCACCTCGAGCTCGCTTAAAGAACCACAGTGAGCTGCGCCTTTGATTCCCCCTTCTTCCCCGTCGATTCGGTCGCCAGAGGTGCCTCCCACGAGCTTAGCCGCCGTGGCGGAGCTTCACTCTCCAGCTCTCGCCGCTCCCGAGCCCTGGGCATCCGGCGCGCCCTGCGCTGCGGAACCCAGCAGCGCCCGCTGGGCTATGCCTCGCCGCTTCGAACGTGCTCGCCGTGCTCGCAACCGCCCGCCATCTCGCACCCCTATCGCTTCCCGCTTAGCTGCTCGCTTCGAGCCGCCGCCGCCAGCCTCCCTCCTTTGCTTTGCCGCGCGCTTCGCCCCGCCGCCGCCACGCGGGTTTTCGCCACGCCACGCCTCTACCGCCCACGCTGCTTCGCCGACGCCCCGCTGCTCAAGCGCCTGCTCCTCCCCATCGCCTCGACGACTCGCCAGAAATTGGGCGGGCTACGCCTAAGCGCTGCGCCATAGCCTGCTCCAAAGGCCTTTGTGCCACTGGCAACTGGGGCCCCTCCCCTAAAAAAATAGTTAAAAAAATATATTAATAAAATCAATTAATTAATTAGTTAAGTGATTAAGTAGCTTAATTAAACTAATGAACTCGATTAGTTAAGTTAAATCAGTAATTAACTAGATGTGTGTATGACAAGGGCCCCACTTCATGTTGACCAACAAACATTGACCGTCAACGGGGACCCCATGGACCCACATGTCACCCTCTGGTACACATCCGTACGCAGAGTTGGGTGCATCTAGCGTTTTAATCATTATTTTCAATTAATAGTAGTTTCGAATATCGCTAAAACTTTAGTAAATCATATAAAATAATCAGAGCTCGGTGGAAAAACTTTGTACATGAAAGTTGCTCGTAACGACGAGACGAATCCGGATACGCAGTCCGCTCGTCCGCCACACACCCCTAACCTATCGAACCCGCAAACTTCCTCCGCCCCTCCGCCGAAAACACGAAACCCCGGGATATTTTCCGGATGTTTCCCCATAACCGCATCACCTCATACCACGTTAGGTCACGCCTAGCATCGTTATTTGACTTGTCATGCATCGATATGCATCTGCTTACATGGTATTCATTGTTTCTTCCCCTCTTCTCTCCGGTAGACTACGAGACCGACGCTGCTGCTGCCCGCCTCAATATCGAGTTGACGACCCTCTCTCTTGCCATAGCAACCAGGCAAGCCCCCTTGATCACCAGATATCACCTACTCTCCTATATCGCTTGCATTAGAGTAGTGTAGCATGTTACTGCTTTCAGCTTATACCTATCCCGATGCATAGCCCGTCCTTGTTACTATCAAGTTACCTTTTACCGCAATCCTATATGCTTAGTATAGGATGCTAGTATTTTCATCTCGTGGCCCTACATTCTTGTCCGTCTGCCATGCTATATTATCGGGCCGTGATCACTGGGAGGTGATCACGGGTATATACTATATACTTATACATGATACATGTGGAGACTAAAGTCGGGTCGGCCGGTGGAGCACCATGAGTGGATCTTTGAGGCGGAGCGACAGGCAGGTTGAGACCGCTTAGGAGAGAGGTGGGCCTGGCCTGTTCGGGCGCTCATGGATACTTAACACGCTTAACGAGATCTTGGTATTTGATCTGAGTTGGCTACGAGCCTATACGCACTAACCATCTACGCGGGAGTAGTTATGGGTATCCCGCGTCGTGGTATCAGTACCGCACTTCGTGACGCCAATGATCGAGTGGCGCCGCCGGATTGGAACGTAAGCCTGCTCTTGTATTAAGGGTGCTAGTTCGCTTCGCCACAGACGCAACGTGCAGGTATGCTCGTAGGCGATGGGCCTGCACCCTCGCGCTTAGGTTTAGACCGCGTGCTGGCCTCTCTCGTTGAGCCTAGCTGGGCTGCGACGTGTTGATCTTCCGCGGCCGGCATGACCCAGAAAGTGTGTCCGCCAAATGGGATCAAGCGTCTTGGTAAGTTGGTGCACCCTCAGGGAAGTTAATCTATTCGAATAGCCGTGATCTTCGGTAACAGGATGACTTGGAGTTGTACCTTGACCTTATGACAACTAGAACCAGATTCTTAATAAAACACACCCTTCCAAGTGCCGGATACAACCGGTGGTCGCTCTTTCTCAGGGATACGAGGAGGGATCGCGGCACGCTTATTGCTATGTGATGTTACTTGAGGACTTCAGACGCCTCTTCTACCTGCTGCAAGACGAAGGACCATAAGTTTAGTCTTCGATAAGACTAGCTAACCCCCTCTTATTCTGGCATTCTGCAGTTCAGTCCACTGATATGGCCCCTTTACACATATACCCATGCATATCTAGTGTAGCTCCTTGCTTGCGACTACTTTGGATGAGTACTCACGGTTGCTTTCTCCTTCTTTTCCCCCTATCCCTTCTACCTGGTTGTCGCAACCAGATATTGGAGCCCAAGATCCAGACGCCACCGTCGATTTACCTAATTTCCTACTACATCGGAGGTGCCTACTACTACGCAGCAGCCCGCGACGACGATCGAGTAGTTTAGAGGATCCTGCATGAGGCTTGGCGCCTCTTCGATCTGTATAGCAGTTTGTGCTAGCCATCTTATGGCAACTTTTTTAACTTATGTCTGTACTCAGATATTGTTGCTTCCGCTGACTCGTCTATGATCGAGCACTTGTATTCGAGCCCTCGAGGCCCCTGGCTTGTAATATGATGCTTGTATGACTTATTTATGTTTTAGAGTTGTGTTGTGATATCTTCCCGTGAGTCCCTGATCTTGATCGTACACGTTTGCGTGCATGATTAGTGTACGATTGAATCGGGGGCGTCACAGAGAGGTCTTCTTGAAGTTCAATTTCTTCGAAGTTGATAGTGCGTTCAGGAGTGTTGAAGCACTTGCGAAGCTGTGACACATGAAACACATCGTGCACGTTCGCGGAGTTGGAGGAAGCTCAAGTTGATAGGCGAGATCGCCTCTTTTGCCAATGATCTTGAAAGGACCCACATATCTAGGGGCAAGCTTCTCTTTGATACCGAAGCGACGAGTGCCTTTCATCGGAGAGACGTGGAGGTAGACATGGTCTCCGATTTCAAAAGCCACATCACGGTGCTTGACATCATAATAGCTCTCCTGGCGCGATTGCGCGGCTTTGAGATTCTCACGAATGACGTTGCACATTTCTTCGGCTTCTGTGATCAAGTCGTTGCCAAGAAGGTGGCGTTCACCTGTCTCGGGCCAATTGAGAGGAGTACGGCACTTTCTGCCATAGAGGATTTCGAATGGGGCCTTGCCCGAACTCGCTTGGAAGCTGTTGTTGTAGGAGAACTCGGCATATGGAAGACAATCTTCCCACTTCATACCGAAGGAAATGACACAAGCCCTGAGCATATCTTGAAGGATTTGATTGACTCGCTCGACTTGGCCACTTGTTTGAGGATGGAAAGCTATGCTGAAACGAATGTTGGTGCCCATAGCCGTCTGAAAAGAATCCCAAAACTTGGAGGTGAAGATGCTTCCACGGTCTCAAGAGATCAATTGTGGAATGCCGTGCAAGGAGACAATCTCGAGGTGTATAGCTCGCCAACCGAGCTGCTGTGATAGATTCTTTGATAGGAAGAAAATGAGCCACTTTAGTAAGCTTGTCAATGACAACGAAGATAGCATCATTCCCACGCTTGACTTTGGAAACCAGTCATGAAGTCCATCTCAATATGATCAAACTTCCATTCCGGAATAGCAAGAGGTTGGAGGAGACCAGCTGGTCGTTGGTGTTCTCGCTTTCACTCTTCTCGCAGACATCACATTCATTCACGAATTGAGCAATTTCTCGCTTCATTCGAGTCCACCAATACGATCGCTTGAGGTCATGGTACATCTTTGTACTTCCGTGATGAATGGATAGAAGGAATTGTGTGCCTCGCTCATAATGACTTTACGAGATCACCCTTAGGAACCACAATCCGTCCTCAAAGAAAAGAGTATCTTTGTCATCAACGTGGAAGCACTTGTACTTGAAATGCCCTTGTCGATACCACGCTTCACCTTTTTCACCATGGTATCCAGGAGTTGAGCCTCACGAATTTGATCTTCCAAAGTAGGAGAGACTATGAGGTTGGCAAGAAAGCCTTGAGGAACAACTTGAAGATTCATCTTATGGAAAGCTTCACACAGATCCGTTGGAAGGGCTTGAGGATTAAACTGTTGCAGAAGCCTTCCTGCTCAAAGCATCTGCAATCACATTGGCCTTGCCCGAGTATATTCAATACTTGGGTTGTACTCTTGAATCATTTCGACCCATCGAGTTTGCCCGAGGTTGATGTTGGGTAGAGGAAGATATACTTGAGGCTCTTGTGATCGGTGAATATGTCCACTTTCCTTCCCAACAAGAGATGTCTCCATGTTATTAATGCATGGACAACCGACGCCAACTCAAGATCGTGAGTGGGGTAGTTCTTTTCGTTGGGCTTCAAATGACGAGAGGTATAGGCCACAACTCTCTCTCTTGCATTAACACAGCACCGAGACCTTGAAGAGAAGCATCACGTAAAACTTCAATGGCTTGGATTCATCAGAGGAGTCAAGACAGAGCTGTGACGAGTTTCTCTTTGAGGGTATTGAAAGCAACATCACACTCGGGAGACCGTACATACTTCACATGCTTCTCGAGGAGGTTGGAAAGAGGCTTTGCAATCTTGGAGAAGTTCTCAACGAATCTTCGCAATAGCTTGCAAGACCAAGAAAATCATGGAGCTGCTTGACATTCGAGGAGGTTCCCAATTCACAACCGCAGACACCTTCTCGGATTAACAGCGATGCCCTTGGCGGAGATGATATGACCAAGATAAAGCACTTCATCAAGCCAAAATTCACATTTGTAAAACTTCACATAGAATTGATGCTCTCTGAGCTTGTCGAGCACCAATCGCAAATGTTTGGCATGATCCTTCTTATTCTTGGAGAAGACCAAAATATCATCAAGATAGACCAAGACGAATTCATTGGTGTAGGGGTTGAAGATGAAGTTCATCATCCGAGAGAATGTTGGAGGAGCATTGACAAGGCCGAAAGACATGACAGTATATTCATAAGAACCAAAGCTTGTTCTGAATGCTGTCTTGGGAATATCTTGTTCACGAATGCGAATCTGATGATAACCCATACGAAGGTCAAGCTTGGAGAACACTTTAGCACCTTTGAGTTGCTCGAAAAGCTCATTGATGTTGGGAAGTGGATACTTGTTCTTGATAGTCTTCTTATTCAATGGACGGTAATCGACGCAAAGTCGGTCCGTGCCATCCTTCTTCTCGACAAAAGAACACCACAACCCCAAGGAGATGAACTCGGTCCGATCAAACCCAGACGCTCTTGTTCATCGAGCTGCTTCTTCAATTCCTTCAGCTCATCAGTCGAAGCTTGTATGGACGCTTGTAAACGGGTTCAAGCTGTGCTCAAGATCGATAACTAATTCAACTGGCCGGTGAGGAGGCATTCCCGGAAGCTCTTCCGAAAGACATCTTGGTACTCACAAACGATCGAATCGAGAGATAGCATCCAATTCGCCTTCTCATTGAGAGAAAACAACCAATGGTTTCATCACGAGCGGCATAGATGATCACATCATTAGAAGAGTGAGTCAATTGAATTTCCATGGCAGCACAATCAAGCTGAGCTTTGTGCTGAGAAAGCCAGTCCATCCCGAGAATAAGATCAATATCCGAGTCACCAAGGACAATTGGTTTAGCCAGAAATCTATAATCGCCCATCTTGATACGGACATTCAGAACCATCATGCTAGAGCTCAAACGGTTAGCCGGAGAAATAACTTGCAATGCTTTAGGTAATTCCTCTGTGTCAAAATTGTGCTTCCATGCAAAAGGATATCACATGAAAGAATGCGATGCACCAGTATCAAATAAGACTTTTGCAGGAATATCATTAACTGGAAGATTACCCATTATCACATCAGTAGATTCCTCCGCTTGAGCTGCATTCATCTTATTCACCTTTGCAGACTTGGGATTATGCTTGACCACTGCATTGCTTGAAGATTTCACAGGAGGAGGAGGCGGAAGGCGCCTTTGGTTGAAGCACTTGTTCGCATAGTGTCGGTGTACTAGAGTAGGGGTACCGTAGTATCCCGAACTCGTGCACGGGCAGTTGCAGCACCCCGCGGCAAGGCTGGCCTAGTGACCGCCAAGGTCCTCCGCAGCTCCTTTGGAGCCATTCAACAACAAAGTAATCAAGGCCCCGGCAAGAGGAGCTTGCCGGGAAGGCCACTCAGGGCACAAAGGAAACAAGACCCCGGCAAGAGGAGCTTGCCGGGAAGGCTTGGTGATCGACAAGCTCCCAAGCGCGACAAGGATTCAGCTGCGGCAAGGTGCTTGCCGCGGCAGGCAACCTCTCTTCATCTCCGCTCCAGCTCATCCGCCAACGTGTCGCCATGGGGCTATTCCAGCACGCTGTCGGTCGGGCTGTGCAGCCAGCGGGAGCAGCGATAAGCGGCGCGACAAGCTACCATCATGGCAAATGGAGGCGCCTTGACGGTCCCTCATGTAATCGCTTAGGCGATTGGGACGGCATTTATTACTCTTGTCCCTTGTCACGAGTTAGGTATAAAGCATCAGATATCGCATGTTGGTGTACCAACTACTATTTTCCCATTTTTGCCCTCATCTGCTACACTGTGGTGACCCCTTGAGACTCTAAAAGGAGGCCCATGTGCAACGAGAAAGGGTTCGCCTGCTTGATTCATTCGACTCATACGAGACCACACTCACCTGTGCTAGGTTTTGTAGCTCTCATTGCTCCCTAGCAAGAACACAATAGAATTAACCAAGCAGTAGTAGGAGTGTTATCTCTACGGAGAGCTCCGAAGCTGGGTAAATCTGCTCGTGTGCATCGCCTCGATCCGCTCTTTGTGCATTCTCCGCCCCCCTCCGAACCACAAGGGACTAGGTCCCATAGGTGTTCGTGGGACACGATCAGCTTCCCCGACATCTTTGGCGTGCCAGGTAGGGGGTGCGTCGAGGCTGTGTGAACCTGATCCGGAGTTCACACGAGCAGTTTCTTCATCATCATCATCAGCATGCCTCCGAAGAAGAAGGCTTCGGCGGCAGCAGAGCCGTCCGCGTCAAACCCACCACCACCAGAGCTGACAGGTGGTGGGGAAGACGCTGGCGGAGGAACGGGCGTCGTCAAGAGAGCCCACGACGCCGCCAGGTCCAAGGACAAGGCGGCACAAGCTTTGGCGTCCGAATCCGCACCGCGTCCTTCTCAAGAGGCGCGGGAACGACAGCGTCATGGTGCTCGCAGCATCATACGCTCGATAGATCAAGGCTGCTGGAGGATCCCGAGGCCCTCGAGACCAAGATGCACGCCAAAGATGTTGGTACGAGTGAGGGGTACGGTCGCTAAGGGATGATGCTCCTCCTAACTTGGTTAGGAGTTCGAGCACATCCCGCTCGCCCGCACGCCATTGCCACCCACCACTCCAGCAGAAGCCTTGGCGAGAGCTCAACTGCTTCTAGACTACCCTCCAATGGCCGACAAGGTCGACGAATGGAGGGCCACCATCCAGAGTCTCATCGGCTTTGCCAACGGCGACGTACCGCGACAACCAAGCACCTCGCAGCCGCGGCAAGGCGACAAGGCACGAGCCGGTGGTGACGAGACCTGTGGGGGTGCAGCCACCGTGCACTCCCCTTCCCGAAGGCCAAGATCGCCGACTCGTCGGATACACCTCGACAGCGACTCCACCGCGTCGTCGGATCCGCGAGCTCGTCGCGACCAGCGCCAAGTTCTTCGAGAACGGCAAGAAGAAGACGCTCGAACTCGCATCGAGCGCCGAAGAGAAGCGCGGCGTCGATCGATCAGCGCGGGCCCGCTGTTGACATGCATGCGCCAGGAACCAGTGACTTGTCAGACGCGTAGGTTGCCCTGCTCACTCATGAGCTGCGGCAAGTCCAAAGGTCTGACAAGAAAAACTTTAAGCCGATGTGCGAGAAGTATGATGGCAGGACACATGCATCGAGTTCTCAAAGATCTACACCATCGCGTGCAGGCTGCGGGGGACGAGACGACAAGATCCTCGCCAACTACTTCCTCCGGTGCTCAAACCAAACGCCGATCTTGGCTCATGCACTTGCCGGACAGCTCCATATCTTCTTGGCAGACTTGTGCCATCAGTTTGTCGGCGCCTTCACAGCGGCCACAAACCTCATGGCCAAGAGATTGACCTTCACCGCTTGCCCGTAAGGAAGGGGAGTCCTCGCGCAAGTTTATCCAGAGATTCATCGTGTGCACTACAACATCCCGTATGTCCACCCCGCCAAGGTGATCAGCGCGCTTCATCGTAACATGTGGAACCGCAGGATGAGGGAGGAGATGGCGATGTGCAAAGTCAAGGACGCCGCTGAGCTGTATGCCTTGGCCGACAAGTGTGCACGCTACGAGGAGGGAACAAGACTCCTGTGAGAGAATGTGGGAGCAGAATCGACAAGGAGCGGACCGCCCGGCAAAAAGAAGAGCCGGGCGGAACAATGAAAAGAAGAAGAGCCAAGAAGTACTAGTTGTCGAGCAGTCCGCAAGGATGGTGCCGCCAAGAAAGCTAAGGCTGGTGGCTCCGCAAGGAGGTTGCCGCTGACACCGACCGCCAAGCTGTGGCGGCCACCGACAAGGTGACAGCTCCAACAAGCAAGATCGCAAGATTCACCGCACTAAGGGCCACGACCTCCAGAGCTGCAAGAAAGTCGAGCAGCTTGTTGAACAGCAGAGGGCTGAGTACGAGCGGCAAGACAAGGAGAAGGCCCAGGAAGGTGCTGCGGCAGCTAGCAAGAAAAGACCCGGCCGGGGAGGACGCCGCGGCAAGGCTAAGCAGCGGCAAGGAGACAGACCTCCCCGCGGCCGCGACAAGGATGAAGACGAAGATGACGATGACGAAGATATGGAAGACGACGAAGCTAATGAGCAGGAGTTTCAGAAGGCAACGGAGGTCCTTTGCGTTGACGGTGGTGCTTCTCTGCATACCTCGCACCGCCAACTCAAGCAATGGATGCGTGAGGTTATTGCAGCAGAACCGTCCGTAGAGTCGCGCAGCCTCTGAAGTGGTCCAGACGCCCATCATCTTTGACATTGAGGACCACCCCGATCGCATAATCGCGGTCGGGTGCTTGCCGATGTTGGTATCACCAACTATCCGCAACCTCAAGGTCACAAAGATGTTGGTTGACGGCGGGCCGGCCTGAATCTGATCTCCTCTCGCAGTGCTCCGTAAGCTTCAAATCCTCGACAATGAGCTCAAGAGACGGCACTTTCCAAGGAATCAACCCAGAAGGAGCAAGCCGAAGGAAGATCACACCGCCAAGAATATTTGGCGTTGAACTGAATTTCAGGATCGAGAGGGTCACATTCGACGTTGCCGATTTCCCATTGCCCTACAATGGGATACTTGGCCGCCCAAAGACTCGCCAAGTTCATGGCAGCCTCTCATTACGCCTACAACCTACTCAAGATGCCCGCCCGATAACCGCTATTTCTGTCCATGGCGATAAGAAGGATGCGCTTATCTGCGCCGACAAGATTTACCGGATGCAGCAGACGCCACGATAGCAAATCACTTGCCGCTGAAGCTCCCGGGGGGAAGAAGAAGACCACCTTGTCCGGGAAGAGCTCTGATGCCCACTCCGGCAAGCGCACCTCTTCGGAGTGCTGCGCTACCATCGAGGACGCACCATCGAGCTCCACCGGCAAGTACAAGAGGATGATGGCTGTTCACCAAGACCAAGAAGGTGTCCGCCAAGGAGGACGGCACCGGTGGTACCTTCACCATCGCCCACGCTTGACCCTAAATAGGAAGGCGCTCGCTGCTTTCTGCGGCGAATGTCGATGTGTTTGCATGGCAACCGCTTGACATCCCCGGCTTCCCTGTGAAAGTAATTGAGCACCACTTAGCTGTCTGTCCTCATCGCGCGCCCGCAAGCAAAAAGTCGAAGCGCAAAGGGGCGCCAAGAATTCATAGCGTAAGAGATCAAGAAGTTGGAAGCAGCAGGCCTTGTCGAGGGGTGCTCCATCCCACGTGGTTGGCCAATCCGTAGTTGTACGAAGGCAAATGGGAAATGGAGACTCAGATCGACTTTATAGATGTTAATAAAGCTTGTCCCAAAGACCCATTTCCCTTGCCCAGACGACCAGATTGTTGACTCCACAACTGGATGTGATTTGCTTTCATTTCTTGACGATATTCAGGATATCATCATATCTTCATGGCGAAGAGGATGAAGAGAAACCGCATTCATTACCCCATGTGGCACGTACTGCTTTATACGGATGCCTTTTGGGTTGAAGAATGCTGGTTCAACGTTCGCAAGAGTAGTCCATGATGCCTTTGAGCCACAAATGCACGTAAATGTAGAAGCTTACATGGATGACATAGTGGTCAAGAGCAAGGACAAAGCAACTCGGTTCAAGACTTAGATGAGACCTTTGCAAATCTGCAAGATCAACCTCAAGCTCAACCCCGAGAAGTGCGTGTTTGGAGTTCCTCCGCAAGCTTCTCGGTTCTTCGTGTCTCGTAGGGGAATTGAAGCCAATCCCGCAAGATCAAGGCCATTGAGCAGATTGAAGCACCAAAGCGCCAAGGATGTAAGAAGGCTTGCGGTTGCGTGGCCGCCTCAAGAGGTTTATCTCTAGGTCACTGAGCGCCCTGCCATTTTTCAAGATTTTGAAAAGGCAGGTCCAATGAAATGGACTCCGCGGCGGAGGCTGCGCTGCAGACTTAAAGAGGTACCTGTCCTCCACTCCAATACTTGTCGCACCTAAGCCGCAAGAGAAGTTGTTGCTGTATATAGCGGCAACCAATCAAGTGGTTAGTGCTGCGTTAGTAGCGGAAAGGGAGGCGGATGATGAGCCGCAACCGAGGCAGATGCATCCAGCGACAAGCGGGGGCTTCGCCACAAGCTCGGTCCCGATAAGGACGGATCTCGTGAGGTTTGCGATAAGATGCGAAAAAGGATGGTGCAGCGCCCACCACTTTGTCGGGCCCTTCTGCGCAGGAGCTAGGTCAAGGTATTCGTGTGCGAAATTGCTTTTCGCCTCCTCATGGCCTCGAGAAAGCTGCGCCATTACTTCCAAGCACATGAGATAACAGTTGTCACTCGCTTTCCGCTGAAGAGGATATTGCGAAATCCAGAAGCAACAGGCATGATTGTCGAGTGGGCACTAGAACTGTCAAGCTTTGGCCTCAAGTTTGAAAGCACTTCAACTATCCAAAGCAGAGCATTGGCAGAGTTTATAGCCGAATGGACGCCAACGCAAGATGAAGAAATACCAGAGACGAGCATCCCCGTCAAGGAAGCAAGTAAAGAGTGGCTGATGTACTTTGATGGTGCCTTCTCGTTGCAAGGCGCCGGTGCCGGCGTGCTGCTTATCGCACCCACCGGAGATCACCTCAAGTACATAGTCCAAATGCACTTTCCCAAGGAGCAAGCAACAAATAATACTGCAGAGTATGAAGGTTTGCTTGCCGGCCTCAGAATTGCGGTGGACCTTGGGATCAGAAAGCTTATTGTCAGGGGTGACTCACAACTTGTCGTCCGCCAAGTAAACAAAGATTATCAGAGTCCGTTGATGGAAGCCTACGTTGATGAAGTGAGAAAGCTAGAAGAGCACTTTGAAGGCCTGCAAATGGAACATGTTCCAAGAGCTCAGAATGATATTGCTGATGGCCTGTCAAAGTGCGCCGCAATCAAGTTACCTATGGAACCAGGGATCTTTGTGCTCAAGCTGACTCAGCCAACCGTAACGCCATCAACTGGATAGAACAAGAAGAGGAAGTTGGTTTCCGGTGACTACTTTCCGGCAGAGCTCCCTGAAGCCGCCGCCAAGAAGGTCCCCAAAATCAACGCAGATATCGCTGAGGAGCAGTCTGCTCCTACAAGCCCTAGGGTTTCTTTCGCTGAAGCGACGCCCCGACAAGTTTTGCTCCGCAAGCTCGCCGGGATCATCAAGCTTCGCTGAGCCGCAGGTTCTTGCCGTGGAAGCCGATGTTCCATAGCGGCAGATGTGCCTTTAGTCCTTGTTGTCGAGCCACGTGCTCCAAAGATGGGCGCAGCAGATCGTCCATTTCCTTCAGATAGGGAACTTCCCAAGAGCAAGAAGAAGCGTAAAGAGTAGCCCGGTAGTCAAGTATGTACCAGTTTGTTGACAACATCCTGCATGTAAGAAGACTCAACGGAGTGAAATTAAAGTGTATTTGCCGGAAGATGGATGTAAGCTGTTGGCGAGAGATACATGGAGGCATATGTGGTCACCACATTGGCGCAAGAGCACTTGCCGACAAAGCTTTCCGGCAAGGTTTCTTCTGGCCAGAAGCCCTCCAGGATGCGACGGCACAAGTAACCAAGTGTGAAGCGTGCGAGGCCCATTCAAAACAGATACACCAGCAAGCTCAAGCTCTCCAGACGATCCCTTTGTCCCGCCATTTTCGGTCTGGGGCTCGATATCTCGCCCCTTCCCCGAAGTTGTCGGGGCTTTGAGTACTTGTACGCTGTAATCGACAAGTTCACAAAGTGGCCGGAAGTGGAAGCAAGGAGGAAGGTGACAAAGACAACAAGAAATAAGTTCTTCAGGTCAATTGTTTGCCGCTTTGGGATACCTAACCGGATCATCACCGATAACGGCACCCAATTCACGAAGTCGCACCTTCATGCAAGACGCCCAAGATCTTGGCGCCAAGGTCTGGTTTGCTTCGCTTGCTCACCCGAGAAGCAACAAATCAAGCAGAGGGCAAATGCTGAAGTGCTGCGAGGACTCAAGACCGAACTTTTGACAGGCTGCGCAAGTGCGGAAGAAACTGGATTGAGGAGCTGCCGTGGTTCTTTGGTCGATCAGACGACGCCAAATCGAGCCATCGCCGACACCTTCGCTCTAGTCTATGGAGCAGAGGCAGTTCTACCCACGGAACTCGTATACGGGTCACCTCGAGTACACGCTTATGATGAGCTTGACCAAGAGCAGCTGCGACAAGATGACGTGGCTGCTCCTCGAGGAGGATCGTCTTCAGCTCTCAGACGAGCTGCTCGTTACCAAAGAAGCTTTGCGCCGCTACCATAGACGCAGTTAATGCCGAAGCTTCGAGGAAGGCGACCTTGTTCTTCGCCGCTCAATCCGCCAAGAATTCCAACAAGTTGATGCCGGTGGGAAGGCCCTTATCGGGTGAAACGAGTCACTAGGCCTGGCGCTGTCCGCCTTGAGACCGAAGATGGCGTTCCGGTGAGCAACTCCTAAAACATAGAGCATCTCCGTAAGTTTTACCCATAGGGCGCGGTTGCCGAACCTGCTCAAGAACCACCCTTTTGTACAAGTCTTGCCGCTGTTGCATGTAATCCTTTGTACAAAGCCGGGCGCAGACCCGCGGCATCAAGAAGTTCATGTGTTGCGCACAATTTGTCAATTTCATGCTTTCATCATTATTATGCATGTATTATCTGACATTTTGTGCAGCATCCACACCCGGTAAGTGATAACGAGCCACTAGGCTCCATAACTTTATTTTCTCTTCTTTCTTCTCAAAAGAGAGGAAGATTCATCCACCCACAAGTTAAACGGGGGGGAAGGAGAAGATAATGGTGTGGGCCACCAAGTGTCGCTCGAGGAAGTATCACCTTGCCGGGAAGCAAACGACAGAAAAGCTAAGTTGCTAAGTTTAAGCAATCAGTTTTTAAATTTTCAAGTTATCTTCCTCGAACGATAGTACTTTGTATGGAAAACCTGTGCGCGGAGGAACTAACTCGCGGTTAGCTTGCGCCTTACTTTTTTTCGAGTCCGCCAACAACTTAAGCGTGCAAGCAACTAGTTGCATAAGGTTGCTTGTCGGAGGCAGCATCGCCAAAGAGGCTGCCGACGTTCCGCACTCAACGCTTCATGCAAAGGTGCTCGCACCGACAAGTTCCCTAAAAGCGTAGGGCACAAACATACAAGGGAAGAAATCAAGTAAAGGAAATAACATTGCAATCATTGCCTAAGATAGAGTATATTACAAAATAACTTGTCGCAGATCTAATAAATTGTTCTACTAAACATGATCTGCAGCGACAAGGAAAAGATAAACTTGGCGGCCTAGTCCACGCGGTCGCCATCGAGCCTCTTGACTCCGCTCACCCTGTCCACGATGGGTGCGACAAGGGCCTTGAGCGCTTCAACATCAGCAGATGGAGGCAGGGACTTGAGGACGTTGGTGAATTTGACGCCTGGGTTGCGGAAGGCCACCTTCATCAAGACCTTCCGAGAGCCCCAGCACAGACTTGGCGCGACTCGTCGGCCGCTTGCTTTGGGATCTCTTCCCGAGTCACTGGAGACCCGTCAAGACGCCTTGAAGAACAGGCTGAGCTTGGCGCTGGGTTGGAGGTTCTCGTCGGTGGAGTACCCAAGATCCACCATCCCCAGCTCCATCAGCTCATTGTGGATGGCGGCGGCGGTGTCCACAAGACCTTCTGTCCAGTGCATTATGCTATCTCTGAGAGTATCCTGGGCAGTCGCAGCATTCGCCAACAGCTCCTCGCTGGCCTTAATCTTCTCCAAGAGGCCTGCTTCCCGCTCCTTGGCGCCGCCCAGCGCCTCCGCTGTGGTGGTTAGTTTCAACTCCAGATCCGCCTTGAGTCCTTGGCGGCGCCGAGCTCTTTGATCTTCTCAACAAACGACCCTGCAGCTCGCCAAGAGTGTAGGCGCCCTTCTCACGCTTCGCTTTCAGCCCGCGACCTCCTCCTCGCTCTTCCGGAGGGTGGCCTCAGCTGTGCCACCTCGCCTCCATTCCTTCTTGGCGGCCTCGGCAGCTGCGGCGGCGCCCTTGCCTCCTTGAGTGCTCCGCCAATTGATTGCTTTCGCTGCAAGATCTTCCTCGAGCTGCCGAGGTTGATCTTCCGCTGCGCCACCACCTTCTTGCGCAGAGCTTCGCCGCAAGCCTTTGCTGCTCCTCGACCTCGGCCTTCTCCAGGATGAAGGCCGCGCGCTCCTCAGCAAGGTGCTCCCGCGCTTCTGCTATGTCCCGGAGAGTTTCTTTGTTGGCGCGCCGGAGCTCTTCTGCGTGTTTCTCCATGTCAGCTCCCGCCCTCGCGACAAGCGCTTCCCGCGACTCTAGCTTAGCTTGTCGGGCGCGGTAGAGCGACAGCAGCTTCTTCAGCAGCTACTTCTCCTCAGGTTCGCCACTGCTGCTGCTTGGCGCGTCAACCAGTGACAGCCCAGCGGAGGCGAGCAGCTCCACGTCGAAAGTCTCTCCCTCGACCGGCGCCCTGGAGCTCGATGCCCATGGAAGCTTGATGAAGACACCTTCGCCGCCTTCAGATAGGCGCCGGCTGGGGCTCTTCGAGTCCTGTGCGGCATCGTGGCGGGGATCGGCGGTTGGTGCAGCGCCTGGCGCTCCTGCGGCCTCAGGGCCGTCAGTACGATCACCGGACCCCTCCCCAGCCTCTGCGCCGGCAGCCTTGGCGGCCTCCTCGCCGGCGGACCCATCGGCGCCGGCCTCCTCTTCTATGTTGGCGGCGTCTTCATTGTTGCCGCGAGCGTCCTCCTCGCCGACAACCTCAGTCTCCATCGGCTCTCCGGCAGATGGATCTAATGATCAGAGAAAGAAAGGACAGTCAAGCAAATGTTCGAAAAAAAGAACAGAAGAAAAAGAACCCAAGGGAAATTTCCGGTCAAGAAGATTACCTGCAATGGGATCTGTAGCCGCGGTCTCCACCACCGGAGGGTCGTCGGCGCTGCCCCTTGCCGGAGAAGCTCCCCTTGTCGGAGAGGCCTCCCTTGCCGAGAGCGCCTCCTTGGCGGAGAGTTCTCCTTGGCGCGAGTTGAAGCAAGCGTAACTTTGGGAGTGGCCTCCGGCCTCCCGATGAGGCTGCTCTGCTCCTACACACATCAACAAGTCGATATCAAGAAGAAGGAGCACCCAAGCACACCGAACCGTAAGGGATAAACCAAATACTTACGCTGGGGGCTGTCTGGGGCTGCTCTGATGAAGGGTTGCCGGATCCGCAAGGAGTCTCAGACGTGCCTCCTGCCGCCATTGTGGGAATCATCCGAGACGACAACCACCGGGTCTTGGCCCTCTTCGACGCCTCTCGAGCCAGCGTCCTCAAGAAGGAAAGAGCTCAGAATGAAGCAAGTCGACACAAGATAAAGCAGTAATTGAAGGATTACAAGTAGCAGCGACAAGATCTTACTCTTCCTCTTCTTCCTCGGAGCTGAGAGCGGAGAAGTCAAATTCGCCCGGTGCGACGAGCTGGAGGAGTAGGCTCCTCGACGCTTGGCGGGTGCGGGGCCGTGGCTCTGCAAGGCCCCGCCCCGTTGCTGTGGCGGCATGAGGCACTCCAGCGGCAACAGTGCTTGCCGCGGTGGAGCGCGTCGGGCGGCGAGGCGGTTGTTGGCCCATCGGCCGCCCGCCACCTCTTCGGTCTTATGGAGGCGCTTCTTGGGGGCTGGCTCCTCCCGCGGCAAGCTACTTGACGGCGGAGGGGAGGCGCCCCCGGCAGGCTCGTTTGGCTCAGCGTCGGGCTCAGCCTGCTCCTCCTCATCGGCGAACTCCCCTCGGTCGGCAAGGCTTGCCACCTCGGCTGCCTCTGCCTCCTCGACGGTGAACCCAAACACGCCGGCGGCGGCAGCTTCTGCCGCCTCCTCCAACCTTGTGGCGATGCGCACCATCTCTTGCTCGGTGGTGTCGCAGGTGAGCGCTTCTGCTCGTCGGCACGGATCGGCATTTCTTCCAAGTCGTCGAAGAACTGCTGCACGACGTCGTCGGCGGGCTCCTGCCAAGTTGGAACGATTCCATGGGAATCGCACAACGGCATCATCGCTGGATGCGGCCGTCAAGCGACGAAGTTCTTGCACAAGGGCACGACTCCCTCGCAACATGAACCACTCGGGTGATCTCGCATCAGCTTGAACAGCTCCCGCAAATGCCATCCAGCTCCAAGACAAGAAAGTTCCAGCTCAGACCGGCGCAGCCTCATGATGTCCGCCGCGTTTTGAACTCCCAAGCAGGCCTCCCCTCTCCCGCAAGGGCGCAATGCGGCGGCGGCGAAGTCCGCGCCAACTGCTCCTACGGTAAGCCCGGCATGCCTGAGGCGCAAGATCCTAGTCACGGCAATCTTCAGCTTGGCATCCTCCGGCGCCAAGTTGGTGCAATCGTTGCCGCGCACTATGGGAGTTTGGCGCAGGGCAGTGAAAGGCTGCGGGTCCTCCTCTAAGATCCAACACCAATCGGCTCTCCACTCCTCCCACTTGCTGCGCAGCTCTCCGTCAAGATATGCTTCCTTCTTGCCGATCCTGGAGATCCATGCAATCCTCCGGCAAGCGGCTCTCCTCTCTCAACACGGGGCATGAAGTAATGGCGGAAAAGTGCTACATTTGGGTGGACCCCGACAAAGTTCTCGCAGAGGTGTGGGAAAACTGCCATGGTGAGGACGACGTTGGGGGTGAAATCAAGGAGGCGGAGGCCATATGTGTTCATGACATCGCAAAAGAATTCGGAAAAGGGCGGGCAGAGCCTGCAGTGGAAGAAAAGCGCGAAGAAGGGGTACCCGATGGAAACCTTCTCGGACGTGGCGGCGGAGATCACCTCGTGCAGGCAGAGTGCGCCGTCGCCGTCGACGAAAAAGGTAATACAGCTCCGCAGCTCCTTCCCGCAAGCGAGGGGATCAAAGAGGGCCGCTCCTTCCGCAGGCCATGAGCAGCTGCGCCGGCCGATTTCACGCCTTTCCCCTTGTCGGCTTTCGGAGCCATGGGGGGAGGTGGTGGAGGAGGTCGACGGCGTTGGTGGCGCCGGTGGCAATGGGGGGGCGGAGCGTCGCTCTCTTTGGACTTGAGAAGAAAGGGGGAGCGGCGGTGGTTTTTGATGTGACAGCAATGGCAAGTGGGCGTTCTGCCCCTGTTCCCCCTACTTATAAGGAGGGAGGGGGCGGGCGTTCCGATTTTCCCATTAAAGAAAGCCCCCACGATCTCTCCCACGACGCCACGTCCGGAACGTGCCGTTCATGGGGGACGTGGTGGGTCCGAGGCGAATAATGGCATAATCTAGGCCGCTCGTGCCCGTGCACTGTTTTGGGCCTGGCCCAACAGAGCTCGGCGCCGTGTGTGGCCCAGCCGGGGCTCTGTCGGTGTACTAGAGTAGGGGTACCCTAGTATCCCGAACTCGTGCACGGGCAGTTGCAGCACCCCGCGGCAGGGCTGGCCTAGTGACCGCCAAGGTCCTCCGCGGCTCCTTTGGAGCCATTCAAGAACAAAGTAATCAAGGCCCCGGCAAGAGGAGCTTGCCGGGAAGGCCACTCAGGGCACGAAGGAAACAAGACCCCGGCAAGAGGAGCTTGCCGGGAAGGCTTGGTGATCAACAAGCTCCCAAGCGCGACAAGGATTCAGCCGCGGCAAGGTGCTTGCCGCGGCAGACAACCTCTCTTCATCTCCGCTCCATCTCATCCGCCAACGTGTCGCCATGGGGCTATTCCAGGCATGCGTGTCGAAGGGCTGTGTAGCCAGCGGGGAGCAGCGATAAGCGGCGCTGACAAGCTACCATCGTGGCAAACGGAGGCGCACTTGACGGTCCTCACAGCCTTCGTTTAGGCGATGTGGGGCGGGCATTTATTACTCTTGTCCCTTGCCGTCGAGTTAGGTATAAAGCATCAGACACTGTATGTTGGTGTACCAACTACTGTTTTCCCATTTTTGCCCTCATCTGCGTTGCCACCTGTGGTGACCCCTTGAGACTATAAAAGGAGGCCCATGTGCAACGTAGAAAGGGTTCGGCTCGTTCGATTCATTCGACTCATACGAGACCACACTCACTCAAGCTAGGTTTTGTAGCTCTCATTGCTCCCTAGCAAGAACACAATAGAATCAACCAAGCAGCAGTAGGAGTGTTATCTCTCCGGAGAGCTCCGAAGCTGGGTAAATCTGCTCGTGTGCATCGCCTCGATCCGCTCTTTGTGCATTCTCCGCCCCCTCCGAACCACAAGGGACTAGGTCCCATAGGTGTTCGTGGGACACGATCAGCTTCCCCGACACATAGTGACCTTTCTGCTGACATTTGTTGCAAGTCACCTCTGAGAGCGGATGGTGGTAAGGAGCATTTGACCTTGGAGCTTGAAAATTTGACTTGTTCGATAACCTGGGTTGGGTGGGTGGGAAGATCCACGACCACTGAGTTCTTCTCACGATAAGGCCGACGGAACGGAGGAGGAGGAAGGTAGAACTTCTGCTGCTTAGCTGCCACTTGAGAGGAAGAAGAAGACTGAACTGCATCCCCGATTCTCTTCTTAGAAGCCTCACATTTGAGCTGGGTAGCTTCTTGCTTCAGGCCATGTTGTAGAATTCATCATACTTTTCGGCTCAAAAAGCACGAGAGCTAATTGCAGATCTTCTCTCGCACCACCTCTAAATTGATAGATCATACTCTTTTCATCGTGGACGCCTTGCTTAGCAAAGCGAGCGAGTTTCGAACTGGATATTGTATTGATACACGACATGTTGCCTTGCTTGAGATTGCGGAACTCCTCACGCTTGCTCTCAACAACACTTTTCGAATGTGGTGAGCTCAAGTCTCGGCGGAACTCATCCTGTAATGACACGACCTCCTCTCGAATCTTTGTATTGCTGGTACCACTCAGCAGCTTGGTCCTTGAGTTGAAACGAAGCAAACTTGACAAAGTCCTCGTGTCCGACATTGCTACATTCAAAATGTTTGCAGATTTCCACAAGCCAATCGTCGGCGCCTGTGGCCTCGGCTACGTAAACCGAAAGACTTCGGCTGATTAGCGAGGAACTGACTGAGGGTAGCAAAGTGCGGCTGGTTGTTGCCTTGACCTTGATTTCCTTGACTGCCTTGCCCTTGGGTACGCTCTTGCAAGAGTTGCAAAATCATCTGAGCATTGGCATTGGTGGCTGCCATGATAGCTTGCCAGGCCTCCGGAGGCGGAGGTGGAGGTGGAGGGTTCGACTGACTCCCATCATTGCATTCCGGATTCAGACGCGTTGGCGGAGCCATCCTGAAGAGGGTGACATCCGTTAGCACTTTGATAGACAGATAGTCAAGTTGAATCAACGGATAGAAATTGCAACATATAGTCTTCACAATAAACATTCGAACAAGGATGAACGAATGAATTCCAAAGTTAACATCACACGTCCATTAAGGTGAGAAGCCACTTGATTAAAGGTTGATGAAAAAACTAACAAGGTACGACTGGAACAAATAAGTGGTAAGGATTACCCAATCACGAACCAAATATCTGCGGGAAGAAATGCTAAGAGCTACTTGAATCCCACCTATAAACTCCCAAACTTTCGGTTATGCAATCGGTGTTGGGGATACAGGGACACAAAATATATCACCCAAACTAACAATACCTAGATCCAGCTGTATCCATCCGTCAACACATAACCAAGAAACCTTCGAAATCGTGGTACCTCGACCTTCAAAAGCATCCATTATACGAGTCATGGCAATACTCCCGAGCTCGCCCGAAAGATCGGGTTATCGGGTTATCTCACCAACAATCGCACAAAAGAGATTTCGATGACGGCAAATCTCAGGTATTCCAGAACTGCAACGATAAAATTGTGACAACAACACCTCGGAGCTCAACTCCCCGGGACACTGCCACAACCCCTAAATGTCAGGAGGCACCAAGAACAATGCTCTCATCACAAAACCATTGGAACGATTCCAAGATACCCGCGTGATCCTAAAATTTTTTTAGTGAAATTTGAGGAGAGGAGAGTCAAAACTTCAACGTCAGGAGACCTCACCAGAGCGACGAAGGGACTGGGGAGTAAAAAGAATCCTACTCTCCGATATATATAATCCTAAGACTCAAAACATTTTTCTTCTAGACTCAACAACGCCAAAGAAACAATCAAGCGGGGGCTCCTAAGTCGGGATGGCTCGATACCAACTTATAGCGCCTCGATGCGGCTATATCTCCCACGTGTCGAAGCACGACTTAGAGGCATAACCGCATTGAAAGCAATGTCGCAAGTGAGGTAATCTTCACACAACCCATGTAATACATAAGGAAAGAGATACATAGTTGGCTTACAATGCCACTTCACACAATACATAAATTAACATCCATCATTCAGATTACACTCAAGGTCCGACTACGGAACCAAAATAAAGAAGATACCCCAAATGCTAAACAGATCCCCGATCGTCCCAACTGGCTCCACTACGATCATCGGGAAAGACACATAGTAACGACCACGCCTCGTCGAACTCCCACTTGAGCTCGGTTCGTCACACCTGACCGCATCGTCGGCACCTGCAACTGTTTTGGTAGAATCTGTGAGTCACGGGACTCAGCAATCTCACACCATGAGATCAAGACTATTTAAGCTTATAGGAAGGACAGAGTTTTGAGGTGGAGCTGCAGCAAGCGACTAGCATATATGGTGGCTATATTCGCAAAAGAGAGCGAGAAGAGGAGCAAAGCACGGTCGTGAAGCTAGTAGCGATCAAGAAGTGATCCTGAACTACTTACGTCAAACATAACTCCAACACCGTGTTCACTTCCCGGACTCCGCCGAGAAGAGACCATCACGGTTACACACACGGTTGATGTGTATTTTAATTAAAGTCAACTTCGGGTTTTCTACAACCGGACATTAACAAACTCCCATCTGCCTCATAACTGCAGGCACGGCTTTCGAAAGATAATACCCTGCAGGGGTGTCCCAACTTAGCCCATTATAAGCTCTCACGGTCAACGAAGGATATTCCTTCTACCGAAGACCCGATCGATCTCGAATCCCGGACTACAAGACATTTCGACAGAGAATAAAACAAGACCAGCAAAGCCGCCTGATTGTGCCGACAAATCCAGATAGGAGCTGCACATATCTCGTTCTCGTGGCACATCCGGATGAGACTAGCTACGAGTAAAAACAAGCCTCGAGTTTCCCGTGGTGGCCCAAGCAGTAGCTCGATTCGGGCCAGCACTCAAGGAGCACCGTCCGGGGTTAAAATAAAGATGACCCTCGGGCTCGCGAAAACCCGGGGGAAAAAGGCTTAGGTGGCAAATGGTAAAACCAAAGTTGGGCCTTGCTGGAGGAGTCTTATTCAAAGCGAACTGTCAAGGGGGTCCCATAAATCACCCAACCGTGTAAGGAACGCGAAATCAAGGAACATAACACCGGTATGACGGAAACTAGGGCGGCAAGAGTGGAACAAATCACCTGGCATAAGGCCGAGTCTTCCACCCTTTACAAAGTATATAGATGCATTAATTATAGCAGATATATTGTGATATCCCCAACAAGTAAACATGTTCCAACAAGGAACAACATCTCCATGTTCCAACAAGGAACAAACTTCATCATCACCTGCAACTAGCAACGCTATAAGAGGGGCTGAGCAAAGCGGTAACATAGCCAAACAACGGTTTGCTAGGAAAGGATGGTTAGGGGCTTGACATGGCAATATGGGTGGCATGATATAGCAAGTGATAGGCATCGTAGCATAGGCATAGCAAAAGAGCGAGCATCTAGCAAGCAAAGATAGAAGTGATTTCAAGGGTATGGTCATCTTGCCTGCAAGGTTCTCAGAGTTGTCGAAAGCTTGATCCTCGAAAGCGTTCTCAACAGGTTCCTCGTTCACGTACTCGTCTCCCGGCTCTACCCAAAGCAAGAACACAAACAATGGAACCACAATAAATCACGGTGCAACGCACAAGCAACATGATGCAATATATGGCATGATATGCGAGATGTGATATGCAATGCGTATGCGCGCTTTGGAAGGAAAATGATGAACCAGGCATCAACTTGGCAAACCAAGTATGCCGCTGGAAAGATGAGATGATTTCGGTTGAAATCGATATAAAGATCACCGGAATCGGATGCACGGTTTGCAAATGACAAGCAAAACAAGAATGGCACAAATCTGCCATTAACAGCATTATGCCACATAGCAAGCAACAAGGAATTAAGATGCTGCACCCAAACGTGCCAGAAAAGCATATGGCAGTGATCTACTCAAGATGCTTGACAAAAGATGAACACTGAGCTACGGCTAAATCACATCATAACAGGTCCAAACAAGCATGGTAAAAGTGCAAAATATATCAGCTTCACAGACTTAGTGAAAATACTGAACATGGCAAAATCAGCATCAGGAAGCAAGCAATGTTCAGAGCAAGCAAACAACATTCTACAGGAACTTATAATAGCAAAACAAGGCATGGCATGAATCTACTCAAAGCATAGAACAAAAGTCCCTTACCGACCATGAGCCAAAAGGGATCATAAAATACAATAACACCCATGTCAATATAGCAAGTTTTGTTAACAGATTCAGCAACAGGGCATGGCAATAACAGATAACAAGTAGGCATGTTTAAGAGCTCGATGCACTCTCTACAGAGCATTACACTCTCTCCATCAAGAAGACATGGCATAGAAGACATACATGGCAAGAACAACATCATAGCATACACGGATCAACTACAACAACCTTGGCAAAATTGAATAACATGTAAACAATCTGCCAGGAAACATTTTATAGCAAAAGTAGAGCTCGATTGACTCAAGCTATGGCACTCCATAATTGCAAACAAGGGCATGGATGGATAGAGCATAACCATATGTTCAAAACATCCTTACTGAAGTATCTCAAAATATGCATGGATCTCTCGGTAGCATCAAGTTAACATGGCATAAAAATATCAGCAAAACAGGGGCTGAAATCAGCAACATCATGAAGCCTAGTTTGCATGCTTGTGCTAGTCACCACAGAGATCACAAAAATACATGGCATACACCCCTGTAAATATGGCATGGCATATTACAAAACACATGTAGGACTCAAATCCATAGGGTGCACACATCAATCATGGCAAAAATGACAAAAGTGCATGTTCTGTTAAGAAACAGAAACTAACATCACATAGCCCTCTTCTAACAGCATTTCGGGCATCAAGGTGAGCTCAAATGAAAAAGATTCAATGAGATGAAATGATCTACTCTTCGAGGCGAACATTTTGACATATTACACGCACGAAACGGAGCAATGTGCAGAGAGTTATGGCATGACGAAACTGTAACAAATTAATCACAGAAAAATGACTTAGATGAATCAGGGGGGAGAGAAGAAGTCAACCCTGGTGAATTTTGGATCAAGATCCGATCGGGGCAAGGTGGCCGGCCAGAGTGGCGGCTCGCCGAAGGAGGGAGGAGGAAGGAGAGGCCGGGGCGGAGGCCGAGGCGGCGGGCGGCGCCGGGACGGCCGACGGTGGCCGACGGGCCGGGCCGGCGAGGTCCGGCAAGACGGGCGGCGGTGGCGGGCGATGGCGGCGGCCGAGGCGGCGGAGGGTGACGGCGGCGCGGACGGGGAGCCGGCGCTGGGCGGCGATGGTTGCTGGGCCCCTTCGGGCAAGGGGCGGGCGGCGGCGGGCGGCCGAGCGCCACGTGGCGGCGCGCGGTTTGTCCAGGGCGGCGGCGGGTTTTCGTCCGGTGCGGACCGGACGTGTCCGGCGCGCGGAGGGGGATTTCGCTAGGGTTTCGGGATCCGGATTTGGAGGGGGAGATGCATATTTATAGGTAGAAGGAGCTAGGAAGCTCCAAATGAGGTGCGGTTTTCGCCCACACGATCGTGATCCGACGACGGAGAGCATGGAAGTGACTTAGATGGGTTATTGGGCTGTTTTGGAGGGGTGTTGGGCTGCAACTTAAAAGAGGCCTTTGCGAGAGTGCGGTTAACCGTTGGAGTACCAAACGAGCTCCAAATGACCAAACTTGACAGGTGGTCTACCGTGGTGTACCAAGGCCACTTGACAAACCTCGGTCCATTCCGAGAAAGTTTAGTACCGCCACGGAAAAATGTAAAAGGGGACGCCGGGGACATAGGAGTGCCGGATTGCAAAATGCAGAAACGGAAAATGCTCGGAATCATGAGACGAACACGTATGCAAATGCGATGCACATGACGACATGATATGAAATGCATGACATGGACAAAATGCAAAAAGAAGAAAAACCCAACCACGGAGGGAATATCATATCACAATGCCGAAAATGGCAAGAGTTGGAGTTACAAATATGGAGAGTTACATGCGGGGTGTTACATCCGCACTGGGAAGACGCCATGCACCAGGGAGCTGCTGGCGAAGGGCTACCGGAAAACTGGCCCCAGGAGGGATTATTAGTTTTAGTATTGTTCGTTTTCAATTTTATGCATTGTACCTAGTAGTTAAGTATCATCACGTTTTCAATTTTATGACTCTAGCTATTATCATCCACATATACAGAATGGAAAGTGTATATACACACATTGAAACAGAACATATAAGAATGGAAAACAGAGTAGACACATTGAAACAGAGCAATATTATGATTGCTGTGAATACATAGCTATCCATGTCGAAACGACTTTCCAAAATAAAACGCGTCCATGAGACCATGAGCAGCAGCCCTTGCCTAGGGTAGCTCTTGGCTCTGCCTGAACTCGTGCAGGCGTTCGTCCAAGCGGTCGACATGCTCGTGGTACATCTGGAGCGTCATCTCGAGCTCCAAGTTGGCTCTTTCATCGGAGATCACCAGCTCGAGGATGCAACGGCCATGTTCCTCTATTGCGCCCAGGTGGACACCTGGGCCAAGGAGGCGGTCGAGCCTACGGACCAGCGCGTTGTCATCCAGCATGTCGCGTACAAGGCGAACGACGGCACCCACACAAACGGCGCGGCGGGCGTCCGGTGCAAGTACGGCGCGGCCGGCCTCTGGTGCAAGTACGGCGCTGAGGGCCTCTACCCACTCCTGGCGAGGAATGGGGGTACTGACGAGACGTGTACCGAGCTGCGACGCCGTGTCGACAGCACGCAAGCACCGATGGATCCGATGTTGCTATGCAGCGCACTGCGCCTCTCGCTCCGCGGCGCTCCAACAGTCTCGCCGTGTGGCGAGCCGCAGCCTATCTGCGCGGACGCGCCTAGCTTGCTCTGCGGTGCGCCATCCATCATGTTGTGTGGCGAGCTGCAGCCTGTCGGTGCTGACATGCCTATCTTGATCCGCGGCGCTCAAGCGCCATGCGCCAAAGGTCTGCTCAACCCTGGCGATGACGCGCATCACGGCGTTGTCCATCGCGTTGCCGGGGAGCGCCTTGGCCTCGACGGGCCATGGCGCCTGCTCGTTTTCCTCATCGACGAGGTTGATGGTAGAGGCGGCGCTTTGGTGGGTTGGCATGCTTGGAAAAGGTGGATGTGCTATAGGCTACACTTGTCGCCTCTGTGCGTCGCGCTCCCCTATGCGCAATATAGCAGGGCCGCGGGAAACAGGTGAGGAAATGGAGGGAAACGGTGGCGTGTTCATAAAACGCCATCAATTAATGGAAACTTAGCATCGAGCTAGCACAAGTCGTAGATGATGATCAGATGAACATGGACCACACCAGGGAACCCGTTAGTGATGAATTCATCAATCCCAAACGGTTGAATACTAGCAAGTGTTTGCCCACAACACACATGGCCTATTCCATCACAAATAGGTCGGATGGATCAACTGTATGCCGCGTATCGCACAATGTCAAAAAGTAATTGGGTAGACCTTCTTTAACGTGTGCTAAAAAATAAAAAAATAATAAAAAACAAGGACCTTGAGGTTAAATTAGCTGAGGGAATGGGGCATTTCGGTCATTTGAGCGAAATGACCCATCCCATCACCTAACTTAACATCGACACAACTTCCCATCCAGTCACCCATCCGATGGCTGCTCCAGCGTGAGCACACTTAACTTGATAGTTTTCTTACATGAGCTACTGGTGGAACAGCTAGTCCTTGCCGATAGGAATGCCTCTTCACATCCTTATGGCGTATCCGGATGACCGCCCGTCCCACAATGGCCAATAGATGTTGTGTAGACAGAGCATATCACATACGTCTTATTAGAAGCAATCGTCTGCGTTATTATCGGTCTTCGCACACATTTCTGATTACAGACCTGTTTGCCGCGTATCACACACATCTTGTTATATTGAACCGTTTCTGTTCTCTTGCCTAATCACAAACAGTTCATCCGAGTGAACCGTATGATGTATATCGCACACACCTTCATCTGGCTGCCCGTTTCTTTTGTGTTTCCTAATCACAAACAGTTCATCCGAGTGAACCATATGCTGTGTATCGCACACGCCTTCATCTGCCTGCCCGTTTCTTTTGTTCCTCCTCATCGCAAATAGTTAATTGAACTGAACTGTATGTCCTTCATTGCACACGCAACTAAAACCTAAATTGTGTTTGATGCATCCGTCATCGCAAATGTTTTATACATTTCTGACGGTTTTCATTCAACACCGTTTGTGATTATGGCATCGCACACAGTTTCTCGAAGGGTCTCTGATTGTAGTGTCACGTTAGCAGCATCCTGCAGTAGTGAGCATTCACACTTCATAAATTATTTCTTTTATCATTTACCTACTCGAGGACGAGTAGGAATTAAGCTTGGGGATGCTGATACGTCTCCAACGTATCTATAATTTATGAAATATTCATGCTGTTATATTATCATTCTTGGATGTTTTACAATCATTTTATAGCAACTTTATATCATTTTTTGGGACTAACCTATTGACCCAGTGCCCAGTGTCAGTTGCTGTTTTTTGCTTGTTTTTTACATCGCAAGAAATAAATATCAAACGGAGTCCAAACACCGTGAAACTTTTTGTGGATTTTTTATGGACCATAAGACTCCCGATGGGACAGAGCAGCACCTGGGGGTGCCTCGAGGGGGGCACAACCCATCAGGGCGCGCCTGAGTACCCAGGCGCACCCAGGTGGGTTGTGCCCACCTCGGTGGCCTCCCGCACCCCCCTCTTTGCAATATAAAATCCCAAATATTCCAGAAACGCTCGGGGTTAACCCTAGATCAGAAGTTCCGCCGCTGCGAGGCTCTGTAGCCACCAAAAACCAATCTAGACCCTGTTCTGGCACTCTGTCGGAGGGGAAAATCATCACCGGTGGCCATCTTCATCATCCCGGCAGCCACCACGATGAGGAGGGAGTAGTCCACCGCGGGGCTGAGGGTTTGTACCAGTAGCTATGTGTTTAATCTCTCTCTCTCTCTCTCTCTCTCTCTCTCTCTCTCTTGTTCTTGAGACGTCACGATCTTGATGTATCGTGGGCTTTGTTAATATAGTCGGATCATATTGTGTTATCCCCTCTCTATCTTGTTGCGATGAATTGAGTTTTTCCCTTTGAGATTTCATTGTTATCAGATTGAATAATTTTAATGATTTGAGAGCGCTTGATATATGTCTTGCATATGAATACTCGTGGTGACAATGGGGTATCATATTGATTCACTTGATATATGTTTTGTGAAAGAAATATGCCCTAGAGGCAATAATAAAGTTGTTATTTATATTTCCTTATATCATGATAAATGTTTATTATTCATGCTAGAATTGTATTAACCGGAAACTTAGTACATGTGTGAATACATAGACAAACAGAGTGTCCCTACTATGCCTCTACTAGACTAGCTCGTTAATCAAAGATGGTTAAGTTTCCTAACCATAGACATGTGTTGTCATTTGATGGACGGGATCACATCATTAGAGAATGATGTGATGGACAAGACCCATACGATAGCTTAGCATTAATGATCGTTTAGTTCTATTGCTATTGCTTTCATCATGACTTATACATGTTCCTCTGACTATGAGATTATGTAAATCTCGAATACCGGAGGAACACCTTGTGTGCTATCAAACGTCATACGTAAATGGGTGATTATAAAGATGCTCTACAGGTGTCTCCGATGGTGCTTGTTGAGTTGGCATAAATCGAGATTAGGATTTGTCACTTCGTGTTTCGGAGAGGTATCTCTCGGCCCTCTCGGTAATGCTCATCACTATAATCCTTGCAAGCAGTGTGACTAATGAGTTAGTTGCGGGATGATGCATTACGGAACGAGTAAATAGACTTGTCGGTAACAAGATTGAACTAGGTATGATGATACCGACGATCGAATCTTGGGCAAGTAACATACCGATGACAAAAGGAACAACGTATGTTGTTATGCGGTTTGACTGATAAAGATCTTCGTAGAATATGTAGGAGCCAATATGAGCATCCAGGTTCTGCTATTGGTTATTGAACGGAGATGTGTCTCGGTCATGTCTACATAGTTCTCGAACCCGTAGTGTCCGCACGCTTAACGCTCGATGACGATTTATATTATAAGTTATGTGATTTGATGACCGAAGTTTTTTCGGAGTCCCAAATGAGATCACGGACATGACGAGGAGTCTCGAAATGGTTGAGACATAAATATTTATATACTGGAAGGTTACATTCAGACACCGGAATCGTTCGGGTTGTTTCGGATGTGTTTCGGAGTACCGGGGGTTACCGGAACCCCCCTGGAAGTTCATGGGCCTTCATGGGCCTTAGTGAAAAGGAGAGGAGGGCCATAATGGAGGCCCCCCATGGCCAGTCCGAATTGGACTAGGGAGGGGGACGGCGCCCCTCTTTCCTTCTCCCCTCTTCCTCCTTCCCTCTCTCTCCCTCTTGGAAATGGAAGGGGACTTGTACGTCCATTTTGTATCATGCTTTTATATCGATATTTATTGCATTACGGGCTGTTATTACACGTTATGTCGCAATACTTATGCCTATTCTCTCTTATTTTACAAGGTTTACATAACGAGGGAGAATGCTGGCAGCTGGAATTCTGGGCTGGAAAAGGAGCAAATATTAGAGACCTATTCTGCACAACTCCAAAAGTCCTGAAACTCCACGAAAGTCATTTTTGGAAATAATAAAAATATTGAGCAAAAGAAGTACACCAGAGGGGGACCCACCTGGCCACGAGGGTGGGGGGTGCGCCCCCTGCCTCGTTGGCCCCCCTGTTGGCTCTACGATGGCCATCTTCTGCTATATGAGGTCTTTCGTCGAGGAAAAAATCATAAGCAACCTTTCGGGACGAAACTCCGCTGCCACGAGGCGGAACCTTGGCGGAACCAATCTAGGGCTTCGGCATAGCTGTTCTGCCGGGGACACTTCCCTCCGGGAGGGTGAAATCATCACCAACGCTCCTCTCAGCAGGAGATGGAAATCTCCATCAACATCTTCACCAGCACCATCTCCTCTCAAAACCCTAGTTCATCTCTTGTATCCAATTCTTGTCTCCAAGTCCGGGATTGGTACTAGTAGGTTGCTAGTAGTGTTGATTACTCCTTGTAGTTCATGCTAGTTGGTTTATTTGGTGGAAGATCATATATTCAGATCCTTTATGCATGTTAATACCCCTCTGATTATGAACATGAATATGCTTTGTGAGTAGTTACATTTGTTCCTGAGGACATGGGAGAAGTCTTGCTATTAGTAGTCATGTGAATTTGGTATTCGTTCGATATTTTGATGAGATGTATGTTGTCTAGCCTCTAGTGGTGTTATGTGAACATCGACTACATAACACTTCACCATTATTTGGGCCTAGAGGAAGGCATTGGGAAGTAATAAGTAGATGATGGGTTGCTAGAGTCACAGAAGCTTAAACCCTAGTTTATGCGTTGCTTCGTAAGGGGCTGATTTGGATCCATATGTTTCATGCTATGGTTAGGTTTACCTTAATACTTTTGTTGTAGTTGCGGATGCTTGCAATAGAGGTTAATTATAAGTGGGATGCTTGTTCAAGTAAGAACAGCACCCAAGCACCGGTCCACCCACATATCAAATTATCAAAGTACCGAACGCGAATCATATGAACGTGATGAAAACTAGCTTAACGATATTCCCATGTGTCCTCGGGAGCGCTTTTCCTTATATAAGAGTTTGTCTAGGCTTGTCCTTTGCTACAAAAAGGATTGGGCTACCTTGCTGCACTTTATTTACTTTTGTTACTTGTTGCTCGTTACAAATTATCCTATCACAAAACTACCTGTTACCACTTATTTCAGTACTTGGAGAGAATACCTTGCTGAAAACCGCTTATCATTTCCTTCTGCTCCTCATTGGGTTCGACACTCTTACTTATCGAAAGGACTATGATAGATCCCCTATACTTGTGGGTCATCAAGACTCTTTTCTGGCATCGTTGCCGGGGAGTGAAGCGCCTTTGGTAGGTGGAATTTGGTAAGGAAAATTTTATAGTGTGCTGAAATTTACTGTCACTTGTTACTATGGAAACTAATCCTCTGAGGGGCTTGTTCGAGGTATCTTCACCCCGACCAGTAGAGCAAAGAGATGCTCCTCAACCTACTGAACCTATTGCAAATGAAAATGTCCCCTTTGAAGTTCCTTCGGGTATGTTAGAAAAACTATTAGTTAATCCTTTTGTAGGAGATGGAACAAAGAATCCTGATGAACACCAAATATATGTGGATGAAGTTTGTGGATTATTTTAGCTTGCAGGTATACCCGATGATGTAGTTAAGAAGAAGGTCTTCCCTTTATCTTTGAAGGGAGATGCATCGACATGGTATACACTATGTGATGACACGGGATCATGGAACTATAGACGAATGAAATTGGAATTTCATCAAAAGTATTATCCTATGCATCTTGTTCATCGTGATCGCAATTATATATACAATTTTTGGCCTCGCGAAGGAGAAAGCATCGCTCATGCTTGGGGGAGGCTTAAATCAATGTTATATTCATGCCCCAATCACGAGCTCTCAAGAGAAATAATTTTTCAAAAAATTTATGCTTGGCTTTCTCGCAATAATAAATCCATGCTCGATACTTCTTGTGCTGGCTCTTTTATGATGAAGACTATTGAATTCACATGGAATTTATTGGATAGAATTAAACGCAACTCTGAAGATTGGGATCTCGACGAAGGTAAGGAGTCAGGTATGACACCTAAGTTTGATTGTGTTAAATCTTTTATGGATACCGATGCTTTCCGTAAATTTAGCACTAATATGGACTTGACTCTGAGATAGTAGCTTCTTTTTGTGAATCTATTGCTACTTATGTTGATCTCCCCAAGGAGAAGTGGTTTAAATATCATCCTCCCATAGAAGTAAAAGTAGCAGCACCTACTAAAGTTGAAGAAAAGACTGTCACTTATAACGATCCTGTTGTTCCTACTTCTTATGTTGAGAAACCACCTTTCCCTGTTAGAATAAAGGATCATGCTAAAACTTCAACTGTGGTTCGTAAAAGTAATATTAGAACTTATACACCTCCTGAGCAAGTCAAAGTTGAACCTAATATTGCTATTGTTAAAGATCTCTTGGTTGTTAATATTGATGGGCATGTTATTCATTCCTCCGGTGAAACCGCTAGAATTGCCAAGCCTTGTGCTAAAGATAAACATAGACCTGTGGTAGGCATGCCTGTTATTTCTGTTAAAATAGGAGATCATTGTTATCATGGCTTATGTGATATGGGTGCTAGTGCTAGTGTTATACCGCATACTTTATACGAAGAAATTAAGCATGAAATTGCACCTGCTGAGTTAGAAGGTATTGATGTTACAATTAAACTTGCCAATAGAGATACTATATCAGCAATAGGAATTGTTAGAGATGTTGAAGTCTTGTGTGGGAAAACTAAATATCCTACTGATTTTCTTGTTCTTGGTTCCCCACAAGATAGCTTTTGTCCAATTATATTTGGTAGGCCCTTCTTGAATACTGTTAATGCTAAGATAGACTGCGAAAAGAATGTTGTTACTATTGGTTTGGGTGATATGTCTCATGAGTTTAATTTCTCTAAATTTAGTAGACAACACTGTGAAGAAGAATTGCCTAGTAAGGATGAAATTATTGGTCTTGCTTCTATTGCCGTACCTCCTAGTGATCCTTTAGAACAATATTTGCTAGACCATGAAAATGATATGTTTATGAATGAAAGAAGGAAATAGATGAAGTATTCTTTAAACAGAACCTATTCTCAAACACAATTTGCCGGTTGAAACTTAGGGATCCTCCTCCACCCAAGGGTGATCCGTGTTTGACCTTAAACCGCTGCTCGATAATCTTAAATATGCTTATCTTGATGAAAAGAAGATATATCCTGTTATTATTAGTGCTAACCTTTCAGAGCATGAAGAAGAGAGATTATTGAAAACTCTGAAGAAGCACCGTGCTGCTATTGGATATACTCTTGATGATCTTAAGGGCATTAGCCCCACTCTATGTCAACATAAAATAAATTTGGAAGAAGATGCCAAACCAGTCCGTGATCATCAACGAAGGCTGAATCCTAAGATGAAAGAAGTGGTAAGAAAAGAAATACTAAAGCTTCTGGAGGCAGGTATAATTTCTCCAGTTGCTGATAGTCAGTGGGTAAGTCATGTCCATTGTGTCCCTAAAAATGGAGGTATTACTGTTGTTCCTAATGATAAAGATGAATTGATTCCGCAAAGAATTATTACATGTTATAGGATGGTAATTGATTTCCGCAAATTAAATAAGGCTACTAAGAAAGATCATTACCCCTTACCATTTATCAATCAAATGCTAGAAAGATTATGTAAACATACACACTATTGCTTTCTAGATGGTTATTCTGGTTTCTCTCAAATACCTGTGTCAGCTAATGATCAATCTAAGACTACTTTTACCTGCCCTTTTGGTACTTTTGCTTATAGACGTATGCCTTTTGGTTTACGTAATGCACCTGCTACCTTTCAAAGATGCATGATGGCTATATTCTCTAACTTTTGTGAAAAGATTTGTGAGGTTTTTATTGACGATTTTTCCGTCTATGGATCTTGTTTTGATGATTGCTTGAGCAACCTTGATCGAGTTTTGCAGAGATGTGAAGAAACTAATCTTGTATTGAATTGGGAAAAGTGCCACTTTATGGCTAATGAAGGTATTGTCTTGGGGCATAAAGTTTCTGAAAGAGGTATTGAAGTTGATAAAGCCAAGGTTGATGCTACTGAAAAGATGCCATGTCCCAAGGACATCAAAGGTATAAGAAGTTTCCTTGGTCACAACGGTTTTTATAGGAGGTTCATTAAGGACTTCTCAAAAATTTCTCGGCCTCTGACCAATTTATTACAAAAAGATATACCATTTGTCTTTGATGATGATTGTGTAGAAGCATTTGAAATACTTAAGAAAGCATTGATCTCTGCACCTATTGTTCAGCCACCTGATTGGAATTTACCCTTTGAAATTATGTGTGATGCTAGTTATTATGTTGTAGGTGCTGTTCTAGGGCAAAGAGTTGATAAGAAATTAAATACTATCCATTATGCTAGTAAGACTCTAGACAATGCTCAAAGAAATTATGCTACTACTGAAAAAGAATTCTTAGCAGTTGTATTTGCTTGTAATAAGTTCAGACCTTATATTGTTGATTCTAAAGTAACTATTCACATGGATCATGCAGCTATTAAATATCTTATGGAAAAGAAAGATGCTAAACCTAGACTCATTAGATGGGTTCTCTTGCTACAAGAATTTGATTTACATATTGTTGATAGAAAGGGAGCTGAGAACCCCGTTGTAGACAACTTGTCTAGGTTAGAAAATGTTCTTGATGACCCACTACCTATTGAAGATAGCTTTCCTGATGAGCAATTAAATGTCATAAATACTTCTCGTAGTACTCCATGGTATGCTGATTATGCTAATTACATTGTTGCTAAATTTATACCACCTAGTTTCACATACCAGGAAAAGAAAAAGTTTTTCTATGATTTGAGACATTACTTTTGGGATGACCCACATCTTTATAAAGAAGGAGTAGATGGTGTTATAATACGTTGTGTACCTGAGCATGAACAGGAACAAATCCTACACAAGTGTCACTCCGAAGCTTATGGAGGACACCACGCTGGAGATAGAACTTCACATAAGGTATTGCAATCCGGGTTTTATTGGCCTACCCTCTTCAAGGATGCCCGTAAGTTTGTCTTATCTTGTGATGAATGTCAAAGAATTGGTAATATTAGTAGACGTCAAGAAATGCCTATGAATTATTAACTTATTATTGAACCATTTGATGTTTGGGGCTTTGATTATATGGGACCTTTGTAGCGACCCAACCTCAGACGGTCAAGCCTCTGTGTATCTGTGCCATCCCTGGATCAGTATGCTGGCACACACAGTACCTCAATGTATATATCAAAGTGCAATCACATGTATAAATAACGTAAAACGGATATATACCCCATAAGTCACAGCGGAAACATTTAGTCGGGTGTGGAGTCCCATCAACACCATCGGCAGGTTGAGTGTAGACCGTAACCCTGTACCGTACTCTTATTCGTCGGAAGAAAGTATCTGCAACATGATATGTTGCAGCCGTGTAGGTCAGTACATTGAATGTACCGGCAAGATCACAACATGAGAAAACAGATAATAAAACTATACTATATGCAATATGGCTTTGTGGCTCCGTGTCTGAGTTTTGTTTTGCATAAAAGATGGTTTTATTTTCCCTACATCAAAGGAATAACTGAGTCTGTACTATGGAGTTTTCTATCATGACATGGTTCCGCCAACCGATGTCTCATAGCCCAAAATCATCATAAGTTGCCCACAATTAAGTTATCAATCCGGTGTTGAGAGTTCCGAGATAGATCCAAGTCCAGATGCTCAAATTGTCCGTAACCGGGGACACGGCTAATCGATTAGGTTTTAACCCTCTGCATAGGTTTGTACACTTTACCCGCAAGATTCGATCCTCTCTTTACGTTCTCGCACTTCAGGTGTTTGAGAACAAGATGACCAAACATGGTCTTCGAAGAGTTCCCGACCACTGTCCGTGCTCATCCAATCCTACCGTAGTTCTACATCTGCTAGCACCGCCCCAGCCAGAGTCACAACTAAGGTTGACCAAGCCAGAGCCCATAGTGACTTGCGGTTGCATGTAAGCTTCCGGGCATGAAGTATTCTTCCGTCTCTTTGAGTCTGGGTGAAGCTTTCCGCAAGATGTCATGGCGCTTCTCCATGCATCCCGCCAACCACTGGTTTCTCCAGGTGCCCGTCAACCGCCCTTCACCCAAAGAGTGTGTATTGAATTCTTTTCTCGAGTCTTGAAGTCTTGAGGCCTTGAAGATGCAGTCCTTGCAGATTCCATCATGGAGTTGTCGTCATTGACGTAGATCCTCCATTCTCACACCACTCCCGAGCACTCATACCAACCCCGTCTACTATAGCGTAGCATTAAAATAAATAACGTCCCGGGCTTGGTAACGGGGTGATGGGTTCCTACCTCATGCATACTACTCAACTACAAGGATTCAATATCACTACTCAACGGGGTGATGGGTTCCTAAGTAAAATTTAACAACAAAGAAAATACCAACATAATAAATAATCTGAAAAGAAAATATAAAACAACTAATTTTAACAGAAAGTATTTTTCATAAACTTTTAATAGCAAAAAGAAACAAATAAAAAAGCTTTTATGAAACACTAACTATGACCTAAACAAGTTTTCATACAAAACTAAATAAAATAAATTTTTAAATAAAACAAAATTTTCTTTGGTTTACTAACAGAAACAAAACTAAATTTGTCAAAAGTGCCAAAAATAAATAATTTAAAACTAATAAAAACAATAAAGAAAAGACTAAAACAAAGCTATAACTAAAACAGTACTGTTTTGCTAAAAACCTAATTTAAAAATAAAGTAAAAATAAATAAGTATATGCTACTGGATAGACAAAACCATAATAAAACAGTAGCAAAAGAATCAATCAAAATACTTTGTAAAACTCAAAATATGACCAAATTAGTGCTTTGAACAAATTTCATCAAATTCAAATTTAAACTATTCAAATTTGAAACCTAAGTAC
Source organism: Aegilops longissima (assembly GCA_021605205.1). Lineage (NCBI taxonomy): Eukaryota > Viridiplantae > Streptophyta > Magnoliopsida > Poales > Poaceae > Aegilops > Aegilops longissima. The sequence continues at coordinate 77,823,590 of CM038676.1, read as the reverse complement.
ACAAACAGAAACTTAAGCAAATTTGTGACACAATGCAAAAAGAATCACTCAATTTGGATTAAAAACCTAAAAGTTATAAGCAATATAAAATCAGAACTATTCTGATTTTAAAACAGAAACGAAAAAAAAGAAAACGAGCAGGTGCTACGTGGCCTACTGCTACTGGGCTAAACCGGTGAGCGTTTGGTAACTAAACGGCGCTCGGCCGATACTTAACAAAACCGTGCATGCACGTGTAATAAAAAAACCGGGGAACTGGTTCGAACTAAACCGGACTCAACCGTAACTAAACCGATCTAAAAAAACCACGTACCTATTCGATCTAAACTAATCAGGGCCGTTGAAACTAGATCGGAGGGATGAGAAGCTCACCGCGGCGGAAACGAACTCCGGCGAGATGCTCCGGCTTCGGTGGTCGACGGGGACGGCACTTCGGTCGTCGGTGAGCTCGGTGGGGTGTACGGGGTGATACAGCGGACGACGGCGAGTCCAGTGGTGGTCGTGGCGTCAGCGAAGGTCGACGGAGGAGGACGACGGCGAGGTCGAGGCGGCGGTAGCGTTCGGGCGTTGGCGGATGACGGTGCTCCGGTGGGTTTTGGGCTCGGGCGAGGGCACGGGGAGATGCGGACGAGCGAGGAGAGTCCGGAGGTGGTCTTGGGGGCGGCGAGGGGGTCGGAGTAGCTCGGTGGGGCGGCAATGGCGCGGCAGGGGCACTCGGCTCCGGCGAGCAATGGCGGCGAGCGGAGAGGGTTTCGGCGAGGGGAAAGGAGGGGGACGGGTCGAGGGAGACGGGGTTTATATGGGGGGGGGGGACTTGGAGGAGGGGGCGGATCGGGGAGAGGATCCCGAGGATCACGGGATTCCGGCGGCGCCGGCGGTGGTTCTGGCGTGGGGAGGAAGAAGCTGGAGGCGGGGTGGATCGATCGGGTGGTGGGACCCGGCGGTCAGTGAGAGAGGGAGTGGGGAGAGCGAGCGGGCGAGCGGTGCGAAGGGGTTTCGGCGCGGGTGAGCTGTTGGGCCAGCCTGGCGCATAGGTTGGCCGAGGGAGAGAGAGAGAGAGTTGGGCCTCGGTGGCTTCGGCCGTTTTGTTTTTTTTATAAAACACAGACAACAAAACAAACACAAATAAATGAATAAATAATATTATATAGACATATAATTTATCAAAATTTTCAGAAAAAGATTTCCTACAACATGAACTATTTTTCAAGTTCATATAAAATCCTCAAAAATTTGCAAAACTGAAATAGTGTTGCTGTTGCAATAAAACCCAACAAAAATCATTTTTAAAACACCAAAATGACTTCAAAATTATTTCTCCTAATTTTCCATTGAAGGAATCATTTTACCCTCATTCCCATTTATTTATTTTAGGAGAAAAATAATTTGAATAAAATCCAAATAATTCCAACTTTGAAAGGGAGTTTCAAAATACTTTCAAATGACTTTCAATTTGATTCTTTTAGCTTCCAACTCATATTTCATATAATTGAAGAAGTCATTTTATCTTCTCTCATGAAAATCATTGAGTTGCATAAAGTTTCTGAATTTGAAATATTTCCAAACAGAATTCAAATCCTTTCAAAACCCTTTTCATTATTTAAATGGAAGAAGTCATATCATCTTCTCTCTAGGGTTTTGTATTTGAATTGAATTTGAACTCATGGAGATCATAAATGCAAGGTGAAAGTTTGGGAATGTCATTTCATTCCCTCTCAGTAAACTTTCAAAAAGTTTCAAATTTCACTCAATTTCACACAATCAATCACACAACAAACAATCAATCCATCAAAACTATTTATTTAATATAACATTCCAAAATTTAGAATTTTGGGATGTTACAAATCTACCACACTTAAAATGAATCTCGTCCTCGAGATTCGAAAAGGCTAGCAAGAAAGGGTTAGGGGTTGGGGGTCTTCTAGCAAATGTTTTGGTCGGAAAGGTCAGGGGTGCTACCACACTTAAAAGAAGGTTACGGTTCCAATAAACTCAGATATTTCCTCTGGAGTGCCGACAATATATGTCTCTTCACATATCTTACAATAGCTCCTTCATTAACGCTCTTCTGTCAGAAGCATAGAGTTTTCCTCAAAATCTTGGTTCGGGTCGTCAAAGTTGAAGTTCGTCCGAGACTGGATCTTCTGATAGGTCTGCGTCCATTCTAGACAACTATCGAAATACTCATGGGGGTCTACCATTAATGGTTTCTACAGAAAAAGGGCCTTGGCTTATTTCTCACCGTATAATCTATGATTGGCAACGGTTGCCTGTAAAGGGTTCCATCGTCCTACCATTCTATGGTTTTATGGCTTGACGTGTCGACACTCTTCTAAGGTTTTCAAGGCTCTCTGATTTTCCATCAACATACGATAGTTCATGATAGAAGTCTCCGGTATGGGGGCCAATCCATCCCGTACTTGAATCATTACCACATACGTAGACAGTGAATCACGTATTCTAACACTTGGGCATACTCACAAGCATTGCAGAATTTCCCTCGTCGACGAAGTGAGTTCGAATAAATCCATGGTTTCTGCAAGCTGAACAAAACATCTATCGTTCTTCACAATCCTCGGGTTTTCGTATCCTCCTAAACATGTCGGATGATTAAACTCAGAGTTTTCTTCCGAAACATGTTCCTACAGCAAGAGTGTGCCTGCTTCTTATTAACTCCTGGGCCTGTGGGTTATGGCCCACTTCAACTCTTGTACAAGTTTAACTCATCCTTCCGAGGATTATCATTCCATATTCCAACATTACATGTCCTGTAAATCCAATAGTACTTCTTCCTTCATACCCTTGTGGTGACGATCATACAAAACTCCAACTTATTTTGTCCAGCTTCCTTCTATGGACCGTCATGAATAACACATTTCTTTCGTTATTGATCATGTGGCTTTATGGAGTACTACGACACCAAAAAAAATGCACTAGTTTATCCATAATCATATTATTTTTCATATCAAATCTTTTATTACATCCTTAACCATTTTTCGTAAATCCATCTTCCAAAAAGTACTTTGTTACAAATGCTGCCACCCACATGATTTGGTATGGTCAGGCATTACTTCCAACTTTATTTATTTATCCTCCTCGAGGATTCTTTAGTCCTTCTGCAATTGTGCGACATGCGCCTGGAAATCTTCAATCTTCTGTTTCATCGTGGTGGCCTTGAGCTTCACCTCCATCATGTCTGCATGCACTTCTCTGAGGTATTCCTGAGTATAACGGAGTCTTGCTTCAAGTATTTCTCCGATCCGCGATGGCTTCCATGGCTGCTTCACGAACAGCGTCGAAGAAAGTTGCTTGTGGTACACGTGAGATGAAAAAGTACTGCCCCATCATCTTTGGGCAAACTCCCTTCAAACGGTGGAGGTGTACCGCCACATACCAAAGTTCCACTCCCTTTTGCATGAAGGGGTAGCCTTTGTAGACTGCATCTCCTTCAAGGTGAATATGCTTCATCATGTCCTTCAGGATCTTCGGGTAATCATGATCACTTGTCAGGGTCATGATCGTTTCCGTACCTTTAAGGAAAGACTCGTAAAGGGTCGTCATTTGCAGTTGTAAAACAAACATGGTGCTCAGAATAAGGTACATATCTCCTGGGGTACACATTCATATCATCCAAACAAAACTTCAAACTCATTTTTTTTCCAAACTCCAACCTATGGGACACATTTCCATTTCCATTGGTCTAGTGTTCTTCATAGGGTACTATCATCCTTAAAATGAAATTCACAAATCCATCCATAGACCATATTTCTCATATCCTCGAAAATGGTCAAAATCCGTGTTCATAGAGTAACAACTCATACAATTAAACATATGAAAACATGTCACCTTAACTTTATTGATTTCATGAATCCATTACAAACTCTAAGCACCCATTACATAACTCAACTTATTGTAATCATAAAAAAATTTGGTTTCTACCACTCTTATTATCCATGTCAAAATTCCAACTACTCAACTCCAGCTTCCTTCTTGTAGGAACATTTAGTAGCATAATGTCCTGCTTCCTTGCAATGAAAACACATAACTTTCGATAAGTCTTTGGGCTTCTTGGAGATGGTGCCTGCTCCTTGAGTTCCTTGCTTCGTTTCAAGACAATGATTGGTATAATGCCCGACGTCCTTACATTCAAAACAGGTAATATGATTCTTGTCCCTCTTTGCAGAAATTGGGTTGTTCTGAGGGTGTCTTTGTTTTCTCTTCCTGGGTTTCTTCGTTCTGATCAAACCTTTTATTCCCTGTGGATCAAACTCTATTGCTTCCGTCGGGAAGTATCCCAGATACTCTTTTCTTTCCTTGGTGCAAGACTGTGAAAAATGTCCTTCTTCTCCACATGAATATCAGGCATTGGAGTAAAATCTGTTGAGGCCTTCTCCATCAGGGTCTTCAACACATTCCTTCATCACAGGTTCTTTCATAACTTCTCGGAGGGCTTCTTTCATGGCTTCCTTCAGCTGCTTGGTAATTTTCTGTACCTTGGGGTAAATCTGACATTGAGCAGGGTAGTGCATAGTTCCTTCACACAGGAAACAAGTAACCTGCCCAGTCGGGCATTCTTCCTCTGGGTGATTTTCCTCACAATAAGGGAATCCATCCTTGTGTTCTTCATTGGTGTGTCCTATTTCTCCGCAAATCTTGTAGGCACAAGGTTTCTTCTTCGGGTTATCATAGTGCTTCCGAATAAGGCGTGATCTCAACAGGGTCTTTTTGAATTCCTCCCAAGTTCTTGCTCCATTAAATCCTTGTATGGCTTGATGCATTTTCCACCAGGTTGCAGCACTTTCTGTAAAGCACTGAAGAGCGTATTGAACCTCATACTTCCTTGGAATCAATTTTTTTCTAAATTGATCCTCCATGTTTTGAATCCATAGCTCTTCCTCCAACTGAGTAATCGGTCCAGAGAATAGCAGACCAACTTCATTCATCATCTATGGGGTCCAAAAGTTTTGGGATGAGATATGAGAGAGGTGGGGAGGAATACACACAATACAAACAATAGTTTTTGAAGAAACGGGTTTTACTTTGGGGCTGTCGGAAAACATCAAACAAATGACAGCTCACAAATCATCGCATCTAACGCAGGTGTATAACAGGGGTTTGGTCTCTAAAGGTCAAATAATTCTTCAGGAACTTCAAATTCTTCAAGTCTTCAGAGTCTTCAATTGTTGCTGCTGCAATTCTTCCAACGCATGGTGAAATCCTCTTTACTCTGAAATGGCCATCAGTTGTCCGATATCTTTAATTCTTGGAGTGACTTCAGTTGATCTTCCGTGTGGTCAAAAGGGAAAGGTGTATATTCTAACTATTTGAGGTCAGAGGAACTACTTGATAAAATGAGAAGTAAAGGATCCTTTTGAAAATAAAGTTTTTTGAGACATCCTGTCCTAGGGGCTTTCCGATTTCTAGGGTCACGTTCTACAGTCAACATGTGCTCTGATACCATATCTGTAGCGACCCAACCTCAGACGGTCAAGCCTCTGTGTATCTGTGCCATCCTCGGATCAAGTATCTTTGCACACACAAGACCTCAATGTATATATCAAAGTGCAATCACATGTATAAATAACGTAAAACTGATATATACCTCATAAGTCACAGCGAAACAATTAGTCGGTGTGGAGTCCCATCAAGGCCATCGGTAGGTTGAGTGTAGACCGTAACCTGCACTGCACTCTTATTCGTCGGAAGAAAGTATCGCAACATGATACGTTGCAGCCGTGTAGGTCAGTACATTGAATGTACCGGCAAGATCACAACATGAGAAAACAGATAATAAAACTATACTATATGCAATATGGCTTTGTGGCTCTGTGTCTGAGTTTTGTTTTGCATAAAAGCTGGTTTTATTTTCCCTACATCAAAGGAATAACTGAGTCTGTACTATGGAGTTTTCTATCATGACATGGTTCCGCCAACCGATGTCTCATAGCCCAAAATCATCATAAGTTGCCCACAATTAAGTTATCAATCCGGTGTTGAGAGTTCCGAGATAGATCCAAGTCTAGATGCTCAAATTGTTCGTAACCGGGGACACGGCTAATCGATTAGGTTTTAACCCTCTGCATAGGTTTGTACACTTTACCCGCAAGATTCGATCCCTCTCTTTACGTTCTCGCACTTGTGGTGTTTGAGAACAAGATGACCAAACATGGTCTTCGAAGAGTTCCCGACCACCGTCCGGTGCTCATCCAATCCTACCGTAGTACTACATCTGCTAGCACCGTCCCAGCCAGAGTCACAACTAAGGTTGACCAAGCCAGAGCCCATAGTGACTTGCGGTTGCACAGTAAGCTTCCGGCATGAAGTATTCTTCCGTCTCTTTGAGTCTGGGTGAAGCTTTCCGCAAGATGTCATGGCGCTTCTCCATGCATCCCGCCAACCACTGGTTTCTCCAGGTGCCCGTCAACCGCCCTTCACCCAATGAGTGTGTATTGAATTCTTGTCTCGAGTCTTGAAGTCTTGAGGCCTTGAAGATGCAGTCCTTGCAGATTCCATCATGGAGTTGTCGTCATTGACGAGATCCTCCATTCTCACACCACTCCGAGCACTCATACCAACCCGTCTACTACAACGTAGCATTAAAATAAATAACGTCCCGGGCTTGGTAACGGGTGATGGGTTCCTACCTCATGCATACTACTCAACTACAAGGATTCAATATCACTCCTGGAGGGATTGTTGCGAAGATGACACTAGATGCAATAAAACACATAGGTATGAAAAACATGGTCAAAGTGAACTTGCCTGGTATGTTGATGAAGATATAAACACTCTCGGAAACTTGATAAAACTATTCGTCACTCCGATGTAAATCTATATAGTCAAACATAGCATTCATATAAGCAAACATCCTAGCAAATAATTCTAACACTCATAATAAAACCAACAAATAAAAATGCAAATCAAGGGACACCAAATAAAAACAAAGGAAAACTACACAACAAAACTACTAAAGAAAACTCTAAGACATAACACAAAAAATAGTTTTGTCCTAAGTAAAATTTAACAACAAAGAAAATACCAACATAATAAATAATCTGAAAAGAAAATATAAAACAACTAATTTTAACAGAAAGTATTTTTCATAAACTTTTAATAGCAAAAAGAAACAAATAAAAAGCTTTTATGAAACACTAACTATGACCTAAACAAGTTTTCATACAAAACTAAATAAAATAAATTTTTAAATAAAACAAAATTTTCTTTGGTTTACTAACAGAAACAAAACTAAATTTGTCAAAAGTGACAAAAATAAATAATTTAAAACTAATAAAAACAATAAAGAAAAGACTAAAACAAAGCTATAACTAAAACAGTACTGTTTTGCTAAAAACCTAATTTAAAAATAAAGTAAAAATAAAGAAGTATATGCTACTGGATAGACAAAACCATAATAAAACAGTAGCAAAAAGAATCAATCAAAAATACTTTGTAAAACTCAAAATATGACCAAATTAGTGCTTTGAACAAATTTCATCAAATTCAAATCTAAACTATTCAAATTTGAAACCTAAGTACACAAACAGAAACTTAAGCAAATTTGTGACACAATGCAAAAAGAATCACTCAATTTGGATTAAAAACCTAAAAGTTATAAGCAATATAAATCAGAACTATTCTGATTTTAAAACAGAAACGAAAAAAAAAAGAAAACGGGCAGGTGCTACGTGGCCTACTGCTACTGGGCTAAACCGGTGAGCGTTTGGTAACTAAACGGCGCTCGGCCGATACTTAACAAAACCGTGCATGCACGTGTAATAAAAAAACCGGGGAACTGGTTCGAACTAAACCGGACTCAACCGTAACTAAACCGATCTAAAAAAAACCATGTACCTATTCGATCTAAACTAATCAGGGCCGTTGAAACTAGATCGGAGGGATGAGAAGCTCACCGCGGCGGAAACGAACTCCGGCGAGATGCTCTGGCTTCGGTGGTCGACGGGGACGGCGCTCCGGTCGTCAGTGAGCTCGGTGGGGTGTCTGAGGGTGATACAATGATTTACGACGGCGAGTCGAGGTGGTCGTGGCGTCAGCGGAGGTCGACGGAGGAGGACGACGGCGAGGTCGAGGCGGCGGTGGCGTTCGGGCGTCGGCGGATGACGGTGCTCCGGTGGGTTTCGGGTTCGGGCGAGGGCACGGGGAGATGCGGACGAGCGAGGAGAGTCCGGAGGTGGTCTTGGGGGCGGCGAGGGGGTCGGAGTAGCTCGGTGGGGCGGCAATGGCGCGGCGGGGGCACTCGGCTCCGGCGAGCAATGGCGGCGAGCGGAGAGGGTTTCGGCGAGGGGAAAGGAGGGGGACGGGTCGAGGGAGACGGGGTTTATATAGGGGGGACTTGGAGGAGGGGCGGATCGGGGAGAGGATCCCGAGGATCACGGGATTCAGCCATGGCGGCGGTGGTTCACAGCGTCATGGAGGAAGAAGATGGAGGGGTGGATCAATCGGCGGTGGGACCCGCGGTCAGTGAGAGAGGAGTGGGGAGAGCGGCGAGGCGGCGGTGCGAAGGGGTTTCATGCGGGTGAGCTCTTTGGGCCACTGGCGCATAGGTGGGCCGAGGGAGAGAGAGAGAGTTGGGCCTCGGTGGCTTCGGCCATTTTGTTTTTTTATAAAACACAGACAACAAAACAAACACAAATAAATGAATAAATAATATTATATAGACATATAATATATCGTAATTTTCAGAAAAAGATTTCCTGCAACATGAACTATTTTTCAAGTTCAAATAAAATCCTCAAAAATTTGCAAAACTCAAGTAGTGTTGCTGTTGCAATAAAACCCAACAAAAATCATTTTTAAAACACCAAAATGACTTCAAAATTATTTCTCCTAATTTTCCATTGAAGGGAATCATTTTACCCTCATTCCCATTTATTTATTTTAGGAGAAAAATAATTTGAATAAAATCCAAATAATTCCAACTTTGAAAGGGAGTTTCAAAATACTTTCAAATGACTTTCAATTTGATTCTTTTAACTTCCAACTCATATTTCATATAATTGAAGAAGTCATTTTATCTTCTCTCATGAAAATCATTGAGTTGCATAAAATTTCTGAATTTGAAATATTTCCAAACAGAATTCAAATCCTTTCAAAACCCTTTTTCATTATTTAAATGGAAGAAGTCATATCATCTTCTCTCTAGGGTTTTGTATTTGAATTGAATTTGAACTCATGGAGATCATAAATGCAAGGTGAAAGTTTGGGAATGTCATTTCATTCCCTGTCAGTAAACTTTCAAAAAGTTTCAAATTTCACTCAATTTCACACAATCAATCACACAACAAACAATCAATCCATCAAAACTATTTATTTAATATAACATTCCAAAATTTAGAATTTTGGGATGTTACAACCTTTTCCTGCCTCTAATGGATATACACATATTTTAGTTGTTGTTGATTACGTTACTAAATGGGTAGAAGCTATTCCAACTAGTAGTGCTGATCATAATACTTCTATTAAGATGCTTAAATAAGTTATTTTTCCGAGGTTTGGAGTCCCTAGATATTTAATGGCTGATGGTGGTTCACATTTTATTCATGGTGCTTTCCGTAAAATGCTTGCTAAGTATGATGTTAATCATAGAATTGCATCTCCTTATCACCCACAGTCTAGTGGTCAAGTAGAATTGAGTAATAGAGAGCTCAAATTAATTTTGCAAAAGACTGTCAATAGGTCTAGAAAGAATTGTTCGAAGAAACTTGATGATGCATTATGGGCCTATAGAACTGCATATAAAAATCCTATGGGTATGTCTCCATATAAAATGGTTTATGAAAAAGCATGTCACTTACCTCTCGAACTAGGACATAAGGCATATTGGGCTATTAAAGAGCTCAACTATGATTTCAAACTTGCTGATGAGAAGAGGTTACTTGATATTAGCTCACTTGATGAATGGAGAACCCAAGCTTATGAAAACGCCAAGTTGTTTAAAGAAAAAGTTAAAAGATGGCATGACAAAAGGATACAAAAGCGTGAGTTTAATGTAGGTGATTATGTATTGCTATACAACTCTCGTTTAAGAATTTTTGCAGGAAAACTTATATCTAAATGGGAAGGCCCCTACATTATCGAGGACGTATATCGTTCCGGTGCCATAAAAATCAACAACTTCGAAGGTACAAATCCGATGGTGGTGAACGGTCAAAGAATTAAACATTATATATCAGGTAATCCCATAAATATTGAAACTAATGTTATCGAAACCGTAACCCCGGAGGAATACATAAGGGACACTTTTCGGAACGTTTTAGACTCCGAAAAGGAATAGGTATGTGGTACGGTAAGTAAACCGACTCCAAAACAGTTTTTAAGGCAATATTTCTCCGTTTTGGAATATTTAGAAAAATAGAAAAATAAGTAGCAGTCCGGGAAGGACACGAGGGTCCCACGAGGGTGGAGGGCGCGCCCCCTACCTCGTGTTCACCTCGTGTGCCCTCCGGACTCCGTTTTCTTGCATGATACATATTTTGGACGGTAAAAATTCATTATATATTCTCCTGAAGGTTTTGACTCTTGTATCACGCAATTATCCTCTGTTTTCGTTTCGAGCTGTCCTGCTGCAGATTAGATCAACATGTCGTCCCATGATTCGGAAGGGGAGAGTTATGTGGATGATTACCTTGCAAATCCTAAGGTCTATGGAGATGTGGAGCACGATGGTTGGACTACGGAGGAAGAAGAGGACTATGAACCCAAGGGGAAGGAGGAGACGAGCTCAGATGAAGATGAAGCCCCATTACCTCAACCTGGGGACATGCATGTGGAGTTCGAAAAGTCAAGTCTCCCTGATAGGGCAAAGAAATTAAAGATCGAGTTTATCCCTTTTCGTCTCTTGCAGGAAAATAAGCAGGACCTATGCAAAAAGATATTAACCCTGGAGCGGGAGATTGATGATTTGAGGGATCAAAATTCTGTCCTCAAGCGCAAATTAAGGGAGAAGCCTATGCCATCAACTAAATCAACATCACCACCATCCTCTTCACCGACAAAGAATGAGATATAATCACATGGGTATGGGCACTCCCCTTGGCAACTGCCAAGCTTGGGGGAGGTGCCCCAGTATCGTATCACAATCACACTCCTATCTTTACCATTTTTCTTAGTTCGATCCTATTAGTAGTATCTTGAGCTAGTAGAATAAAGTTTGTGGCATGATCTAGTTTTGAGTTTTGCTATATGATCTCTCTATTTGAGTTAAGGGCTTGATTATTTTTCCATGATCTTGAGTGAATAAAAGAAAGGAGAAAAAGAATAAAAGAAACAAAGAGATCATATTGATCTTAACGAGAGTAATGACTTCACATAGAAAGAGTATGATGATTAAAAGTTGTTGGGAGTTGGCAAACATAGCTTTGGTCATCGTTGCAATTAATAGGAAGTAATAAGGAAAGACAGGTTGCACATATAAATATATTATCATGGACATCTTTTATGATTGGGAGCACTCATTAAAATATGACATGCTAAAGAGTTGATGTTGGATAAGGAAGACAACGTAATGGGTTATGTTTTCTTATATCTGAGGTAAAGTATGTTGTCATGGATCATCCAACATGTTGAGCTTGCCTTTCTCCCTCATGCTAGCCAAATTCTCAGCACGAAGTAGAGATACTACTTGTGCTTCCAAAAACCCTTAAACCAGTTTTGCCATGAGAGTCCACCATACCTACCTATGGATTGAGTAAGATCCTTCAAGTAAGTTGTCATCGGTGCAAGCAATAAAAATTGCTCTATAAATATGTATGACTTATTAGTGTGGGAGAAAATAAGCTTTATACGATCTTGTGATGTGCAAGAAATAAAAGCGACGGATTGCATAATAAAGGTTCATATCACAAGGGGAAATATAAAGTGACGTTCTTTTGCATTAAGATTTTGTGCATCCAACCATAAAAGCGCATGGCAACCTCTGCTTCCCTCTGCGAAGGGCCTATCTGTTACTATTATCCTCTACCTTATGCAAGAGTCATGGTGATCTTCACCTTTCCTTTTTACATTTTATCCTTTGGCAAGCACAGGGTGTTGGAAAGATCCTAATAGATATATCTAATTGGATGTAGGGGAGCATGAGTTATTATTGTTGACATTACCCTTGAGCTAAAAGGTTGGGAGGCGAAATTATAAGCCCCTATCTTTCTCTGTATCTGATTAAAACTCCATAACCACAAAGTATCACGTGAGTTTTAGCAACTATGAAAGACTAAATTATAGTTGAGTATGTGGACTTGCTACAAAGCTCTGACATAGACTCTTTCTGATGTTATGATAAATGTCAATTGCTTCAATGACTGAGATTATAGTTTGTTGGTTTTCAATAAAGTTTATGATCCGTACTTTTGCATTGTGAATAGATTATTACTTGAGCATAATAAATCATATGACAATATCCATATATGTTGATGTTATGAGAATAATCATGATGCCCTCATGTCCGTATTTTATTTTATCGACACCTCTACCTTCAAACATGTGGACATATTTATCGTTATCAGCTTCCGCTTGAGGACAAGCAAGGTCTAAGCTTGGGGGAGTTGATACGTACATTTTGCATCATGCTTTTATATCGATATTTATTGCATTATGGGCTGTTATTACACGTTATGTCACAATACTTATGCCTATTCTCTCTTATTTTACAAGGTTTACATAAGGAGGGAGAATTCCGGCAGCTGGAATTCTGGGCTGGAAAAGGAGCAAATATTAGAGACCTATTCTGCACAACTCCAAAAGTCCTGAAACTCCACGAAAGTCATTTTTGGAAATAATAAAAATATTGAGCGGAAGAAGTACACCGAGGGGACCCACCTGCCACGAGGGTGGGGGCACGCCCTACCCCTGTATGCCCCCGCCTCATGGTCCCCTGTTGGCTCTCGATGGCCATCTTCGCTATATGAGGTCTTTCATCGAGGAAAAAATCATAAGCAACCTTTCGGGACGAAACTCCGCCGCCACGAGGCAGAACCTTGGCGGAACCAATCTAGGGCTCCGGCAAAGCTATTCTGCCGGGGACACTTCCCTCCGGGAGGGGGAAATCATCACCATCATCATCACCAACGCTCCTCTCATCGCGACAGGGCAATCTCCATCAACAACTTCACCAGCACCATCTCCTCTCAAAACCCTAGTTCATCTCTTGTATCCAATTCTTGTCTCCAAGTCCGGGATTGGTACTAGTAGGTTGCTAGTAGTGTTGATTACTCCTTGTAGTTCATGCTAGTTGGTTTATTTGGTGGAATATCATATGTTCAGATCCTTTATGCATATTAATACCCCTCTGATTATGAACATGAATATGCTTTGTGAGTAGTTACGTTTGTTCCTGAGGACATGGGAGAAGTCTTGCTATTAGTAGTCGTGTGAATTTGGTATTCGTTCGATATTTTGATGAGATGTATATTGTCTAGCCTCTAGTGGTGTTATGTGAACATCGACTACATAACACTTCACCATTATTTGGGCCTAGAGGAAGGCATTGGGAAGTAATAATTAGATGATGGGTTGCTAGAGTGACAGAAGCTTAAACCCTAGTTTATGTGTTGCTTCGTAAGGGGCTGATTTAGATCCATATGTTTCATGCTATGGTTAGGTTTACCTTAATACTTTTGTTGTAGTTGCGGATGCTTGCAATAGAGGTTAATCATAAGTGGGATGCTTGTTCAAGTAAGAACAACACCCAAGCACCGGTCCACCCACATATCAAATTATCAAAGTACCGAACGCGAATCATATGAACGTGATGAAAACTAGCTTGACGATATTCCCATGTGTCCTCGGGAGCGCTTTTCCTTATATAAGAGTTTGTCCAGGCTTGTCCTTTGCTACAAAAAGGATTGGGCTACCTTGCTGCACTTTATTTACTTTTGTTACTTGTTGCTCGTTACAAATTATCCTATCACAAAACTATCTGTTACCACTTATTTCAGTACTTGCAGAGAATACCTTGCTGAAAACCGCTTATCATTTCCTTCTGCTCCTTGTTGGGTTCGACACTCTTACTTATCGGAAGGACTACGATAGATCCCCTATACTTGTGGGTTATCAAGACTCCAACTAGGATTGGGAATCCTAGTTGGACATCCCTATGGCGCGCCTCCTCCCTGGCCGCCGGCCTCCTCCTCCCTCCGTTATATACGGGGCCAGGGGTGATACGTATCCAATGTATCTATAATATTTGATTGTTCCATGCTGTTTTATTATTAATCTTGGATGTTTTATAATCATTTTATAGTCATTTTATCTCATTTTTTGGTACTAACCTATTGACATAGTGCCAAGTGCCAGTTGTTGTTTTTTCCATGTTTTTTACATTGCAGGAAATCAATATCAGACGAAGTCCAAATGCCATGAAACTCCACGATGATTTTTTATGGGCCAGAAGGAAGAAGTTGGGCCCTGGTTGCACCTGGGGGGAGTCCCGAGGAGGGGACAACCCACCAGAGTGTGCAAGAGGCCCTGGCGCACCCTAATGGGTTGTGCCCACCTCGGGTGCCCCCTGGACCGCCTCTTTGCTCTATAAATACCCCAATATTCTAGAAACCCTAGAGGCATCGACAAAATATTCGTCCAGTCGCCGCAGAGTCCAGAACCACCAGATCCAATCTAGACACCATCACGGAGGGGTTCACCACTTCCATAGGTGCCTCTCCGATGATGCGTGAGTAGTTCTTTGTCGACCTTCGAGTCCGTAGTTAGTAGCTAGATGGCTTTCTCTCTCTTGCTGAATTCTCAATACAATGGTCTCTTGGAGATCCATATGATGTAACTCTTTTGCGGTGTGTTTGTTGGGATCTGATGAACTTCGAGTTTATGATCAGTCATATCTTTTTATATCCATGAAAGTTATTTGAGTTTCTTTGATCTCTTATATGATGATCTCTTATATCCTTGTATTTCTTCTCTGATATTTGGGTTTTGTTTGGCCAACTTGATCTATTTATCTTGCAATGGGAAGAGGTGCCCGATAGGGGGTTCGATCTTATGGTGCTTGATCCCAGTGACAGAAAGGGAACCGACACGTATGTATCGTTGCTACTAAGGATAAAAAGATGGGATCTATATCTAGCGCCATAGATAAACGGATCTTTCTACATCATGTCATCGTTCTTATTGCATTACTCCGTTTTCCCATGAACTTAATACACTAGATGCATGCTGGATAGCGGTCGATGTGTGGAGTAATAGTAGTAGATGCAGGCAGGAGTTGGTCTACTAATCTTGGGCGAGATGCCTATGTAATGATCATTGCATGGATATCGTCATCATTATTTGAAGTTCTATCAGTTGCCCAACAGTAATTTGTTTAGACACTGTTTGCTATCTTTCTCGAGAGAAGCCACTAGTGAAATCTACGGCCCCAGGGTCTTCTTTCCCATATATTTGCTTTGCGATCTATTTTATTTGCTCCTTTTTTATTCAGATCTATTAAACCAAAAATACGAAAATACTTTGCTCCACTTTATTTTATGTGCGATATATTTATTCAATCTATTACAACTTTCTCCCGTCCATGCACCGTTTCTGGCAACGTTACCCGAAAGGGATTGACAACCCCTTTAACAAGTCGGGTTGCGAGGTGTTTTTATTTGTGTGCAGGGGATGTTTACATTGTGTTTCTTGGTTCTCCTATTGGTTTGATAACCTTGGTTTCATATCTGATGGAAATACCTACCGCCGCTGTGCTCCATCATCCCTTCCGCTTTGGGGAAATACCGACGTAGTTTCAAGCGACATCAAAAGGAATTTCTGGCGCCGTTGTCGGGGAGGATCTTCAACATATACCAGGTTCCTACTCAAAAATCTCATCTCCTTGCAATTTATATTATTCGCCATTTGCCTCTCATTTTCCTCTTCCCCACTTCACAAAATTTGACGTTTTATTCGCCCCTCTTTTTTCGTTCGCCGTTTTCTTGCCGGATCTGTTTTTGCATGCCTTCTTGTTTGCCATTATGGATAGTTCTTCCTCTACTGCTTGCACTCCCGAGGACGAGGTCCTCAACTTTAGACAAAGGGGAGGAGAAAATTTAAAAGATGCTTGGTATAGAATTTGCAATGCTCATAATAGATCTATCCGTAAGCAATCTACCGTCGTGCTTTTGCATTGTTTTTTTGTTGGCATCACCACTTGGTATAGATTCGTCCTTGATACGATTACCAGTGGAAATTTCTTAATGAGTCCTCCTTTTGATGCTCTTAATGCTATGGGAAATTTAGTGGGCTCACCACCTCTTATGGTTAATGAAACAATTTTGAATCTTGAGCATGTTATGGAAAGACTAGATGTTATCGAAAAGAAAATGCTCACCGAAGATCATATGGAAATTATACATAAAAAGATGCATAATTTTGCTACTAATCTTGGGTCAAAAGCGGGTGATATTTTTAAGTTGTTAAAAGAGAGGTGTCGTGGTTTTGTCACGGCAGATGTCCTCGTGAAAAGGACTTAGTCGTGGAGCCATCGCTACGTGTTAGCTTGAAGGGGTTAAAGCGGACAAGGGGCACAAGAGAGTTTTATACTAGTTCGGCCCCTTACGATGAAGGTAAAAGCCTACGTCTAGTTCTGATGGAATTGATGGGGTTTCGATGACCAGGGAGCGAATACGCTTTGCATGAGTCTCGAGTTGTTGTCTGTCTGTCCTGTACCGCCACCGGGTCGTCCCCTTATATACATGGGTTGACGCCCGTCGGTTTACAGAATCCCGAGGCCGGCTCATAAACGTGTCCGGCTCAGTCTCTGATCTTTCTATCTTACAACACAAGTTTACATATGAATACCGGTTTATATCTACAGGCCTTAAACCGGTTCTGGGCCTTGGGCCTTCTTAAAGCGTCACCATCTGTCTTCATGGGCTTCAGATATAATGAACTACTAAGGGGGGTTAACCCGGCCTCTCCTGGACGGTTTACACCAAGTGGTAATATCCCCAACATTAGGCCCCGGACTGATTTGAACTGGTTCATGTCAGTCCTGAATACTTAAGAAAATTTCTTCTTCAATATCTTCACACAATCTGTAAACCGCCATGATGTCATCTTCCAGGACCATGGTAAACTGCCATGACATCATCTGTTATTTTAGACTGTCTATACCCATCTTCATTAATGGGCCTCCGGTGATCGAGGCGACAAAGGCTGTCACACCCCATTTTTTGGGCTCCTCGGTTCTCGTGCCTGCCTTTTGTCCATTCCTCTTATAAATAGGGACGAGGGGTCACTTTCACTTTTCCCCCTCGTGCCTCTTCGTGTCGTCGTCTTCCTCACGCTACTCGACCTCTGGAGCTCCGCCGCCACCGTCGACCATCGCCACTGCCTCAACTCCGGCCGCTGCATCACCCTGAACGTACCAGAGACTCATGGTGCTTCTCCGTTCTTCCATCAGTGTCGGTAAGCTCTCTGTTCTTCCGCCATAGATCTGTTTCTAGGGCTTCACTGTTCTTCAGTGTTCGTCGCTATTCGTCAGTGTGTAATAGCTCTTTGATTCAAACCTTGACATTTATCCTGTACAGCGATAGTTGTAGCCCTTCTTTTCCATCTAATGCATCTTGTTTAAGTAGAAGATCCCATCTGAACCTTCATCGACTGCTTCGGTACCAATATTTAGGTCTGAATATATTTCCATTTTCTGACATGCGGTAGATCCAAAATTATGATGCCAACTTGTGAAATCTGTTTTCCTTCACTTATACATTTGTAGACTTGTATCTTCAATGCAAGATTAGGCGGTTTAACTTGTTAGAATTCAGACGACCCGGTAGATACCATTAGTCCCCTAGTTGAACTGCTAATGTACTTCACCGTTATACTGTCTCCATTAGTAAACTCCGGTTTATGAACAGCCAATTCCGGTTTAATAATCTTCCTGCACCCTTATATCAATGCATAATTGTCCATTGTAAATCTTAAACTGGAAAATATAATGTTTTTAGATTTTTTGTTGCCATGGCCAAGCAAGTTTATGAATGCAACTTGGCTCCTTCTCGAGTGACTGAAGAACAGCTAAACAACCTTGTTAAAACAGGTGCCTTAGGAAAGAAAGATGCCATCCACTGGAGGGTCCCTGGCCTGGAAAATCCTCCTACCCCCAAGGACGGAGAGGTAGTTGTATTCGCTGATCACTTAGGCCGGGGTTTCAATCCTCCCGGTTCAAAAAAATTCCGGGATGTACTAGCCAGCTTTCAACTGCGCCCTCAAGACATCGGTCCTAATTCTGTGACCAACATCTGCCACTTCCAAGTTTTTTGTGAGGTTTACCTTCAAGATGAACCTACAGTAGAACTGTTTAGAGATTTCTTTCACCTAAACCGCCGTACAGAATTCACAGATTGACCCAACACTGAATTGGGCGGGATGGCGGTTCAGAAGAGGAAGGAAGTTACTTTTCCTCATCCTAAACTTCATAGTCACCCCAAGGAGTGGAACGCCACTTGGTTTTATTGCAGAGACACATCTCCACCTGATGAAAACCCGCTGCGGGGTTACCGCCCTGAGCGCTTGAGCAACACACATCCTTTCCCTCAAAGGTTGACTGCAAAAGAGAGGGCCAACTATGCTCCTCAATTATCAAAGCTTAGAGCCTTCCTGGCAAACGGTTTAACAGGGGTTGACCTGGCTCGCTGTTGGATAGGCTGGAGTATTCTGCCCTTAAGTCGGCGCTCTGGTTTGATGTGTCAGTATATAGGGAGTTTGAAGGATGCTCAGCGGCATATTGACATTCAGCTTACAGATGAAGAAGTCACTGAGGCTGTAAAAAAGATGTTGAATGAACCGGAGTCTGCCTGTGCTCAAACCGGACTACTCCCTTTATGCACCTTCAACAAACCGCCAGCTGTAAGAATCATATAATCTTTTTATCTGAAATTGCTTCTGCCCAAATATTCTTTGAAAATGCAATTACTTTCTGACAAGGTGATGATCCGTTCTGGAACAAGAAACCCCCGCAAGACAAACCGGCGAAGCCACAAGATAAACCGGTCAAGCCGGTTCGTCCAAAGGCCAAGGTTGTGAAAAAACCTGCCAAGAAAAGGACCACTGCATCCTCCGATCCACCAGCTGATGATGATGTGGGTAACCCGGAATTAGAGGTAGAACTTGACTCACTTGGTTCATTTTTCATACGCCTTATTGATGATGATCATTGTCAGGACGACGCTGAAGGCAGCCAAGCCGATGTTGTAGAGGTAATCGCTCTTTCCTCCGATTCAAATCCTTTGCAAACACTAAAAATCCGTCGAGCAAACCGGAAAGTTAAATTTTCTCATCCTCTTGCTTACTTGGATCCGAACTTTCTTGTGAATACACAACAACACAAGGCTCGCTCCACAACTCGGCATAGCGGCCAGGTAGTTACCTCCGCCGGTTTACCGAACACTCCGGTTCGGAAACGCCGATCAGAGGTCTCTTATCCCCTTGACACTTCAGGCCCCAAAGCGGGTTGTTTTCGTCAACCTCTTAACCCATCCGATTCAAATTATCAGGGTACTTCTCACTCATCATCTAGCGAACCGTCTGCTACAAAGCTTCCACCGCTCAAAACTGTGCTTGTAACGATGTAGGAACGCATTGCCGGTTTACTAATGCTTGTAACGAGGTAGGAACGCGTATTAGCCACCTGGGCTCTGATGTACAGAAGAAGTTGAAAGCGGCCTATACTCTGATAGAGCAGCTGTATACCGGTGCGCAGCGAATCATTTATACTGCTTCACATAATAATCCTCCTCCCACCTTGATCAAGGATACCTTACAAAGGTTATCTATACTTCCTGCCCGGGTAGACGAGCTAAAAAAGTCTGCCACTAGAACGGGCGCTTTGGCCGCATTGACCGGGGCAAAGGCATGGGTACCTGACTTTGATCCAGTTGAAGCGGCCCAAGGTTATCCCAGTTTGAAGGAAGACGGAACAGAATTTGGTGAAGATGATCTGCGAATCATAAACCGGGAAGTGCGCCCATTGGCTTGTCAACTGGTTGAAGAAGCGGACCTTTCATACTATCAGGGAAGCTATGATGACAAGAACAAACGGGTTGCTGCACCAATTCCAGAAGCTCAAAATCTTATCCCGCCAATCCGTAAGCACACTTATGCCCCTGACATTGAACCGTCCACGCTTATAAGTGATGAAGCTGTATTCCAAGCTTTAACTGGGATCGACTGGGCGACTGTTGACTTCCAACCGCTGGGTAGAGAGGAGGGTGGTGAACCGGCACGAGATGACCCGCAGCCATCAGGCCAAGCTGGTGGCCAATCTTGAACCGGAGGCCGGTTTAGTCTTCTACATGCTGCGACATGCATTCGAGAAAACGATTATACTTTTGGGCACTTGAAACGCCTTGTAATAGGCTAGTCAAAATACTTGGTCTGGTATGCCTTTGTGCATATTTATCTGCGACTCATGCTTGCTTAATCCGACATGCTTAAGATATGATATTCATAAGTCATAGCCATTTATGCAAGCTGTTCCTGTAGATATGAAGCTTAAAGTGCCTCAAGGTTTATCAAGCGGTTATGATATATATATATATATATATATATATATATATATATATATATATATATATATATATATATATATATATATATATATATATATATATATATATATGACCAAGGTTTATAACCCAGTTTGTTAAATGATAACCAAATATGGAAACATATAATACCTGTGACCTTTAGGCATAATGCTGGCTGACCAACGTTGTAATTAAGGTAAACAACCTTTGTTATACGATGCCGGTTTACACCGGTTTATTCCGTACTGGTGACTTTGAGTCAAACCAGACCGGGATGATAGTCTCTGGATTATGATTTGATCATGTACTGACAACTTGTAGTTGGCAGCCGAACCGAGTTGATAAACACCGGTTTTGAAAAACATCACATATCTTATCAAAAGAAAGCAAAACTTAACAAAAGGCAAGTAAAACCGTTGTAGTCAAGGCTTTTCATGGGCTGCCAGGCCCCAAATTCGAGGCTTTTCATGGGCTGCCAGGCCACTGAGTTAAACCATTATTGCAAAGCCTTTTAAGATGGTCCGCAATCCTTAACCAATCATCGTTTTGACTTGACAAGTTCAGGGTCTGTATTTTAGAGTAACTTGTCAAAGTTCGAAGGGTCATACCAGGTTTACCTGGGCGGCGTGACTTACTTAAAGAGGCAGGTTAACCCAGGGTTTTAGGTGTATACACCAGGCTTCCAAGCCATGGCTTGATAGCCCATTACAAGTGTAGATTCTAAGTTCATTACGATAGCAAAGAATCCCCAAGTAACGTTTTGAGCTATGCTCAGTGGGTGCCCATGTTTGAGTTGTTGTTATACAACACCCTCTTTGGCCCCGGTTTGATGTGGCTTTAAGCCGATCAAGAGGTGTGACTGTGGTTCGGATACGACCAAGCCCCCAAGTGATGTTGTGGCATTACGCCTATCAAGAGGTGTAGCTATGGTTCGGATACGACCAAGCCCCCAAGTGATGTAATGTAAAGCTTTGAGAAGCTAAATCAAGGGGTAAACCAGACGCCGTTTTAGAAACAGAAGCTCCATGTAACCACACATGATGGAAGAAAAAACAACGGATACCCCGCTTTAGCTGAGGTTCCGGTTTATTGTATTGATCATAATATATACATTGCCATAATATGTACATAAGCAGAGCCTATAGCTCAAGTATAGTATGGTCGGAGATGAGCAATGTTCCACGACCGGTTGGTCTCCTCCTCTGATTTACGTGAGTCTTTGCGCTCTCGAACATCAATTAGGTAGTACGACCCGTTCTGCAGATTCTTGCTGACCACAAAGGGTCCTTCCCAAGGGGGGATAGTTTGTGCATATCTGTCTGATCCTGGATGAGTCGAAGCACCAAAACTCCTTCTTGAAAGGTTCTGGTTCTAACCCGACGGCTATGATAACGACGCAGATCTTGCTGATAAATCACCGAACGGGCTGCTGCCGTGTCACGTTCCTCATCTAATAGGTCCAGAGCTTCCTGTCATGCCTTCTCGTTGTCAGCTTCAACGTACGCCGCCACACGAGGTGAATCATGACGGATGTCACTAGGGAGAACCGCTTCCGCTCCATAAACCATGAAGAACGGTGTGTATCCTGTCAATCTGTTGGGCGTGGTATTGATGCTCCATATCACTGAAGGTAACTCCTCAACCCAACAACCCGGTGTCCGTTGCAAAGGAACCATAAGCCGGGGTTTGATGCCTCTCAAGATCTCTTGATTGGCCCTCTCCGCTTGACCATTGGACTGGGGGTGAGCCACTGATGATACGTCAAGCCGGATGTGCTCACGTTGGCACAACTCCTTCATGGCACCCTTTGAAAGATTGGTACCATTGTCTGTTATAATGCTGTGTGGAAAGCCAAACCGGAAGATCACCTTTTTGATGAATTGAACCGCCGTGGCTGCATCACACTTGCTAACTGGTTCCGCTTCCACCACTTTGTGAACTTATCAACCGCCACCAAAAGGTGGGTCTTCTTGTCCTTGGACCTCTTGAAAGGCCCAACCATATCCAGCCCCAAGTCGCAAACGGCCAAGTGATTGGGATCATCCTCAATTCTTGAGTCGGTACATGAGCGCGCCTTGAGAATTTCTGACAGCCATCACATCTTTTGACCAAGTCCTCTGCATCAGCATGAGCTGTCAACCAATAAAAACCGTGACAAAATGCCTTGGCCACCAAAGATTTTGAACCGGCGTGGTGACCACAGTCTCCCTCGTGGATGTCACGCAAAATTTCACATCCTTCTTCAGGAGACACACAACGTTGAAACGCCCCTGTCACACTGCAATGATGCAATTCTCCATTGATAATGGTCATGGACTTGGACCAACGGATTATCTGCCTGGCCGTAGTTTCATCCTCTGGTAACTCGCCCCGGTTCATATACGCCAGATAAGGAACCATCCAATCCGGGATAACATGAAGAACCGCCACCAACTGAGCTTCCGGATCAGGAATAGCCAAATCCTCTTCACCGGGGAGCTTGACGGACGGATTATGCAGAACATCCAAGAGGACATTAGGCGGAACCGGTTTACGTTGGGAACCCAGGCGGCTTAACGCGTCCGCCGCTTCATTCTTCCGCCGGTCCACATGATCCACCTGATAACCTTTAAAGTGACCTGCAACAATATCCACCTCATGACGATATGCTGCCATGAGTGGGTCCTTGGAATCCCAAGTGTCGGGCACTTGTTGAGCCACCAGATCTGAGTCACCGAAGCACTTAACTCAGCTTAAGTTTATCTCCTTAGCCATCCGAAGACCATGGAGTAAGGCCTCATATTTAGCTGCATTGTTAGTGCAAGGGAACATTTAATGAAGAACATAACTAAACTTATCACCTCGTGGGGAAGTTAATACGACTCCAGCCCCTGAGCCCTCCAATTGCCTAGACCCATCAAAATGAATAGTCCAATAAGTGTGATCTGGCTTCTCTTCTGGCGCTTGTAGCTCTGTCCAATCATTGATGAAATCCACAAGTGCCTGAGATTTGATTGTCGTTCGGGGTATGTATTTCAACCCGTGAGGGCCGAGCTCGATAGCCCACTTAGCAATCTGGCCAGTTGCTTCCCTGTTCTGGATTATATCTCCCAAAGGAGCAGAGCTGACCACTGTGATGGGATGACCTTGGAAATACTGCTTAAGCTTCCGGCTTGCCATAAAAACCCCATACACTAATTTTTGCCAATGTGGGTACCTCTGCTTAGATTCGATAAGTACCTCACTGATATAGTAAACTGGCCGCTGAACCGGATATTCCTTTCCTGCCTCTTTGCGCTCCACCACAATAGCCACGCTAATAGCCCGAGCGTTAGCTGTCACATATAGTAACAATGGCTCCTTGTCAACCGAAGCAGCAAGAACTGGAGGGTTAGCCAGCTACCGCTTTAAGTCCTCAAACGCTTCATTTGCAGCGTCACTCCAGATGAAATTATCAGTTTTCTTCAGCATCTGATACAAAGGAATGGCCTTCTCGCCTAGGCGGCTGATAAACCGGCTCAACGCAACAATCCTGCCTGCCAGGCGTTGAACATCATTAATACACTTCGGTTTAGCCAAGGAAGTAATGGCTTTGATTTTTTCTGGATTAGCTTCAATGCCCCTGTTAGACACCAAAAAGCCCAAGAGCTTGCCTGCCAGTACACCAAAAACGCACTTGGCCGGATTAAGCATCATTTTATAAACCCGCAGGTTATCGAAGGTCTCCTTCAAATCATCAACCAATGTCTCTTTCTTCCTTGATTTCACCACAATATCATCCACATAGGCGTGAACATTTCGGCCGATTTGTTTATGAAGACAATTCTGCACACACCGTTGATAAGTCGCTTGGGCACTCTTGAGTCCAAAGGGCATGGACACATAGCAGAAGGCTCCAAAGGGAGTTATGAAAGCCGTCTTCTCATGGTCCTTAACTTCCATTTTGATCTGATGATAACCGGAATATGCATCCAAAAATCTCAAACGCTCGCAACCCGCCGTAGCATCAATAATTTGATCAATACGGGGCAGGGCAAAAGGATCTTTTGGACAAGCTTTGTTGAGATCTCTGTAGTCCACACACATACGCCAAGTGCCGTTCTTCTTAAGCACCAGCACCGGATTAGCCAACCACTCAGGATGGAATACTTCAACGATAAACCGAGCTGCCAAGAGCCTGGCTACTTCTTCACCAATAGCCTTGCGTCTTTCCTCATTGAACCGGCGGAGAAACTGCTTGACCGGTTTATACTTGGGATCCACATTGAGAGTGTGCTCAGCGAGTTCTCTCGGTACACCTGGCATGTCAGACGGCTTCCACGCAAAGATGTCCCAATTCTCAATGATGAACTCGATGAGCGCGCTTTCCTATTTCGGATCCAAGTTAGCGCTGATGCTAAACTGTTTGGACGGATCGCCAGGCACGAAGTCAATAAGCTTAGTCTCATCAGCTGATTTCTATTTCAGGGCCGGATCATGCTCTGTAGTTGGTTTTTTCAACAAACTCATATCGGCCGGATCAACATTATCTTTATAAAACTTCAACTCTTCTGTTGCACAAACCGATTCAGCATAAGCCGCATCACCTTCTTCACACTCCAGAGCAATCTTGCGGCTCCCATGTACGGTTATAGTTCCCTTGTGGCCCGACATCTTGAGCTGCAGATAGACATAGCAAGGTCGTGCCATAAACTTAGCATAAGCCGGCCGTCCAAACAGGGCATGATATGGACTTTTGATTTTCACCACTTCAAAAGTCAAGGTTTCTGATCTCGAGTCATGCTCGTATCCAAAAGCCACCTCCAGAGCTATTTTACCAACAGGATAGGCCGATTTACCACGTACTACACCATGGAACACCGTATTGTATGGTTTAAGATTCTTATCTGTCAACCCCATGCGACGGAAAGTTTCATAATAAAGGATATTGATACTGCTCCCTCCATCCATGAGTACCTTGGTGAACTTATAACCTCCCACCTGAGGTGCCACCACCAATGCCAGATGACCTGGATTATCAACCCGGGGTGGATGATCTTCTCAACTCCATACGATTGGCTGCTCAGACCAACGCAAATAACGGGGCACCGCCGGTTCGACGGAGTTCACTGCCCTCTTATGAAGCTTTTGGTCACGCTTGTCTAGGCTAGTGGTGAAGACATGATACTGCCCACTATTTAACTGCTTCGGGTTGCTCTGGTAACCCGACTGCTGCTGCTGTTGCTGATTGCCCTGATGATTGTAGCCACCTTGGTTTCCCTGATTACCTTGATTGTTATGTCCACCCTGATTACCATGGAAGCCTGAACCAGAATTTCCTCCACCATAACCCGGCCCATGAGATCCGTGGCCCGAACCGCCACCTGGCCCATTATCATACCGGAAAGAATTAGAATTTTTTGAACTCTTGCATGATGTAGCAATCTTTCCAAAGATGTGTGGACGGAATCTCTTTCGTCCCATGTTTTTGGCACGGTTGGTTCAACAGATAAGACAGGCGGTCCGGGTTAGGGCTTGGTGCTCCACCGCGCTGGGGTGGTTTACCCTTACGTCGCTGGCCCTTGTCCTGCGTGCTGGTATTAGCCACAAAGTCCAAGTTGTGATCCGCCTTATGTTTGCCGCCGTTTCCATGACCTGCCGGGTTGTGGTGCTGCCCCTTGGCGTTGCCGCTCTTTTTTCCCTTCCCTGTCTTATCATCATCAGACTCGGGATCCTTGGTACTATCAGAGTCGGCATACTTCACCAGAGCAACCATGAGGGTTCCCATGTCATTGCAATGGCGTTTGAGCCGTCCCAATTTCAACTTTAGGTTTCAAACCGGCAATTGCCTTCCAATGTTAGAACTGCGGTATCAGCGTTGATGCGGTCCGATGAATGCAAAATTTCCGAGACCCGGTGCACCCACCGGGTTGTTGACTCTCCTTCCTCCTGGACATAGGCAGCTCCACAATCGACATAGGCTGCTTGCATATATCCTTGAAATTCTGAATAAACCGGGCTCTCAACTCGGCCCATGACCTGATAGAATTAGCCGGTAAGCTCTTTAGCCAAGTACGGGCCGTCCCTTCAAGCATCATGGTGAAGTATTTTGCACATGCCGCATCATCGACATCTAGCATCTCCATGGCCATCTCATAGCTTTCGACCCATGTCCCAAGGGATAAATCAGCGGTGTAATTCGGCACCTTGCGCGGGCCATTGAAATCCTTGGGCAGGCGCACATTGCGCAACGCTGGGACGAGACACAACACTCCCAAAGAGCTAAAAGTGACCCCTGGTTCTACTGATGTGGTTGGACGAACCGGAGTAAGTTGACGGGCTTCATGCTGCGCCGCTAGCTCGGCCTCTCTGCATGCCCGAGCCCGGTCCACCACCTCCTGAGCGTCACCCGCCGGGTAATTGCCACGGGGATGATCACGGTTCCGTGAGTTGCTTGATACGGCCGGTTCATCCATACGCCTGCTGTAACTCTGGCTTGGATGGGGAGTGGAATGAATCCGATCGCGACTATATGAATAAGCCTCCTGTTGAACCAAAGCTGTTTAAAGAAGCTCCTTAACCCGACGTGTCTCAACCGCCGCTGGAGAATCGCCTTCGATCGGGATGGCCGCCAGCTGTAACATCCCAAAATTCTAAATTTTGGAATGTTATAATAAATAGATAGATTTGATTGATTATTGTGTCATTGATTGAATGAAAGTGAGTGAATTCGAAACTTTTTTGAAAGTTAAATGAGAGGGAATAAAAGGACTTTCCCAAACTTTCATTTTCTTTTCTGATCTTCACGAATTCAAATTCTTTTCACCACAAAACCCTGGAGAGAAGATGACATGACTTCTTCCATTTATCTAAATGACAAGGGGTGTTGAAAATATTTGAATTTCATTTAGAACTTTATGCAACTCAATGATTTTCACGAGCGAAGATAAAATGACTTCTTCAAAACATATGAAATATGAGTTGGGAGTTTCAAAGAATTAAATTCAAAGTTCTTTTGAATTTATTTTCAATTTGGAGTTATTTGAGTTTTATTCAAATTATTTTCATCCAAAATAAAATACATGGAAAATAGGGTAACATGATTCCCTACATCGAAAAAATTGGAGAGAAATAAATTTGAATTAAGTTTGGTATTTAGAAAATGATTTTTGTTGGATTTTTCTAGAGCAGAAGCACTCTTTGTTTTATTTGAATTTGTGTGTATTTTATTTAAAGCTAGAATAATGTTCATCTTGTAGGAAATCTTTTTCTGAAAATTTTGATATATTATATGCCTATATAATATTTGTATTTATTTGGTTTTATTACTTTTTGTTTGCCTCTGTTTAAAAAAATGTGTTTATTAAAAAAAATTAGGCCGAAGCCGACCGAACCAGGCCGGCCCAGCCAGAGGCCGAGCCAGCCCAGCCAAGCCACTCGCCCGCGCGCGCACGCCGCTGCTGGCCGCGGCCCAGCGGCCCACCTCCCGGTCGTCCCCGACCCTCAGTTGAAGACCAGCTCCAGCACGCCACCGCCGCCGCTGCCGTGTCCTCGCCGGATTTCTCCACTGCCTCGCCTCGCCCCTCCTCCAAGTCTTCTCCTCCTCCCCTCCTATATAAACGGAGCACCCCAGCCCCGTTTCCCTCAAAAACTGAAGCCCCCGAGCCCCGCAGCTGAGCCGCGCCCTCGCCGGAGTTAGCCACCGTCGCCGGAGATCCACGCCGCCGCCCGCTCCACCCGCCACTCCCGACCGACGCCGTCCCTTCATCCTCTCCACCGCTGGGCCGAGCCTCCTGACACCTCGCCGCCGGGAGACCCACTCGCCGCCGCCCCGTCGACGTCCGACTCGCCGCCGCCCTCTCCCTCGCCGCCGGCAGCCACCACCGCCGCGGTACGCCTCGCCTCTCTCCTCTCCGTCCGATCTAGAATCTACGGGCTACATTAGGTTAGTTGTTTTTTTATTCGAACCGGTATGCTCTATATAGCGAACATCCGCTGTTTTAGCCCCGCAGTGCACAGTTTTCGGCCAATAGTTTTTTGACACGTGGCCATGGACCTAGATGTAGTATTTTTTCACAGATTAGTCCCTGTTTTTCAAACGACCACTACTTTTTACTCGTTAGTCCAAATCCAACGAAACCAACGCTCACTTCTTCGTTATGATCTCCTCTATCCAGTAATCCAACTCAAACATGTTTTTGAAAGTTAAAAATTTGAATTAGACCAGATTTGAATTTGAACTTTGTTTGATCATAACTTGATTTTTATAACTCCGTTTGAGTTGATTCTTTTTGCAAATCGAAGCTCTTGACCTAAACTTTCTGATAAGGCCAAATTCACATAATTTTGGTACTGTTAGAAATTGTTTTATGTTGCAAGAGTTATTTGCTTGGTTTTGATGTTTTCCGACTTGTTTTCTTCGTTCTTTCCGATTTTTTGAGTGATTGCTTATGTGTGGTTACTATTGCTTGCTCACGATAGATTGACCGGAGTGTGACGAGTAGAACTATCTAGAGTTTTGAGTGCGAATCATCTTCATCAACATTGCAGGCAAGTAACACTTTGATCATATCTTTTCTCATACCCTGTTTTTATGCATTAGATCAACCCTCAAACAATGCATTGATTTAGGATCTAATTAAATTGGGGGATGGGAAGTAGTTGAGGTAGTACCTATTACCTGTTTCATTATCAACCCTTGGGAGTTACTTCTACGTTTGCTTATTATGCCATGCTATGCTAGTAGACGTGGATTGGGTGAGTGTATTCCATGACAGATGTGAGATTGTTAAATTAATGGTTTATTTAAGGTGGCAACTTAAACACACATCTGGGTGGATTGAGGCACCTGGTTTCCATCAGGACTTGCATGTTTTTCTTCGGACCGCCACCCAGGCTCAAAGGGATCATGAGATTATTCATGCTAGAAACTTCTGTGTGCAGCCACAAGCCATTATGGGCTCTGGCATAGTTGATTAAGTCGTGCGAACTCTTACGGGTAGACTAGCAGATGCAGGGGAAAGTAGGTGTACCGGTCTACCCATACGTAA
Source organism: Aegilops longissima (assembly GCA_021605205.1). NCBI lineage: Eukaryota > Viridiplantae > Streptophyta > Magnoliopsida > Poales > Poaceae > Aegilops > Aegilops longissima. Next base: position 77,794,057 of record CM038676.1, on the reverse strand, counting down.
GGTGCTAGCGCTTCCGAAAGACTATGTCTCGGTCATCCGTTTCTCAAACAGCATGTAGTGCGAGAAATCCAACGGAGGCGATCGAGTCTTGTGGGGACAAGTGCACAAACCTTTGCAGAGTGTATAAACTAATCATGGTTAGCCGTGTCCCCGGTTATGGACGTCTTGAGTATCTAGTACTTGGATATCATGTGAATCTCATCATGTTACTCAAATTAATATTGTTGGGTTGTTAATGAGTACTTTTAATTGGGATTGAGGATGCTGTCAACCATTCTCAATGTTCAACAACCACCATGATAGTTAAATAAATTTATTCCTTTGTAGTAGGGAAAAATTTGCTTTTTGGAAAACTGTAACCATAGAGCTTTTCCACCAGCCAAATATGCATGTAGTGATAGCCATATTTCATCATTGCTCTACAGTATGAATTTGCCAGTACATTCAATGTACTGATCCTTTGTGGCTGCAACGTCTAATGTTGCAGGATCTTACGACGAGTAAGTGATACGTTAGGGTTACGATTTCTAAGCTCAACTTTGCCGTTGGTGTTGATGGGAATCCACAACCTTGTTACTTCCGCTATTTGGATTGAGGTAATAGTATTTACGTTACTTTATACATGTGATTTACCTCTGTTATAAATCCTCGAGTAATGTGTGTGTTAGCATACCAATCCAGGGATGACACTTAAGCACAGAGACTTGATCCATTCGGGTCGGGTCGCTACAAGATGGTATCAGAGCACATGTTGACTGTAGGACGTGACCCTAGAAACTGGCAAGCCCATAGGAAGATTTTTCTCTACAACTTTCTTTTCAAAAGAATCGTTTACCTCTCTTCTCTTCTGAACTTATTCAAATATTCCCTTTTAGTGAGACCATACCCCTTTCCCCTTTTCGACCCCTCGAAGATTTGACTGATGAGACCACTCCAAGAAGTACAAGATATCGGACAACAAAGACCACCTTGGAATGAAGAGGATTTTACCGAGCATTATAATGATGGAAACTATGACGGATAAAGACTCCGAAGACTAGGAGATTTTGAAGGCTCTGAAGAATTCCCAGATTTTTATGACCTAGGAAGGTTACGCTTATGGAATTTGACAGACTATGGAAGTTATCAATACCCGAGATCAAGGTGTATTGGAGTAAGACTAGAGCATGGAGATTTAAAAACTCAAAGTTCTGTCAAGGAAAACCCTAAGGCATGATATATCAACTATGGAGAGATAGCTCATGGAAATGACAAGAGCAGAAAGACGGCTATCTATGATGTTATCGTCCATTTATGCTATTGTCACCGTGCTGAGTTAAGCATGCATATGCATGGAAGGATTGGATGGTAGAAGGCTGATGGAGAACCTATCAGCAAGATGAAGTGTTAACCTTAGCTGGTGTATTCACCAGGATCTGGAATATTACATCAGGAAGTTTAGGATGGACCTGCAGAAGCAGTATTTGATAAGGAAGTGTTTCGTGAAGAACTTAGGACCCAGAAGCTGAAAGTAGCCAAGCTAGAGGAGCAAAACCTTGAGACATCAAAGATTCGTCAGGAACTGAAGGACAGTAGGATCATGGTTCATGTCGAGGTTGATGAAACCTAGAAGTTTGGAATGCAACTCCAGAAATATTAAAGGACGCCACGAGAGATTTCGCGTCAACAGAGATGATCTAGCAAAAGAATTTTTGAAGGACAAGCATGATCGGAAGAAGCTATCGGAGACATGACCAAGACTTGAAGAGTTTGATGACTTTGAGATCTATTGACCATTAGAAGACCAAACCCTTTTTATATACTTACGTTAGATGCGACGATTGTGAGCTGTCATTTGTTTGATGTTTTTCCGACAACCACAAACAAAATCTGTCTTTTCAAAACTTTTGTTTGTATTGTGTGCATCCCTCTCTATCTCTCTTATCCCACCCCAAAACCCATGGACCTAATAGAGGATGAATGGAGATGAGCTTATATTTTCTGGACCGATGAGTCAATTGGAGACAGACCGATGGATTTAGAACATGGAAGGTCATATGGAGAATAACCCTATAGTCGAAAAGGATATAGCCCAGCATGCTCTTCCGTTCTTTGAAAGAGGTGCTGCTTCCTGGGTGGAGGATGTACCAAACCATCAATGGATGGCAAGGAATAACCACTTGGAAAGAATTTAAGTGGACTTTGTTAAAGTCTTGGCTAGTGTCCCAGAAATTGAGGCCTTATGGAAAGGATATGAAGAAACCTTGTGCATACAAGCTTTGTGGAGAAATAGGACACAACCATAAATAAAACAAGGACGAATACCCTCATAATCGGAGGATTATCAAAGGATTTAGCCGAGGATCTCAGGGAACTTCGGTTGGAGATTGTTCCCAAAGGTTTTGTGGCAGCAATGGAAGTTCTGTCTACATTGTTGGGAAAGATCCGTGAAGCTCAGAAGGACGACAAAGAGATTGCTGAGGTAAAAGAGAGGATGAGCAAAGGAAAGGCCGAAGGTTTTCGTAAGGATGAGCACGACACCTTATGGTTCGAGGACCGTGTATATGTGCCCAATAATGCAAAAGATCAGGAAGTTAATACTTCAGGAGGCTCATGACTCACCATACTCGATTCGCCCTGGAAACACCAAGATGTATTTGGATTTGAAGGAGCGTTTCTGGTGGACTGGTATGAAGAAGGATATTGCGGAGTATGTATTCGTAGGTGATGTATGCCAGAGAGAGTAAAAGAAGAGCATCAGAAGCCAGCAGGATTACTACAGCCTATGCCGATACCCGAATGGAAGTGGGATAAGCTTGGCATGGATTTCATTACCGGATTTCCCAGAACCCGATCGGGATATGATTCAATCTGTGTAGTAGTTGATTTGCTTGACCAAAGTGGCTCACTTTATCCCAGTGAAAACAACCTATACAAGTGCGAAGTTGGCCAAGATATATATGACCAGGATCGTATGTCTGCATGGAGTTCCGAGGACCATCATATCAGATAGAGGAACACAGTTTACCTCAAAGTTTTGGAATCAGCTGCACCAGACTTTGGGTACTAGGCTAAAGTTCAGTACAGCCTTTCATCCGCAGACAGGTGGATAGAACGAGAGAGTTAATCAGATTCTGGAGAACATGTTGAGAGCGTGTTCGCTATATTATGGATCTAGTAGTGATGAAAATCTACCTTACACAGAGTTCTCATACAACAACAGTTACCCAGCCAGTTTGAAAATGGCCCCTTTTTAAGCTTTGTATGGGAGAAGGAGCCAGACACAGTTGATGTGGGATGAAGTTGGAGACCGTCAGTTGTTTGGACTAAATATGATCAAGGAGTCAGAAGAGAATATTAAAGTTGATCGAGATAGAATGAAGGTAGCTCAGTCCAGGCAGAAGAGTTACGCAGACTCAAAAACGCAAGGAGGTAGTCTATAAATTGGAGACAGAGCATGTCTTCGTGTGTCCCCTCTACGAGGAGTTAAATGATTTGGAGTTAAGGGAAAGTTAGCCCCAAGATTTGTAGGACCATACCGAGTTTTGGAGCGTATGGGAGAAGTGGCCAACAAGTTGGAGTCATCCGGCTTGTCGTCAGAGTTCATGATGTGTTTCACGTTTCCCAGTTGAAGAAGTGCCATGCAGAGATGGCCAATATTCCCTTGTAAGGACGCTTGACCCTGGAAAGGATAATGATGTTCCACGAAGTGAAGTATGGACTTCATAAGTATAAGTTTTTTATCTTGGTATGTGGGATATTCCACGAGGATGAAGAGATGAATTACTATTGGATATAAAGGAGGTATGATGTTGGAAATATGGATCAATGGAAATTCCATGATGAGTCTGATTAATCATGTCCTAGTTTGGTGCCAATAGAAGGAAGGAAGACAGTACAATTGGATGGATTTAAGAATACTAGGAAGTTGGAAACTGGAATAATGATCAGAAGCCCGAGGATAAGTTCAAGGACTACAAGTGATAAGATGGGCCATAACCCACATGCCCCAGGACCTGCCAAGAAGCAAGCACATTCTTGCTGAAGGAAAAACCCTGGAAGAAGTTATGATTTTATCAACCGACGATTCTATAGGAGTTTACGCAAAACCTGAGAGTGTTATGGAACGATAGATGTTTGTTTGGCTTGCAGAATCAATGGATTTATCCGAACCTGTTTCGTTGACAAGAGAAATTCTGCAATGCTTGTGAGGATGACCGAGTGTTAGAATGCGAGATTCGCTAAACCATGTACAAGGTAATGATTTGGGTGCGGGAGGGATTGATCACCATACCGACTTAGTCTTATTATTCGCCTTGCTATATGGGATGGTAAATCTGAGTGACTTACCTATAGTAGGGGGACGACGATCAAAACCTTTTTTGAACCTTAGAATGGTATAAGTATTTTCCCTTGTACACGGCAGCTGTTGCCAACCGTAGGTTATACGGTGAGGAACAACCAGACCCATTTCCTGCACGAGAAACCATAAATTGTTTACCACCATGAGATATCGATAGCTGATTAGCATTGGCGCCAGACCCGTCAGCTAAGAAGACCCAGTCTCGGAATAACCTTACCAAGATGAAAGGACAAAAGAATTGAGGAAAAGGTTATGCCACTACCAAAAGAGCCCAGAGAAGTAATTATCCAGAGGATCTGAGAAGATCGACACTGTCAACAATAAGGATGGAGTATATGAGTTTCTGATGGAACCTTAACAATGCTTCTAAGGGTGGTAGCACCCGAGACCCCGGAGACGATCGATGGATTTTGAAGACCCCTACCCTAACCTATTTCTTGCTAGCCTCTCCGAATCTCGAGGACGCGATTCATTTTAAGGGTGGTAGGTTTGTAACATCCCAAAATTCTAAATTTTGGAATGTTATAATAAATAGATAGATTTGATTGATTATTTTGTGATTGATTGACTGAAAGTGAGTGAATTCGAAACTTTTTTGAAAGTTAAATGAGAGGAAATAAAAGGACTTTCCCAAACTTTCATTTTATTTTCTGATCTTCATGAATTCAAATTCTTTTCACCACAAAACCCTGGAGAGAAGATGACATGACTTCTTCCATTTATCTAAAAGACAAGGGGTGTTGAAAATATTTGAATTTCATTTAGAACTTTATGCAACTCAATGATTTTCACGAGCGAAGATAAAATGACTTCTTCAAAACATATGAAATATGAGTTGGGAGTTTCAAAGAATTAAATTCAAAGTTCTTTTGAATTTATTTTCAATTTGGAGTTATTTGAGTTTTATTCAAATTATTTTCCTCCAAAAATAAAATACATGGAAAATAGGGTAACATGATTCCCTACATTAGAAAATTGGAGAGAAATAAATTTGAATTAAGTTTGGTATTTAAAAATGATTTTTGTTGGATTTTTCTAGAGCGAAGCACTCTTTGTTTTATTTGAATTTGTGTGTATTTTATTTAAAGCTAGAATAATGTTCATCTTGTAGGAAATATTTTTCTGAAAATTTTGATATATTATATGCCTATATAATATTTGTATTTATTTTGTTTTATTACTTTTTGTTTCTCTCTGTTTAAAAAAACGTGTTTATTAAAAAAAATTAGGCCGAAGCCGACCGAACCAGGCCGGCCCAGCCAGAGGCCGAGCCAGCCCAGCCAGAGGCCGAGCCAGCCCAGCCAAGCCACTCGCCCGCGCGCGCGCGCGGAGGCAGGCCGCGGCCCAGCGACCCACCTCCCGGTCGTCCCCGACCCTCGGTCGAAGACCAGCTCCAGCACGCCACCGCCGCCGCTGCCGTGTCCTCGCCGGATTTCTCCACCGCCTCGCCTCGCCCCTCCTCCAAGTCTTCTCCTCCTCCCCTCCTATATAAACGGAGCACCCCGGCCCCATTTCCCTCAAAAACCGAAGCCCCCGAGCCCCGCAGCTGCACCGCGCCCCCGCCGGAGTTAGCCACCGCCGCCGGAGATCCACGTCGTCGCCTCGCTCCACCCCGCCACTCCCGACCGACGCCGTCCCCTTCATCCTCTCCACCGCGCCGCGTCGAGCCCCCTGACACCCTTGCCGCCACCGGAGACCCACCGGAGCCACCACCCCGTCGACGTCCGACCCGCCGCCGCCCTCTCCCTCGCCGCCGGCAGCCACCACCTCCGCGGTACGCCTCGCCTCTCTCCTCTCCGTCCGATCTAGAATCTACGGGCTAGATTAGGTTAGTTGTTTTTTTATATTCGAACCGGTATGCGCTATATAGCGAACATCCGCTGTTTTAGCCCCGCAGTGCACAGTTTTCGGCCAATAGTTTTCTGACACGTGGCCAGGGACCTAGATGTAGTATTTTTTTTCACGGATTAGTCCCTGTTTTTCAAACGACCACTACTTTTTACTCGTTAGTCCAAATCCAACGAAACCAACTCTCACTTCTTCCTTATGATCTCCTCTACCCAGTAATCCAACTCAAACATGTTTTTGAAAGTTTAAAATTTGAATTAGACCAGATTTGGATTTGAATTTGAACTTTGTTTTATCGTAACTTGAGTTTTATAACTCCTTTTGAGTTTATTCTTTTTGCAAATCGAAGCTCCTGACCTAAACTTTCTGATAAGGCCAAATTCACATAATTTTGGTACTGTTAGAAATTGTTTTATGTTGCAAGAGTTATTTGCTTGGTTTTGATGTTTTCCGAATTGTTTTCTTCGTTCTTTCCGATCTTTTGAGTGATTGCTTATGTGTGGTTACTATTGCTTGCTCACGATAGATTGACCGGAGTGTGACGAGTAGAACTATCAAGAGTTTCGAGTGCGAATCATCTTCATCAACATTGCAGGTAAGTAACACTTTGATCATATCTTTTCTCATACCCAGTTTTTATGCATTAGATCAACCCTCAAACATTGCATTGATTTAGGATCTAATTAAATTGTGGGATGGGAAGTAGTTGAGGTAGTACCTATTACCTGTTTCATTATCAACCCTTGGGAGTTACTTCTACGTTTGCTTATTATGCCATGCTATGCTAGTAGACGTGGATTGGATGAGTGTATTCCATGACAGATGTGAGATTGTTAAATTAATGGTTTATTTAAGGTGGCAACTTAAACACACATCTGGGTGGATTGAGGCACCTGGTTTCCATCAGGACTTGCCTGTTTTTCTTAGGACCACCACCCAGGCTCAAAGGGATCATGAGATTATTCATGCTAGAAACTTCCGTGTGCAACCACAAGCCATTATGGGCTCTGGCATAGTTGATTAAGTCGTGCGAACTCTGACGGATAGACTAGCATATGTAGGGGAGGTAGGTGTACCGGTCTACCCATACGTAAGGTGCTAGCGCTTCCGAAAGACTATGTCTCGGTCATCCGTTTCTCAAACATCATGTAGTGCAAGAAATCCAACGGAGGCGATCGAGTCTTGTGGGGAAATGTGCACAAACCTCTGCAGAGTGTATAAACTAATCATGGTTAGCCGTGTCCCCGGTTATGGACGTCTTGAGTATCTAGTACTTGGATATCATGTGAATCTCATCATGTTACTCAAATTAATATTGTTGTGTTGTTAATGAGTACTTTTAATTGGGATTGAGGATGCTGTCAACCATTCTCAATGTTCAACAACCACCATGATAGTTAAATAAATTTATTCCTTTGCAGTAGGGAAAAATTTGCTTTTCGCAAAACTGTAACCATAATGCTTTTCCACCAGCCAAATATGCATGTAATGATAGCCATATTTCAGCATTGCTCTACAGTGTGAATTTGCCAGTACATTCAATGTACTGACCCTTTGTGGCTGCAACGTCTCATGTTGCGTGATCTTCTGACAGTAAGTGATACATTAGGGTTACGATTTCTACACTCAACTTTGCCGTTGGTGTTGATGGGAATCCACAACCTTGTTACTTCCGCTATTTGGATTGAGGTAATAGTATTTATGCTACTTTATACATGTGATTTACCTCCGTTATAAATCCTCGAGTACTGTGTGTGTCAGCATACCGATCCAGGGATGACACTTAAGCACAGAGACTTGATCCATTCGGGTCCGGTCGCTACACCAGCCGTGAAGCGGCAGTGACAAGGTTGTCCATCGGGGTAGAATAATGACCCGGTGGCGTTGGGACAAGCTGCGTCACAATGTCGATCTGACGAGGCGAATCCGTGAAGCGGGGCTGAACCGGCCCCCTGCTCCCGGCGCCTCCGCCCGGTTTGCTACCGGTGGATTACTGGTCCCCGCTCCTGGGGTATTCAAGAGGTTCCTAGCATCATAAACCGGAGACAGGCAAGATCGGTGCCTCCTTTTCAGGACTTCGTGCGACGCATTCTGGTCCAGCATAAGCCGGTAAGCCTGTGCATCCAAAGCGGCCTGCTCCGCGGCCATCCTGGTATCTTCAGCTGCCAGGTCGGCTTTGGCCTGAGTAATCTGATCCTTCACTTTCGCGATTTCCGCATTGTGTGCATCCTGATCCGCCGGGTTAACCTCCTTCATCAGTTTTGCCAACGCATCAAACAAATCAGATAGAACCTAAGCTGGCGGTCGCATAGGGCCTCCTTCCCCGGCCGCTGTTGCCGCTGCCGATCCGGAAATCATCGCCACTGCGTTCGAAGAGTGGAGCGCCGGCTGTGTACCGGCCATAAAGATTGCAACCCGGTTTGGTAGATCAGAGGAGTCTGGAATACTGTCGCCATCGGAACAGCCCCCAATCCGGCCATCTTGTAGCTGATATAACGACTCGGTCTCTCCGGTTGATGACTCTTCGCCGGAATAAACGACGGTTTCACCACCAGATTCTGATCTATCCTCAGATTCCCCTCCATGGATAACTCCCATGAAGGCATGCTTCATGACAGGCTTGACCCGGGCAGATCTCGCGCGCTGAGCCGTTTCGACGAGGTCGGTGCAGATGTCCGGCTCAGGGCCCTGTTCGCCGATGTTGCCAATGAAAACGTGTATGCCACCAAAGGGGACCCGGTACCCGTACTCGATTGAGCCGGCCTCGGGGCCCCAGCCTGCGTCGTCAATGTAGAGCTTGCCGCGATGACTCTTGGTCATCTGGCCCACAGCGTAACCCTTGAGTCCTTCGAAATTGCCCTCCAAGAACTTGAAACCATCGTGCGATAGCCCCACGGTGGGCGCCAACTGTCGTGGTTTTGTCACGGCAGATGTCCTCGTGAAAAGGACTTAGTCGTGGAGCCATCTCTACGGGTTAGCTTGAAGGGGTTAAAGCGGACAAGGGACGCAAGAGAGTTTTTTTACTAGTTCGGCCCCTTACGATGAAGGTAAAAGCCTACGTCTAGTTGTGATGGAATTGATGGGGTTTCGATGACCAGGGAGCGAATACGCTTTTCCTGAGTCTCGAGTTGTTGTCTGTCTGTCCTGTACTGCCACCGGGTCGTCCCCTTATATACATGGGTTGACGCCCATCGGTTTACAGAATCCCAAGGCCGGCTCATAAACGTGTCCGGCTCGGTCTGTGCTCTTTCTATCTTACAACACAAGTTTACATATGAATACCGGTTTATATCTACATGCCTTAAACCGGTTCTGGGCCTTGGGCCTTCTTAAAGCGTCACCATCTGTCTTCATGGGCTTCAGATATAATGAACTACTAAGGGGGTTAACCCGGCCTCTCCTGGCCAGTTTACACCAAGTGGTAATATCCCCAACAAGAGGGGTACCTTAATCCATGAAAGAATAGAAGAAAGTCCGTCTCGTATCGATAAATTGGAAGAAATCTTTAGTAATCTAAGCACGGCTTTTACTACCGCTAAAATTATTGAGGAAACTCCTGTAAAGAGTAGGTGATCCAGGAACAAGGGTGCAACTTCTAGTGATAGCAATAAAGGAGATCTTAAGATGATTAGTATCCACCCTGATTTTGTTGAAGTGATAATAGATCCTTTTTGCAATAATGAAATCTTTAAATTTACCCCTAGAAATATTGCTAACGAAGTTCTTTATGCTAAATCCTTGAAGGATTCTAAGTGTTTGATTGAAGAGTTGGACAAAGATGACAAAACTTAGATCCTTGCTAAGGGCGTAAAACTAAGCGCTTGTTGGGAGGCAACCCAATGAATAAATTTATTTTTGCTTTTTGCTTTCTGTTCTTGTGTGTTTGTACAATTATGCTACTGGTATGATTGTGTTTTTTAAGTTTTAGTTAATGTTTGTGCCAAGTAAAGCCTTTAGGATCTTCTTGGGTGCTAGTTGTTTGATCTTGCTGAAAAGACATAAACTTTATGCTCATGAAAATAATTTTCATAAATCAGAGAAAAGAGCTTTTTCTCTGATTCTTTTTGCAGACGATTAATATACAAATTACCCTGGGTTTTTTTTATTGGAACAAATTACCCTGGTCGTCGTAATTTGGTAGTATTTGTGGAGTTCCAGAAGTATTCGTAAAAGTCAGATTACTACAGACTGTTCTGTTCTGACAGATTCTGTTTTCTTTGTGTTGTGTGCTTATTTTGATGGCTCTATGGTTTTCTTTGATGAGTTTTTTCCATAGAAAAATTGGAATACAGTAGATATAATACAAAAACAAAATAAGAATTGCTTTGTGTAACATCCCAAAATTCTAAATTTTGGAATGTTAGAATAAATAGATAGATTTGATTGATTGTTTGATTGATTGTGTGAAATTGAGTGAAATTCGAAACTTTTTGAAAGTTAAATGAGAGGGAATAAAAGGACTTTCCCAAACTTTCATTTTCTTTTTTTGATCTTCATGAATTCAAATTCTTTTCACCATAAAACCCTGGAGAGAAGATGACATGACTTCTTCCATTTATTTAAATGACAAGGGGTGTTGAAAATATTTGAATTTCATTTGAGAATATTTCCAATTCAGAAACTTTATGCAACTCAATGATTTTCACGAGCGAAGATAAAATGACTTCTTCAAAACATATGAAATATGGGTTGGGAGTTTCAAAGAATTAAATTCAAAGTTCTTTTGAATTTATTTTTCAATTTGTAGTTATTGAGTTTTATTCAAATTATTTTTCTCCAAAAATAACATATATGGAAAATAGGGTAACATGATTCCTACAATAGAAAATTGGAGAGAAATAAATTTGAAATCATTTTGGTATTTTTAAAATGATTTTTACTGGATTTTACTAGAGCAGAAGCACTCTTTGCTCTATTTGAATTTGTGTGGATTTTATTTGATGCTAGAACAATGTTCATCTTGTAGGAAATATTTTTCTGAAAATTTTGATATATAATATGCCTATGTTTCATTTTTAGTTTATTCGCTTTTATTTATTTTGCTGTCTACAAAATGTTTTTTGAATATATCCCTCCTCCGCCGACTGGGCCGGCCCAGCTCCCAGCCCAGCCGCGGCCCAGCAGGCCCGACGCGCCGTCTGCCTCGCCATCGAGCTCGGGACGAAGTCCCGAGCCAGTACGCACCGCCGCCGTCCCATGGCCGGACTCTGTGCCGCCCTTGCCCCTTCCCCACGCCTCTCCTCGCCTTTATAAGGCCGACCTCGACGCCCCGGGACGCCCCCTTCTCTCCTTGCATCGCTCCGCGCCGCCGCATCTCGCTGCAGCCGCCGCCGCCGACAAGCTTTGCCGCCGTCGCCCCCGCACCGTTTCGACCGCCCCGACCGACTGCGACGCCACCATCGGACGCGCCGCTCCCCGCCGCACCTCCCCGTGCCCTTCGCCGCTCTCCTCGACGAACGGAGCCGCCACCCCGACCGGACCCGAGCCGCCGCCGCCGTCCTCCCCGACTCCGGCGATCGCTGTGGTAACCTCCGCCTCCCGTCCGTTGGATCTGGATCGAGCGATCCAGATCTCGTCCTATTTTTTTAAAACGTTTTTTTTATTCGGTGAACGTTCGTTAGTTAGAGTTTGCACCGAACGGTTTTTCCGTTTGTTAGCGAACGTTCGCTAAATAGCCTTTTCGTTTTATTTTATTTCTGCCAGGGACCCGTCTGTGATTATAGGTTTTACAGAATAGTCCCTGTACTTCAAACGACCAAAACTTTTTACTCGTTAGTCCAAATCCAACAAAACCAATGCCCACTTCTTCGTTACGATCTCCTCTATCCAGTAATCCAACTCAAACATGTTTTTTGAAAGTTTTAAAATTTTAGTTCAAACAGATTTGTATTTGAACCTCGTTTGATCATAACTTGAGTTTTATAACTCCGTTTGAGTTGATTCTTTTTGCAAATCGAAGCTCTTGACCTAAACTTTCTGATAAGGCCAAATTCACATAATTTTGGTACTGTTCGAAATTGTTTTATGCTGCAAGGGTTATTTGCTTGGTTTTGATGTTTTCCGAGTTGTTTTCTTCATTCGGTCCGATGTTTTGAGTGATTGCTTATGTGTGGCTACTATTGCTTGATTACGATAGATTGACCGGAGTGTGACGAGTAGAACTATCAAGAGTTTTGAGTGTGAATCATCTTCATCAACGTTGCAGGCAAGTTCACACTTTGATCATACCCCTTTTTCATACCCAGTTTTTATGCATTAGATCAATCCTCAAACATTGCATGATTAGGATCTAATTAAATTGTGGGTTTTGGGAAGTAGATTGAGGTAGTACCTATTACCTGTTTTATTATCAAACCCTTGGGAGTTACATCTACGTTTGCTTATTTATGCCATGCTATGCTCGTAGACGTGGATTGGGTTTGAGTGAATATCCATGACAGATGTGAGATTGTTAAATTAATGGTTTACTTAAGGTGGCAACTTAAACACACATCTGGGTGGATTGAGGCACCTGGTTTCCAGGACTTGCCTGCTTTTCTTCGGACCGTCACCCAGGCTCAAAGGGATCATGAGATTATTCATGCTAGAAACTTCCGTGTGCAGCCACATGCTAGTATGGGCTCTAGCATAGTTGACTAAGTTGTGCGAACTCTTACGAGTAGACTAGCTGATGTAGGGGTTGTAGGTTGGTACGGTCTACCCATACGTAAGGTGCTAGCGCTTCTGAAAGACTATGTCTCGGTCATCCGTTTCTCAAACATCGTGTAGTGCGAGAAATCAAGCGGAGGAGATCGAGTCTTGTGGGGAAAAGTGTACAAACCTCTGTAGAGTGTATAAACTAATCATGGTTAGCCTTGTCCCCGGTTATGGACATCTTGAGTATTTAGTACTTGGATATCATGTGAATATCATCATGTTACTCTAATTAATATTGTTGGGTTGTTAATGAGTACTACTAATTGGGATTGAGGATGCTGTCAACCATTCTCAATGTTCAACAACCACCATGATAGTTAAATAAAATTTATTCCTTTGCAGTAGGGAAAAATTGGCTTTTCGCAAAAACTATAACCATAGAGCTTTTCCACCAGCCAAATATGCATGTAGTGATAGCCATATTTTAGCATTGCTCTATGGTGTGAATTTGCCAGTACATTCAATGTACTGACCCTTTGTGGTTGCAATGTCTCATGTTGCAGGATCTTACGACAAGTAAGTGATACGTTAGGGTTATGATTTCTACACTCAACTTTGCCGTTGGTGTTGATGGGAATCCACAACCTTGGTTACTTCCGCTATTTGGATTGAGGTAATAGCATTTACGTTATTTATACATGTGATTTACCTCTGTTATAAATCCTTGAGTATTGTGTGTGTCAGCATACCGATCCAGGGATGACACTTAAGCACAAAGACTTGATCCATACGGGTCGGGTCGTTACAAGATGGTACCAGAGCACATGTTGACTGTAGGACGTGACCCTAGAAACTGACAAGCCCATAGGAAATATTTTTCTCTACAACTTCATTTTTCAAAAAGATCTTTTACCTCTCTTCTGTTTTGAGCTTATTCAAAAATTCCTTTTAGTGAGACCATACCCCTTTTCCCTTTTGACCACATGAAGATTCGGCTGATGAGACCACTCCAAGGAGACAAGATATCGGACCACTAAGACCATTTGAAATGAAGAGGATTTTACCGTGTAAATGGAATCTACAACTGTTGAAGACTCCGAAGACTAGGAGATTTTGAAGGCTCTGAAGAATTTCCAGATTGGTATGACCTAGGAAGACTACTCTAATAGAGCTTGTAAGACTAGGGAAGTTGTCAATACCAGAGATCAAGGTGTATTGGAGTAAGACTGGAACATGGAGCATTAGAACTCAAAGTTCTGTCAAGGAAAACCCTAAGGCAGGAGATATCAACTATGGAGAGATAGCTCATGGAAATGACAAGAGAAGAAACACACTATCCATGGTGTTATTGCCCACTTATGCTATTGTCACCGTGCTGAGTTAAGAATGCATATGTATGAAAGGATTGGATGGAAGAAGGCTGATGGAGCATCTATCGGCAAAGAAGGAAATTTTAACCTTAGCTGGTGTACCACTAGTATCTGGAGTGTTACATCAAGAAGTTAAGATGGACCTACAAGAAGAAATATTTGATAAGGAAGCGTTTCGTGAAGAACACAAGACCCAGAAGCTAAAAGTAGCCAAGCTAGTGGAGCCAAACCTTGAGACATCATAGATTCGTCAGGAACTGAAGGACAGTAGGATCATGGTTCATGTCGAGGTTGATGAAATCCAGAAGTTTGGAATGCAACTCCAGAATATTAAAGGACGTCATGAGAGACTCTGCGTCAATAGAGATGATATTGCAAAAGAACTTGAGAAGGACGAGCACGAATCAGAAGAAGTTATCGGAGACATGACCAAGACTTGAAGAGTTTGATGACTTTGAAGATTTATTGACCATTAGAAGCCCAAACCCCTGTTACATACTTGCGTTAGATGCGACGATTGTGAGCTGTCATTTGTTTGATGTTTTTCCGACAGCCACAAATAAAATCTGTCTTTTCAAAACTCTTGTTTGTATTGTGTGTATCCCTCTCTATCTCTCTTATCTCACCCCAAAACCCCTGGACCCAATAGAGGATGAATGGAGATGAGCTTGTATTGTCTGGACCAATGAGTCAATTGGAGATAGACCGATGGATTCAGAACATGGAGGATCGCATGGAGAATAACCCTATAGCCAGAAAGGATATGACCCAGCATGCCCTTCAGTGCTTTGTAAGAGTTGCTACTACTTGGTGGAGGATGTACCAAAGCATCAATGGATGGCAAGGAATAACCACTTGGAAAGAATTTAAGTGGACTTTGTCAAAGTCTAGGTTTGTGTCCAAGAAATTGGAGCCTTATGGAAAGGATATGAAGAAACCTTGTGCATACAAGCTTTGTGGAGAAATAGGACACAACCATAAAGAGAACAAGGACGAATACCCTCATAAGCGGAGGATTACCAAAGGAGTTAGCCGAGGATCTTAGGGAACTTCGGTTGGAGATTGTTCCCAAAGGTTTTGTTGCAGCAATGGAAGTTCAGTCTACATTGTTGGGAAAGATCCGTGAAGCTCAGAAGGATGACAAAGAGATTGCTGAGGTAAAAGAGAGGATGAGCAAAGGAAAGGCCAAAGGTTTTCGTAAGGATAAGCATGACACCTTATGGTTCGAGGACCGTGTATATGTGCCCAATAATGCAAAGATCAGGAAGTTAATACTTCAGGAGGCTCATGACTCACCATACTCCATTCTCCCTGGAAACACCAAGATGTATTTGGATTTGAAGGAGCAGTTCTGGTGGACTGGTATGAAGAAGGATATTGCGGAGTATGTAGTCATAGGTGATGTATGCCAGAGAGTAAAGGTAGAGCATCAGAAGCCAGTCAGATTACTACAACCTATGCCGATACCCGAATGGAAGCAGGATAAACTTAGCATGGATTTCATTACCGGATTTCCCAGAACCTGAACGGGATATGATTCTATCTGGGTAGTAGTTGATTCGCTTAACCAAAGTGGCTCACTTTATCCCAGTGAAACCACCTATACAAGTGAGAAGTTGGCCAAGATATATTTGACCAGGATCGTATGTCTGCATGGAGTTCCGAGGACCATCATATCAGATAGAGGAACACAGTTTACCTCAAAGTTTTGGAATCAGCCGCACCAGACTTTGGGTACTAGGCTAGAGTTCAGTACAGCCTTTCAATCCGCAGACAGATGGATAGACCGAGAGAGTCAATCAGATTCTGGAGGACATGTTGAGAACGTGTGCGCTAGCTTATGGATCTAGTAGGGATGATAATCTACCTTACGCGGAGTTCTCATATAACAACAGTTACCCAGCCAGTTTGAAGATGGCCCCCTTTTTAAGCTTTGTATGGGAGAAGGAGCCAGACACCGTTGATGTGGGATGAAGATGGGGACCGTCAGTTGTTTGGACCAAATGTGATCAAGGAGTCAGAAGAGAATGTTAAGTTGATTCGAGATAGACTGAAGGTAGCTCAGTCCAGGCAGAATAGTTATGCATACTCAAAAACGCAAGGAGGTAGTCTATGAAATCGGAGACAGAGCATATCTTTGTGTGCCACCTCTGCGAGGAGTTAAACGATTTGGAGTTAAGGGAAAGTTAGCCCCGAGATTTGTAGGACCATACTGAGTTTTGGAGCGTATGGGAGAAGTTACCAACAAGTTGGAGTCACCCGAAGGACTGTCAGGAGTTCATGATGTGTTTCACGTTTCCCAGTTGAAGAAGTGCCATGCAGAGATGGCCAATATTCCCCTGTAAGGCGCTTGACCCTGGAAAGGATAATGATGTTCCACGAAGTGGAGTATGGACTTCATAAGTATAAGTTTTTATCTTGGTAGGTGGGATATCCCACGAGGATGAAGAGATGAATTACTATTGGATATAAAGGAGGTATGATGGTGGAAATATGGATCAAGGCAAATTCTATGATGAGTCTGGGTAATCACGTCTTAGTTTGGTGCAAATATAAGGAAAAGAGATAGTACAATTGGATGGATTTTAAGTATGCCAGGAAGTTGGATGTTGGGATAATGATCAGTTGCCCAGATGATGTGTTCAAGGATTATAAGTGATGAGATGGGCCATAACCCATAGGCCCCAGGACCTGCCAAGAAGCAAGCACATTCTTGCTGAAGGCAAAACCCTGGAAGAAGTTACGATTTTATCGACAGATGATTTTATAGGAGTTTACGCAAAACCTGAGAGTTGTTAAGGAACGATAGATGTTTGTTTGTCTTGCAGAATCAATGGATTTATCCAAACTTGGTTCGTCGACAAGAGAAATTCTGCAATGCTTGTGAGGATGACCGAGTGTTAGAATGCGAGATTCGCTAAACCATGTACAAGGTAATGATTTAAAAGCGGATGGATTGATCACCATACCGACTTACTCTTATTATTCGCTTTGCTATATGGGATGGTAAATCTGAGTGACTTACCTATAGTAGAGAGACGACGATCAAAACCTTGTTAAACCTTAGAATGGTATAGGTATTTTTTCCCTTGTACAAGGCAGTTGTTGCCAATCGTAGGATATATGGTGAGGTTCAACCCAGACCCGTTTTCTGCCAGAGAAATCATAAATTGTTGACCACCATGAGATATCGATAGTTAGTTGGTATTGGCGCCAGACCCGTCAGCTAAGAAGACCCAGTCATGGAAGAACCTTACCAAGATAAAAGGACAGAAGAATTGCGGTCAAGGTTATGCCACCACCGGAAGAGCCCAAAGAAGGAATTTGCCTGAAAGATCTGGGAAGACCGACCCTGTCAACAACAGGATGGAGTATATGAGTTTTGATGCAACCGTCACCATGCTTCTAAAGGTGGTAGCACCCGAGACCCCGGAGACGATCGATGGATTTTTGAGAAGACCCCCAAACCCTAACCTATTTCTTTCTAGCCTCTCCGAATCTCGAGGACGAGATTCCTTTTAAGGGTGGTAGTTTTGTAACATCCCAAAATTCTAAATTTTGGAATGTTATAATAAATAGATAGATTTGATTGATTGTTTGATTGATTGTGTGAAATTGAGTGAAATTCGAAACTTTTTGATAGTTAAATGAGAGGGAATAAAAGGACTTTCCCAAACTTTCATTTTCTTTTTTTTTGATCTTCATGAATTCAAATTCTTTTGACCACAAAACACTGGAGAGAAGATGACATGACTTCTTCCATTTATTTAAATGACAAGGGGTGTTGAATATATTTGAATTTCATTTCAGAATATTTCCAATTCTGAAACTTTATGTAACTCGATGATTTTCACGAGCGAAGATAAAATGACTTCTTCAAAACATATGAAATATGAGTTGGGAGTTTCAAAGAATTAAATTCAAAGTTCTTTTGAATTTATTTTTCAATTTGGAGTTATTGAGTTTTATTCAAATTATTTTTCTCCAAAAATAACATATATGGGAAATAGGGTAACATGATTCCTACAATAGAAAATTGAGAGAAATAAATTTGAAATCATTTTGGTATTTTTACAATGATTTTTACTGGATTTTACTAGAGCAGAAGCACTCTTTGCTTTTTTTGGATTTGTGTGGATTTTATTTGATGCTAGAATAATGTTCATCTTGTAGGAAATATTTTTCTGAAAATTTTGATATATAATATGCCTATGTTTCATTTTTAGTTTATTCGCTTATATTTATTTTGTGTCTGCAAAATGTTTTTTTTAATATATCCCTCCTCCGCCGACTGGGCCGGCCCAGCTCCCAGCCAGCCAGGCCCACCCGGCCCGATCTTGCCGTCACCTCGCCACCGAGCTCGGACGAAGTCCCGAGCCAAGACGCCGCCGCCCCCCATGGCGGACTCCGCGCCGCCTTGCCCCTTCCCCATGCCTCCCTCGCCTTTATAAGGCCGACCTCGACGCCGGGGCGCCTTCTCTCCTCGCGCTCGCTCCGCCACAGATCTCGCTGCAGCCGCCGACGAAGCTTTGCCGCCGTTGCCCCGCACTGCTTTAGACCGCCCCTTTACCGACGGCGATGCCACCATCGGACGCGCCGCTCCCCGCCGCACCTCCCCGTGCCCTTCGCCGCTCTCCTCGACGACCGGAGCCGCCACCCCGACCGGACCCGAGCCGCCGCCGCCGTCCTCCCCGACTCCGGCGATCGCCGTGGTAACCGCCGCCTCCCGTCCGTTGGATCTGGATCGAGCGATCCAGATCTCGTCCTGATTTTTTTAAAATGTTTTTTTATTCGGTGAACGTTCTTTAGTTAGGGTTTGCACCGAACGGTTTTTCCGTTCGTTAGCGAACGTTCGCTAAATAGCCTTTTCGTTTTATTTTATTTCTACCAGGGACCCTTCTGTGATTATAGGTTTATAGAATAGTCCCTGTACTTCAAACGACCACAACTTTTTACTCGTTAGTCCAAATCCAACGAAACCAACGCCCACTTCTTCGTTACGATCTCATCTATCCAGTAATCCAACTCAAACATGTTTTTGAAAGTTTTAAAATTTGAATTAAAACAGATTTGTATTTGAACTTCGTTTGATCATAACTTGAGTTTTATAACTCCGTTTGAGTTGATTCTTTTTGCAAATCGAAGCTCTTGACCTAAACTTTCTGATAAGGCCAAATTCACATAATTTTGGTACTGTTCGAAATTGTTTTATGCTGCAAGAGTTATTTTCTTGGTTTTGATGTTTTCCGAGTTGTTTTCTTCGTTCGGTCCGATGTTTTGAGTGATTGCTTATGTGTGGCTACTATTGCTTGATTACGATAGATTGACCGGAGTGTGACGAGTAGAACTATCGAGAGTTTTGAGTGTGAATCATCTTCATCAACATTGCAGGCAAGTTCACACTTTGATCATACCCCTTTTTCATACCCAGTTTTTATGCATTAGATCAATCCTCAAACATTGCATGATTAGGATCTAATTAAATTGTGGGTTTTGGGAAGTAGATTGAGGTAGTACCTATTACCTATTTTATTATCAAACCCTAGGGAGTTACTTCTACGTTTTCTTATTTATGCCATGCTATGCTCGTAGACGTGGATTGGGTTTGAGTGAATATCCATGACAGATGTGAGATTGTTAAATTAATGGTTTACTTAAGGTGGCAACTTAAACACACATCTGGGTGGATGGAGGCACCTGGTTTCCAGGACTTGACTGTTTTTCTTCGGTCCGCCACCCAGGCTCAAAGGGATCATGAGATTATTCATGCTAGAAACTTCCTTGTGCAGCCACATGCTACTATGGGCTCTAGCATACTTGACTAAGTTGTGCGAACTCTTACGGGTAGACTAGCTGATGTAGGGGTTGTAGGTTGGTACGGTCTACCCATACGTAAGGTGCTAGCGCTTCTGAAAGACTATGTCTCGGTCATCCGTTTCTCAAACACCGTGTAGTGCGAGAAATCAAGCGGAGGAGATTGAGTCTTGTGGGGAAAAGTGCACAAACCTCTGCAGAGTGTATAAACTAATCATGGTTAGTCGTGTCCCCGGTTATGGACATCTTGAGTATCTAGTACTTGGATATCTTGTGAATCTCATCATGTTACTCTAATTAATATTGTTGGGTTGTTAATGAGTACTTTTAATTGGGATTGAGGATGCTGTCAACCATTCTCAATGTTCAACAACCACCATGATAGTTAAATAAAATTTATTCCTTTGCAGTAGGGAAAAATTGGTTTTTCGCAAAAACTATAACCATAGAGCTTTTCCACCAGCCAAATATGCATGTAGTTATACCCATATTTTGGCATTGCTCTATGGTGTGAATTTGCCAGTACATTCAATGTACTGACCCTTTGTGGCTGCAACGTCTCATGTTGCAGGATCTTACGACGAGTAAGTGATACGTTAGGGTTACAATTTCTACACTCAACTTTGCCGTTGGTGTTGATGGGAATCCACAACCTTGGTTACTTCCGCTATTTGGATTGAGGTAATAGAATTTACGTTATTTATACATGTGATTTACCTCTGTTATAAATCCTCGAGTATTGTGTGTGTCAGCATACCGATCCAGGGATGACACTTAAGCACAGATACTTGATCCATACGGGTCGGGTCGCTACACTTTGATACATCACTTATAGTAGTGATTTATTTTTCTTACACTAACGGATCTCACGAAGGTTTTGTTGAGTTTTGTGCGATTAAAGTTTTCAAGTTTTGGGTTATCTTACGATGGATGAAGAAAGGATGCAAGAGCCTGAGCTTGGGGATGCCCCGGCACCCAATCTATTATCCAAAAATGAGCAACCAACTAAGCTTGAGATGCCCCCGAGTGGCACCCCCGCCTTCTTCCAACAACTATCGGTATTTTACTCAAGACTATATTTTATTCGTCACATGATATGTGTTTTGCTTGGAGTGTCTTGTATGATATGTGTCTTTGCTTGTTTTATTTTGTGTTTTAAGTCATCAATCCTTGCTGGACACACCTATTTGAAAGAGCCAAAATTATATCATGACTTGTTAGAATTGCTCTCTATGCTTCACTTAAATCTTTTATGAGCTAGGACTTGCTCTAGTGCTTCACTTTTATCTTTTTTAGCACAGTGTGCTTTGTTATTTTTGAAGAAATGCTCTCTTGCTTCACTTAGATTTATTTGAGAGTTAGTAAAATTTTGAAGAAATTCTCTCTTGCTTCACTTAAATTATTCTGAGAGAAAGAAAATTTGTTATGCTCATGATATTCACTTATATTTGTTTGAGCTTATGAAAAGAAACACATGAAAATTAGTCCCAAAGTGATAGATATCCAAGAAGGATAAAGAAAAAATTTCATGAAGATCATTGGACAAAATAAACATGATTCTTAGTAATACTTTTGAGATATGATGATGTGATATGTGAGTTATGTTGATAAGTAATTGTGCTCTAGTAAGAATATTGGTGTTAAGGTTTCTGATTCCCTATGCATGCACGAAAGTGAATAATCATGCAATGAAAATTATATCCTACTTGTGGTGCATTATTCGGTGTTAATTATGCTTAATATTTGCTTATGAGATTATTCGTTTCTTGGTTGGTCGCTTCTCAATCTTTTTGCTAGCCTTCGTTTTGCACTAAGTATGATCTCTACTTGTGCATCCAAAATCCTTTAAACCAGTTTTGCCACATGAGTCCACTATATCTACCTATATGCGGTATTCTTTTGCCGTTCTAAGCAAATTTGCATGTGCCATCTCTAATTTTCAAAATAAACTTCTCTTTTGTGTGTTTGTTTCGCTCGCGGAACGGTAACGGGTGGCTAATATTTTCCATGCTGGATGTGTTATTCTCACGATGAGTGTTTATTCACTTGTCATTGCACGAGAGTAAGGGAAAGCTCTTAGGGATGCTCGTGGAATTGTCACGTCAGATGTCCTAGTGTGAGGACTTAGTCGCGAGGCCAACGCATCTATGCGATACCTCGAAGGGGTTGGTCAGAATCGAGAGACGCGAGGCAATCAACACACAATACAAGGGTTTAGACAGCTTCGGGCCTCGGGAAACATCATCCGGTAATAACCCTACATGCTGTTTGTGGCTAGGTCTCATTATAATCCTGAGGGAGTCGCCGGTAAGTCGGCTCTTTGTGTCTAGCCCTAGAAATTGTTTCTTCTTGCTTGTCCCCTCTTGGGGAGCCCCGCCCCTCCTTATATAAGTTGAAGGGGCGGGTTACATGACTAGTCGTAGTTGGATTAGGATTACTCAATTACAAGTGGAGTCCTAGTCTTGCTTCCTTTGTCAGGGAATATTCCTTACGCTTTCCTCTTAAGCCGGCCCACCATAACATGAGCCGGCCTTCTGGGCCTTGGGCCTAGTCTTCTATATGACCCGCCGTCGGGGTCATCCGTGAGTCGTCAGGCTCATGAGTCGTCTGACCAGTGAGCCGCCAGACCCGTGAGTCGCCAGTCCTTCGGCAAGTCATCGGTGAAGCGCCAAGTCCGGTCGGGTCATATTTCCGGCCAGGTCATACCGCGGGGTATATCCCCGACATTAGCCCCCAGTTTAATTTGGATTTATCCATGTTAAACTGATCATGTAAAATAAACACAAGAACAAACTTGATAGGTTGTGCTCCGGGTTAAATATTCTTGTAAGCCGGCACCTGAATATCCTTAACTCCTTGTTATGTCCTTCTTCTAGAAAATCCGGGTCAATATGCCAGCTTCTTACTCAATTTGTTGACGTTGGTTTCTCACAGAGAAATATTGTAAGAAATAATCCACTTGAATCAGCTTCCAAAGTATTGGCTTAAAATATTGGTCTTGAAATACTCATCTGACTTTCAGCCGGCTCGAAGAAGTAAAACTTGCCGGTTTTATCATTACAAAGATTGCCGGATTATAAAACAGACGATGCCGGGTCATAATTGTTGTTGACACCGGGTTATGTAATTGATTTTCCTGATTCGCTCAAAACTGATAATTTGAAGATTTTTCTCCCTTATGTCCATATTACCTGTAGCCCCCAAGTGTCGGGTTGTCATGCTTGCAGCAACCTGGGACTTGTAATTGCTTTATGCTCACGAAAACTTCAGCCAATGTAGCCCCAAGGGCCAGGTCATTATGCAATAAAGAGCAGGGACTTTGTAAATATGATCATGTAAACTGGATCAACAACGTGTAGCCCCCAAGGGCCGGCTCAGTAGGATATACTGAGCTGGGACTTTGTATATAATTCATTGATAATAACATCATATGATGTAATCTCCACCATGGGGCTTGAACTCACGTCCACAAGGTTAAGAGTTTTGTGCTCTAACAACTGAATAATGGATCTTTCAATATAATGGATTAAGGCTTGTGTACCTTGAATTTCCGACAGGAGCAATTGGTAGCCCCCAAGGGCCGGCTCATTTAAAATGTGATGAGTCGGGTCTTCAATAAGTTGAGCAAAAAATGACTTTGCATTAGCCCCCAAGTGCCATGATGCATGTCGGCAGTGATATGGGACTATTTCCTCCATTGTAAAATAAATCATGCCCATTGATAAAAATAATAGCCGTTGCGCTAAAGCGACTTTGAAAACCTCAATCATAACACTGGTTATTGATAATCACAATAGAAATCCAGCCATGTTGGCTATTCAAGATTTGAATAATAAAATCCGGTATGAAAACCTCAATCATTCAATATCATCATGAAAATTCAGCCAGTTTTGGCTATTAAAGATTTGAATACCTCATCGGTTGACAAGTAAATCCGGAGTTTAAATACCTGGCGGCTCTTGGCCGATGACGACTTAATGCGCATTCATTTTAAGCTGGAATTTTTGTAACCCGGTGGCCTATAGCCTTTGAGAAAATCAATAATTGATAACCCTTTTGAGACACGAATTTCAGTGATGAGCTTGGGCTGAAGCATTTATACAAGTCATACTTCTGCAAATCCTGCACAGAGTTTAAACAACATATGCCCTGGCGACTTAACGTCAAGAGTCTGGGCGGGTAACCACCCAAATGTAGTCCTACCCTGCACACAAGTAGATCACAAGAACCCTTGGCGGTTTGCTGCAGGGCGGGTCATAATACCTCACATATAACCACTATGATATTGAATTTGTACTGCCGGTTTACATGACCTGTGCAGTAAGGGTGATAACCCAATCCTTAGAAGCCAATGCTTCCACATAGATGATGATTGTCATAAGCTGGCAACTTATAGTCAAAAGTCAAGCCGGGTTAAGCATAAAACACTTACAGACATTTGAGATATAATCCAAAAAAGGTCCCAAGTCAAAGCCAAAATTGTTCGCAAAAAAGACTTAAAAAATTTAAGGCTTCCGATTCGTATACGATCAGAAAACCATTCCAAAGGGGTTGAGCTAAGATTCGAATACGATCATTTAGCCCCCAGTGGCTTTGGCGTTGCCGATAAAGAGGGTACCGACAGCTATGTTCTCTTTGGTTCGAATACGACCTATGTTTGAACAGGAAGCCCCCAAATGAGCTTGAGAGTTGTTTAACGACGCTGATTCGAAAACGATCCATGTCGGACCCAAAAGAGGTTAAGCTATGATTCGGATACGATCAATAAGCCCCCTGGTGAGTTTGGCAGTGTGCCAATCAAAAGGGTTTTGACAGCTATGTTCTCTTTGGTTCGAATACGACCTATGTTTGAACAGGAAGCCCCCAAGTGACCATATATTAGCATTGCACCGATCAAGAAGGTACCGACAGCTATGCTCGATGAGCAGGAAGCCCCCAAGTGACCATAATAAGATAAACCGTAAGGCAGGATACCTATGTTTGAATAGCGCATCATGGCAGCAAGTTCTTTTTGGACATCTTTAATTTTTCTTAGAACTTGAACTTGCGAGAGATTAATTCTTTTTGAACCGGAACTTTAAACCAGATTTGAAAGCTTCAAAAAATTGTGAGGGACAAATTTACCTTGAGCCGGATTTTGAACTAGATTTGAGAGCTTGAAAAATTTGTGAGGGACAAATTTACCTTGGGCCGGATTTTGAACCGGATTTTAGAGTTTCAGTGCTTTGTGGGGGAAAGATGTATCTTGAACCGGATTTTAAACCAGAGTCCTTATTTTGAGCTGGAAATCTTCTGACGGCCTTTAAATTTTCATCGATCTAGCAGTAATCTCCGGGGCCGGGTTATTTTTCCCTTCAATGACCCGGAGTTCTTGAATTTATTGAGACCGGCTAATTTTGCCGAGTCATACCATTGTAGCCCCCGAGTCTCAAGACAACTCGAGGAGTTGGCTTGAGATTCTCCATATTTGACCATAACAGAAGGTGTATATTATTGGCATTGATAGCGCGATGTGAATCCACAGAAGGTTGAGGTGACTGCAGCGGGTTCTAAATGATCCCGTATGAGCCGTGTCAGCAACTCGGCCAATGGTTCCTTCCAATTGGCTGTTTGAAGTTAACCAAACTGTAGTAGCGGCGACTTGTGCGCCTGCCCATCGAACCATCCAGTGCAGACGGCGGCTGATAATATATGATAATTTGCCTCCAATTTGTTGGAAGAAAACCGAGCTTACCAAGTAGTGACTTGCTCATACTCAATAAACAGCTCATCCAGACAAGTGTGGCCCGGTGCGTTGATGTAGACCAGGCCGCGAGAGACGGACGGTAAAAACGACCGCAACATTTGAGGCGGCATAGACAGATGAACCGGCCGTGGCGTTGTAAGCCAGTGCAGACGGGCAAGTTGTCCTCCTTATTGTAAGCCGGTGTGGTCGTGAGAGACGGCCACGACGTTGTAAGCCAGCGCGGTCGCGAGAGACGGCCGCGGCGTTGTAAGCCGGCGCGGTCGTGAGAGACAGCCACGGCGTTGTAAGCCGGTGCAGGAGTCCGTTGAGTAACAACGACCACCTGTGCCAAAAGATGTTGGCATGCCTCCATCTCCGCGGTATAATATTACTCTTTGTCATAAATAATTGCCATGCATAAACAATATTGCACACCAAGGCAAAGATAAACTTGTTCTTCAACAAAAACAGCATGTGCTAATAAAACAAACTTGGATGGATATCACCTGATTTGTTTGGACGAGGATGATCCGTTTATTGCGACAGAGGTGGCTCAGGCAGACCAGCGATTCAATATAGTTCCGGTGGCTCAGGCAGACCGGTGACTTAATATAACCCCGGCGTTTCAAAGCGGCAAGGGCGGCTCAAAGCGGCTCCGGTGGGTTGATGTAGATTAAGTTGCACGGGCGGTGACTTGCGCACACCTATTCCATCAGTAAGCGGGCGCAGATGTCGGTGCATGATGGTGCTGATGTACACTTCATAGGCACAACATGGCACCACCCTTGCTGCACATAAAAATATACAAACCAAAGTAATTGTTCTTTAAAAAAATATATTAACAAAAGGTTGACTAGACAAAATTCACCTGATTCGTCCGGATAATAAATGATCCGTTCAACACGGTAGAGGTGACTCAGTCAGATCGGTGACTCAATATCCTCGGACGAGTAGTTGGAACTTCATCTTCTTTTGTCCAGGGCGACAAACTTGATTTCTTCATCAACACAGACCATGGAAAATGGCGGCGACACGTGGCGCGAGGCAGCGGGTTAGCAAAAACGGCAGATCAAGGCTACGGTTGAGACGGCCGTGAGACCGGGCCGGCTTGAGGTGCGGCATTGCGGGTGAGGCCACAGCGGCGGCACAAGGAACGGCGCCTCAGGGACGAACGAGTGGTAGCTTAAGACTACTTGGCGAAGACTCAGGCAGGGGAGGTGGAGACCATTGACCCGCCATGCAGCGGTCCCTGGTAGGGCCGGCTTTTGAGGCCGTGGGGGCGCAGACCAGCAGAACGGCCGATGGAGGCAAGGCGATGTGGCTGCTCGTCGGTGCAGGCATGTGGAAAATCGCAGATGCTGATTAATCTCTAACTGATCTGATGTGGCGCTTATCTCACGTAGCCTTCTCTTGATTTTCTTTTCCTTGATCTCCGCATGGGTAAAGGAATCCCTTGCATGCAGGTTTTCTTTACTACTTGGACCCAAAGTTCCTAAGCAGCAGATGTTGACCGCTTATACGCGGATAAGCCGCCCAAGGTTCTCCAAGCGATTTTTTTGTCACGACTCGGACTGGAACTTGTACTCTGCTTTTTGTCTGAACACGTTATGCGCACGGATAATGACAACAGAAATTGGACCAATCTCAAGTAATTCAATGGACGTTTGGAGGTTTGTGCTGCTGATGATCTTCACGTGGAGTAGAAAAAGTAGTGTACATGACTAGTACTCCAGTACATAGCAAGCAGTAGTGCCTGATTTCCTCGGGGCTTGAGCCGGCAGCAGAAATTTTGTGGAACTCAGCGGATCGGACAGCAGCAGAAATTTTTGTCGGTCTTGATAGAACCTAGGGTTTGACCACTTGCAGGACTCGACGTCCAAACGAAATTAATCTGCCGTTGGTTTTGACGGATCATGTCGCGTCGGCGGTGGCGCACAGAACATCAAACCCTAATTATTTTTCATCTTAATCTGGTCTCTGCTATTCCAACTGCTTGTTGGGTAGATTATGTGGATCCTTCCGTACAGGTTTCGTTAATCCGGCACATCGCGAGCTTCCCAATCCTCTGAAAAGATCCCTCCAAGAACTCAACACCACCGTGCGCAGCCCCATGGTGGGTGCCAACTGTCATGGAATTGTCACGTCAGATGTCCTAGTGTGAGCACTTAGTCGCGAGGCCAACGCATCTATGCGGTAGCTCGAAGGGGTTGGTCGGAATCGAGAGACGCGAGGCAATCAACACACAATACAAGGGTTTAGACAGCTTCGGGCCCCGTGAAACATCATCCGGTAATAACCCTACATGCTGTTTGTGGCTAGGTCTCATTATGATCCTGAGGGAGTCGCCGGTAAGCCGGCTCTTTGTGTCTAGCCCTAGAAATTGTTTCTTCTTGCTTGTCCCCTCTTGGGGCGCCCCGCCCCTCCTTATATAAGTTGAAGGGGCGGGTTACATGACTAGTCGTAGTAGGATTGGGATTACTCAATTACAAGTGGAGTCCTAGTCTTGCTTCCTTTGTAAGGGAATATTCCTTACGCTTTCCTCTTAAGCCGGCCCACCATAACATGAGCCGGCCTTCTGGGCCTTGGTCCTAGTCTTCTATCTGACCCGCCGTCGGGGTCATCCGTGAGTCGTCAGGCTCATGAGTCGTCTGACCAGTGAGCCGCCAGACCCGTGAGTCGCCAGTCCTCCGGCGGGTCATTGGTGAAGAGCCAAGTCTGGTCGGGTCATACTTCCGGCCGGGTCATACCGTGGGGTATATCCCCGACAGATGCCCAGTCTCGAAATGCAAAAACGAATTTACTTTATGTTGTCAAATAATAAATTCCTTGCAAAGTGTTGGCATGGAGGGCACCCGTGGATACGGCTAGCCATGGAAAGTGAAAGAATGGTTAAAAAAGGAATAAACTTTATTTTCTATTTGGGAACCGCCTATGGCATATCTAGCATGGAAAGTGTTCGGAACTCTGAGTCGTTTTCGTTTGTGGGATGGATACACCTCACAAAATGTTTTTATCTCTATTTTTTTTGCTTTGAGCTCTGGCACCCTACAAATCCCTACGTCCCTCTCCGAAGGGCCTTTCTTTTACTTTATGCAATTTTTATTTTTGAATTTGAGTCTCCATCGTCTCTTACAAAAGCACCAACTAGTAAGCAATATGATTGTACTTAAGTATTGGGTGTAGTTAATATTCGAGTGTGTTTCATGAATGGATCAATGTTTGAGCATGATGGGCTAGGGATAACTTATTTTAGCGTTGATATTTTGACAGACATGGTTGCTTGTTGATATTCTTGAGTATCTAAATATTATGTCAAAACTAGACTATTGCTTTGAATCACGTAAAAGTCCAAATGTCCATGCTATAAAGAAAAGAATATGATATGACATGATGAATAGCACTCCACATCAAAAATTCTGTTTTTATCACTTACCTACTCGAGGACGAGTAGGAGTTAAGCTTGGGGATGCTGATACGTCTCCAACGTATCTATAATTTTTTATTGTTCCATGCTATTTTATTATCAATCTTGGATGTTTTATAATCATTTTATTGTCATTTTATATCATTTTTGGTACTAATCTATTGACATAGTGCCAAGTGCCAGTTGTTGTTTTTTCCATGTTTTTTACATCGCAGGAAATCAATATCAGACAAAGTCCAAATTCCACGAAACTCCACGATGATTTTTTATGGGCCAGAAGGAAGAAGTTGGGCCCCAGGTGCCGAGGAGGGGACAACCCACCAGGGCGCGCCAGGAGACCCTGGCGCGCCTTGGTAGGTTGTGCCCACCTCGGGTGCCCCTTGGACTGCCTCTTTGCTCTATAAATACCCCAACATTCCAAAAACCCTCGAGGCATCTACGAAATATTCATCCAGCCGCCGCAGAGTCCAGAACCACCAGATCCAATCTAGGCACCATCACGGAGGGGTTCACCACTTCCATTGGTGCCTCTCCGATGATGCGTGAGTTGTTCTTTGTAGACCTTCGGGTCCGTAGTTAGTTGCTAGATGGCTTTCTCTCTCTCGCTGAATTCTCAATACAATGGTCTCTTGGAGATCCATATGATGTAACTCTTTTGCGTGTGTTTGCTGGGATCTGATGAACTTCGACTTTATGATCAGTCATATCTTTTTATATCCATGAAAGTTATTTGAGTTTCTTTGATCTCTTATATGCATGATCTCTTATAGCCTCATATTTCTTCTCCGATATTTGGGTTTCGTTTGGCCAACTTGATCTATTTATCTTGCAATGGGAAGAGGTGCCCGGTAGGGGGTTCGATCTTACGGTGCTTGATC
The DNA here is from genome assembly GCA_021605205.1 of Aegilops longissima. NCBI lineage: Eukaryota > Viridiplantae > Streptophyta > Magnoliopsida > Poales > Poaceae > Aegilops > Aegilops longissima. The sequence goes on along the minus strand of CM038676.1, from coordinate 77,764,020 downwards.
TCAGTGACAGAAAGGGAACCGACACGTATGTATCGTTGCTACTAAGGATAAAAAGATGGGATATATATATCTAGCGCCATAGATAAACGGATCTTGTCTACATCATGTCATCGTTCTTATTGCATTACTCCGTTTTTCCATGAACTTAATACACTAGATGCATGTTGGATAGCGGTCGATGTGTGGAATAATAGTAGTACATGCAGGCAGGAGTCGGTCTACTAATCTTGGATGTGAAGCCTATGTAATGATCATTGCCTGGATATCGTCATAATTACTTGAAGTTCTATCAATTTCCCAACAGTAATTTGTTTACCCACCGTTTGCTATCTTTCTCAAGAGAAGCCACTAGTGAAATCTACGGCCCCTGGGTCTTCTTTCTCATATATTTTCTTTGCGATCGATTTTATTTGCTCCGTTTTTATTCAGATCTATTAAACCAAAAATACAAAAATATGTTGCTGCACTTTATTTTATTTGTGATCTATTTATTTAGTCTATTACAACTTTCTCCCATCCATGCACTGCTTCTGGCGCCATTACCCGGAAGGGATTGACAACACCTTTAACACATCGGGTTGCGAGGTGTTGTTATCTGTGTGCAGGGGTTGTTTACATTGTGTTGCTTGGTTCTCCTACTGGTTCGATAACCTTGGTTTCATATCTGAGGGAAATACCTATCGCCATTGTGCTTCATCATCCCTTCCTCTTTGGGGAAATACCGACGTAGCTTCAAGCGACATCGGGGGCCACCCCAAAGACACACAAGTTTCTCTTAACCGTGTGCGGTGCCCCCTCCATAAATACACACCTCGGTCATATCGTCGTAGTGCTTAGGCGAAGCCCTGCGCCAGTAACTTCATCATAACTGTCGCCACGCCGTCGTGGTGACAGAACTCTCCCTCGTCCTCAACTGGATCAAGAGCCAGAGGGACGTCACCGAGCTGAATGTGTGCTGAACGCGGAGGTGTCGTATGTTTGGTACTTGGATCGGTTGGATCATGAAGACGTTTGACTACATCAACTGCGTTGCTAAACGCTTCCGCTTTCGGTCTACGAGGGTACGTGGACACACTCTCCCTGCTCGTTGCTATGCTTCTCCTAAATAGATCTTGCATGATCGTAGGAAACTTTTTGAAATACTACGCTCCCCAACAGTGGCATCCGAGCCAGGTCTATGCGTAGATGTTATATGCACGAGTAGAACACAAAGAGTTGTCGGCGATAATAGTCATACTACTTACCAGCAACGTCTTACTTTGATTCGGCGGTATTTTTGGATGAAGCGGCCCGAACCGACATTACACGACCACGTTCATGAGACTAGTTCTACCGACGTGCTTTGCACACAGGTGGCTGGTAGGTGTCTGTTTCTCCAACTTTAGTTGAATCAAGTTTGACTACGCCCGGTCCTTGTTGAAGGTTAAAACAGCACACTTGACGAAAAATCGTTGTGGTTTTCATGCGTAGGTAAGAACAGTTCTTCCTAGAAGCCCGTAGCAGCCACGTAAAACTTGCAACAACAAAGTAGAGGACGTCCAACTTGTTTTTGTAGGGCTTGTTGTGATGTGATATGGTCAAGACGTGATGATATATAAATTGTTTTATGAGATGATCATGTTTTGTAAAAGTTATCGGCAGATGGCAGGAGCCTTATGGTTGTCGCTTTATTGTATGAAATGCAATCACCATGTAATTCCTTTACTTTATCACTAAGCGGTATTGATAGTCGTAGAAGCAATAGTTGGCGAGACGATAATGATGCTTCGATGGAGATTAAGGTGTCAAGCCGGTGACGATGGTGATCAAGACGGTGCTTTGGAGATGGAGATCAAAGGCACAAGATGATGATGGCCATATCATATCACTTATTTTGATTGCATGTGATGTTTATTCTTTATGCATCTTATTTTGCTTTGTATGGCGGTAGCATTATAAGATGATCTCTCACTAAATTTCAAGGTATAAGTGTTCTCCCTGAGTATTCACCGTTGCTATAGTTCGTCGTGCCGAGACACCACGGGATGATCGGGTCTGATAAGCTCTACGTTCACATACAACGGGTGCAAGCCAGTTTTGCACACGTGGAATACTTGGGTTAAACTTGACGAGCCTAGCATATGCAGATATGGCCTCGGAACACTGAGACCGAAAGGTCGAGTGTGAATCATATAGTAGATATGATAAACATAGTGATGTTCACCATTGAAAGCTACTCAATCTCACGTGATGATCGGACATGGTTTAGTTGATTTGGATCACGTGATCATTTAGATGACTAGAGGGATGTCTATCTAAGTGGGAGTTCTTAAGTAATATGATTAATTGAACTTTAATTTATCATGAACTTAGTACCTGATAGTATTTTGCATGTCTATGTTGTTATAGATCAATGGCCTGTGCTACCGTTCCTTTGAATTTTAATGTGTTCCTAGAGAAAGCTAAGTTGAAAGATGATGGTAGCAACTACACGGACTGGGTCCGTAACTTGAGGGTTATCCTCATTGCTGCACAGAAGAATTACGTCCTGGAAGCACCGCTAGGTGCAAGACCCGCTGTAGGAGCAACTCGAGATGTTATGAATGTCTGGCAGAGCAAAGCTGATGACTACTCGATAGTTCAGTGTGCCATGCTTTACGGCTTAGAACCGGGACTTCAACGATGTTTTGAACGTCATGGAGCATATGAGATGTTCCAGGAGTTGAAGTTAATATTTCAAGAAAATGCCCGGATCGAGAGATATGAAGCCTCCAATAAGTTCTACAGCTGCAAAATGGAGGAGAATAGTTCTGTCAGTGAACATATATTCAGAATTTCTGGGCACCACAACCACTTGACTCAAGTGGGAGTTAATCTTCCTGTTGATAGTGTCATTGACAGAGTTCTTCAATCACTGCCACCAAGCTACAAAAGCGTCATGATGAACTATAATATGCAAGGGATGGATAAGACAATTCCCGAGCTCTTCGCGATGCTAAAGGCTGCGGAGGTAGAAATCAATAAGGAGCATCTAGTGTTGATGGTTAACAAGACCACTAGTTTCAATAAAAAGGGCAAAGGGAAGAAGGGGAACTTCAAGAAGAACGGCAAGCAAGTTGCTTCTCAAGGGAAGAAACCCAAGTCTGGACCTAAGCCTGAGACTGAGTGCTTCTACTGCAAAGGGACTGGTCACTGGAAGCGGAACTGCCCCAAGTATTTGGCGGATAAGAACGATGGCAAAGTGAAAGGTATATTTGATATACATGTTATTGACGCGTACCTTACTAATACTCATAGTAGCGCCTTGGGTATTTGATACTGGTTCTGTTGTTCATATTTGCAACTCGAAACAGAGGCTACGGACTAAGCAAAGATTGGCTAAGGACGAGGTGACTATGCGCGTGGGAAATGGTTCAAAAGTCGATGTGATCGCCGTCGGCACGCTACCTCTACATCCACCTTTGAGATTAGTTTTAGACCTGAATAATTGTTATTTGGTGCCAGTGTTAAGCATGAACATTATATCTGGATCTTGTTTGATGCGAGACGGTTATTCATTTAAATCAGAGAATAATGGCTGTTCTATTTATATGAGTAATATCTTTTATGGTCATGCACCCTTGATGAGTGGTATATTTTTGTTGAATCTCGATAGTAGTGATACACATATTCATAATATTGAAGCCAAAAGATATAAGTTTAATAATGATAGTGCAACTTATTTGTGGCACTGCCGTTTAGGTCATATCGGTGTAAAGCGCATGAAGAAACTCCATGCTGATGTGCTTTTGGAATCACTTGATTATGAATCACTTGATACTTGCGAACCATGCCTCATGGGCAAGATGACTAAGATTCCGTTGTCCAGAACAATGGAGCGAGCAACAGAATTGTTGGAAATAATACATACTGATGTATGCGGTCCGATGAGTGTTGAGGCTCGCGGCGGGTATCGTTATTTTCTGACCTTCACAGATGATTTGAGCAGATATGGGTATATCTACTTGATGAAACATAAGTATGAAACATTTGAAAAGTTCAAAGAATTTCAGAGTGAAGTGGTAAATCGTCGTAACAAGGAAATAAATTTTCTACGATCTGATCGTGGAGGTGAATATTTGAGTTATGAGTTTGGTCTTCATTTGAAACAGTGCCGAATAGTTTCGCAGCTCACGCCACTTGGAACACCACAGCGAAATGGTGTGTCCGAACGTCTTAACCGTACTTTATTAGATATGGTGCAATCTATGATGTCTCTTACTGATTTACCGCTATCATTTTGGGGTTATGCTTTAGAGACGGTTGCATTCACGTTAAATAGGGCACCATCTAAATCCGTTCAGATGACACCATATGAACTGTGGTTTGGCAAGAAACCGAAGTTGTCGTTTCTTAAAGTTTGGGGCTGCGATGCTTATGTGAAAAAGCTTCAACCTGATAAGCTCGAATCCAAATCAGAGAAATGTGTCTTCATAGGATACCCAAAAGAGATTGTTGGGTACACCTTCTATCACAGATCCGAAGGCAATATATTCGCTGCTAAGAATGGATCCTTTCTAGAGAAGGAGTTTCTCTCGAAAGAAGTGAGTGGGAGGAAATTAGAACTTGATGAGGTAATTGTACCTGCTCCCTTATTGGAAAGTAGTTCATTACAGAAATCAGTTCCAGTGATTCCTACACCAATCAGTGAGGAAGCTAATGATGATGAACATGAAGCTTCAGATCAAGTTACTACCGAACCTGGTAGGTCAACCATAGTAAGATCCGCACCAAAGTGGTACGGTAATCCTGTTCTGGAAGTCATGTTACTTGACCATGACGAACCTATGAACTATGAGGAAGCGATGATGAGCCTAGATTTCGCAAAATGGCTTGAGGCCATGAAATCTAAGATGGGATCCATGTATGAGAACAAAGTATGGACTTTGGTTGACTTGCCCGATGATCGGCAAGCAATAGAGAATAAATGGATCTTCAAGAAGAAGACTGACGATGGCGGTAATGTTACTGTCTACAAAGCTCGACTTGTTGCGAAAGGTTTTTGACAAGTTCAAGGAGTTGACTACGGTGAGACCTTCTCACTCGTAGTGATGCTTAAGTCTGTTTGAATCATGTTAGCAATTGCCGCATTTTATGATTATGAAATTTGGCAAATGGATGTCAAAACTACATTCCTTAATGGATATCTTAAAGAAGAGTTGTATATGATGCAACCAGAAGGTTTTGTCGATCCAAAAGGTGCTAACAAAGTGTGCAAGCTCCAGCGATCCATTTATGGACTGGTGCAAGCCTCTCGGAGTTGGAATATACGCTTTGATAGTGTGATCAAAGCATTTGGTTTTATTCAGACTTCTGGAGAAGCCTGTGTTTACAAGAAAGTGAGTGGGAGCTCTGTAGCATTTCTGATATTATATGTGGATGACATATTGTTGATCGGAAATGATATTGAATTTCTAAATAGCATAAAAGGATACTTGAATAAGAATTTTTCAATGAAAGACCTCGGTGAAGCTACTTATATATTGGGCACCAAGGTATATAGAGATAGATCAAGACACTTAATTGTACTTTCACAAAGCACATATCTTGATAAAGTTTTGAAGAAGTTCAAAATGGATCAGTTAAAGAAAGGGTTCTTGCCTGTATTAGAAGTTGTGAAGTTGAGACAGACTCAATGCCCGACCACTGCAGAAGATAGAGAGAAAATGAAAGTCATTCCCTATGCCTCATAGGTTCTATTATGTATGCAATGCTGTTTAGAGACCTGATGTGTGCCTTGCTATTAGTTTAGCAGGGAGGTACCAAAGTAATCCAGGAGTGGATCACTGGACAGCGGTCAAGAACATCCTGAAATACCTGAAAAGGACTAAGGATATGTTTCTTGTTTATGAAGGTGACAAAGAGCTCGTCGTCAATGGTTACGTGGATGCAATTTTTGACTCTGATCCGGATGACTCTAAGTCACAAACCAGATACATATTTATATTGAATGGTGGAGCTGTCAGTTGGTGCAGTTCCAAACAGAGCGTCATGGCGGGATCTACGTGTGAAGCGGAGTACATAGCTGCTTCGGAAGCAGCAAATGAAGGAGTCTGGATGAAGGAGTTCATATCCGATCTAGGTGTCATACCTAGTGCATCGGGTCCAATGAAAATCTTTTGTGACAATACTGGAGCAATAGCCTTGGTGAAGGAATCAAGATTTCATAAGAAAATCAAGCACATCAAGAGACACTTCAATTCCATCCGCGATCTAGTCAAGGAGGGTGACATAGAAGTTTGCAAAATACATACGGATCTGAATGTTGCAGACCCGTTGACTAAGCCTCTTCCACGAGCAAAACATGATCAGCAGCAAGACTCCATGGGTGTTAGAATCATTACTATGTAATCTAGAATATAGCCTCTAGTGCAAGTGGGAGACTGAAGGAAATATGCCCTAGAGGCAATAATAAAGTTGTTATTTATATTTCCTTATATCATGATAAATGTTTATTATTCATGCTAGAATTGTATTAACCGGAAACTTAGTACATGTGTGAATACATAGACAAATAGAGTGTCCCTAGTATGCCTCTACTAGACTATCTCGTTAGTGAAAGATGGTCAAGTTTCCTAACAATAGACATGTGTTGTCATTTGATGAACGGGATCACATCATTAGAGAATGATGTGGTGGACAAGACCCATACGATAGCTTAGCATTAATGATCGTTTAGTTTTATTGTTGTTAATTTCATCATGACTTATACATGTTCCTCTGACTATGAGATTATGTAACTCCCGAATACCGGAGGAACACCTTGCGTGCTATCAAACGTCACAACGTAAATGGGTGATTATAAAGATGCTCTATAGGTGTCTTCGATGATGCTTGTTGAGTTGGCATAAATCGAGATTAGGATTTGTCACTCTGTGTTTCGGAGAGGTATCTCTGGGCCCTCTCGGTAATGCTCATCACTATAAGCCTTGCAAGCAGTGTGACTAATGAGTTAGTTGCGGGATGATGCATTATGGAACAAGTAAAGTGACTTGCCGGTAACGAGATTGAACTAGGTATGATGATACCGACGATCGAATCTCGGGCAAGTAACATACCGATTACAAAGGGATCAATGTATGTTGTTATGCCGTTTTACCGACGGAAGCACATCGAAGTGCTTCCCTCAAAGTATCGGGCGCCTCCGGTGGAGTCGGAGCTCCCCCCTCCTTTAAAGGGGGATGCTCGCTCGATTTCGGAGCCGCATGGGTCTCTGGAGTGGTATTCGGCTGGGGGCTGGACTGGTCCGGGCCCTCGTCGTCAGTCTCCATGGGGGTTGTGCCCCCCATGTTTTCGGTAGCCGAGGCATTACCCTCTGGCGCCGTTTCCGTGGCCTTCCGCACCTCTCCCTGGCCAGGAGAGGTCCTTTGGGACAACACCTCAATGTCATCCGTGGAATGTGGCGGAGAGGCTCGCGGAGGCATTTCGCTCTCCATCATCTCCGACGCCAAAGAGTTCCCCAAAGATGATGATTGCTGGGGGAGATCACGGGCCGGACTGAAATACGTAAATGATATGTTATCCTACAATTTGTAAAAGGCCAGATATATGTATAGTATCTTTGAATACTTACGATTCGGCCAGGGACTTCAGCCTGGCGCGCCACTCGGGGATGGCTTCGGCGTCCGATTCCGAATCGTCCGAAAGGGAGATCTTCCCCTTCTTGGATGCCACCGCCTCTAGGTCCACGGAAGCCCCCCTTTTCTTCTTTCCCCCCTTAACGGGAGAATTGATCTCCTACTCTTCTTCCTCTTCATCTTCATCCCCCTCATAGGAGGAGGGAGCTTCGGTATCCGGACACAGCGTCTGAAGTACCTTTTCAGCAAAGGCCACTTCTGGCCTCCTTGCCCTTCTTCTTGGCCTTCTTCTCCGGTGCCTGGTACGGCACCGGGACCAGCATCTTCGTTAGAAGAGGAATGGATGGGTCTTTGGGCAGCGGAGCCGGACATCGGATCCGCTCTGCCTTATTTGTCCATCCCTAAAGGAAGAATGGAAGGCTCAGCATACCCCTTGGATTTACAAATTTAAGTTATGTTCGGAAATCATAAAACTTACTCAAGTGGTCGGATGAGCACAGTTGAGGCCGATGTCTTCGGTCGTCTCCGGCCACGACTTCTGGGCCTTGAAAACCATCTTCCAGATTTCTTCGTGTGTCGTGCTGAAGAATCATTGCAGGGTCCGAGGGCCCGCCGGATTGAACTCCCACATGTGGAGAGACCGGCGATGGCAGGGGACAATCCGGCAAAATAGCATCACCTGGATCACATCAGCAAGGCTGGTGTTCTTCTCCATCATATTTTTGATGCGCTTCTGCAACGTCATCACTTCATCGGATGATGCCCAGTCCAGACCCTTGTTAATCCATGATGCAAGCCACATCGGGGGTTCGGATCTGAACTCGGGAGCGGCCGCCCTATTGGCGCAACGGGATTCGGTGATGTAGAACCACTCCTGCTGCCATATCTTGACAGCCTCTAATAAGGCCCCTTTTGGCGAGGTGACGTTCGGAAGCTTGCTCACCATGGCGCCTCTGTAGTCTGCATGCTGCCCGTCAACCACCTTCGGCTTCACGTTGAAGACCTTAAGCCATAGGCCGAAGTGGGGGTGTCGGGGTTCAAGAACGACACCTATGGGATCACAGGGAATCCCTACTACGGTTGCTTGGGCGCGGGGTTGTAAAAAGAGCGGGTTTAGAAGATCAACACGGGGGAGCTTTATCCAGGTTCGGGATGCAAGTGATGCATAAGACCCTAGTCCTGCTTTGGTGTATATTTGGTGTTCTTGAGATCTTGAACTAGCTGTGGTGCATGCCTAGCCCAAAAAGTCTGAATCCTTTCTCAGTATGCCTCGGGCCTCCTTTTATATGTCAAAGGGGCTGCCACAGCGGCACACAAGAGGTGGAAAGCGTCTACAGTGTACAAGTTTATCCTGACATTGTGGGAAAAAATGCATTTAATGTGCTGCTAACATGTCTTTTTGCTTTATCGGGGACGACAAGGAACCTTGTCTCGTCCATCGGCACCTCGCCTCGCTTCGACGCGCGTCCAAGCTGACGAGGCATGCAGCGCCACGCTGGCTGGCTGGCTGCTACGCTGGTGCGGTGGCAGTGTCTTCACGAAGATCCGCATGCCACCACGCAGGTGCTTGCTTGGTTGGCCTAGGAGCTGCATGCTGCCACGTAGGTGCGTGCCTAGTTGGCAGGCTGGCTGCTGCACCGGGACGACCACGTGGTAGTAAAACCTTGGTAGGTGCTGGCCTGGTTGTGGCCCCGCAGATGTCCCCGGCTATGGTCTTGTCGGGGCCCCGACAGGGGTCTTGCGGGGGTCTTGTGAGCGTCCCCGGCAAGGGTCTTGCCGGGGGGCCTTCGTCTTCTGGTTCTTATCTGGTCTTGCAGGCCTTCAGTCTTCACAAAGATCTGCATGCCACCACGCAGGTGCCTCCCAAGCCTTGGTTCCAATGTTGTCGATGGTGTCGGAACTCTCAAGCTCAAGGGTGGCGGTCCCGCTGGTGTTGGGTAAGCTGGCCCGGCAAGGCTCTTGCCGGGGAAGTGTAGGTCGTCCCCAGCAAGGCTCTTGCCGGGGGGCACCTTGCCCTTTCGCTCTTTGCGCCTCTGGTCTCACCGCAGCTCTGGTAGTCTTGTTCCTTGCTTCTTTTGCCCCAGCAAGCGTGGCCGTAGGTGCGGCTACAACTACCTCTGCACAAGTAAAGGGGTACAGAAGGCCCCTACATTTTTACACCGACAGGAGCCCCCGGGCCTGGGCCACACATAAGCGCAGAGTGTTGTTGGGCCAGGGCCAAAACGGTGCGCGAGCATGCGTGGCAGAGTTTTACTACGGTAACTCCTTCGCCAGTTGCGCTTCCCCACGACTCGCGTTGAATGCTTGACGTGGGGGTCGTGCGTGGAATGACTGCAGCATGCTCGCGTCATCCCATGGTGAATAGTAAAGAGGCAGCTTGCGTCTTCCCCATAAAAGAGGGAAAACTACAGGGCCGATGCTCATTTACTCTCCCAGCCTTTTAACCGCCATTCCACGTTTCCCACTACGCCCGCCCCTTTTGCCACGTACGCCACATGCACGGCGCGGGGTAGGTGACAGACACGCGAGATATGGGAAGGCGCACTATGGCTGGTACCTATGCGCCTTTGATTGGGCGAGGAGGGCGGTTGATGGCCTCGCTTGTTGCCAACTTAATGAGCCGGACTTGAACGGGCTCTTCAGAGGCATAGAGCTGGTCTTTTAGCCTTCCCTGCTCGGCTATATACAAAGGGACTCAGGAGGAGGAAGGGAGGCATCTTCTCGCGTCTTCCCTTCGCCTCCATTCTCTATCCACTGCCATGGCGAGAGGGCGTGGTCGTGGTCGTTCTTCTGCGGAGGCGACCAGGTCTTCCTCCCACCAAAGAGCCGCGGCGGTCCAGCAAGAGCCAGCCGCCCAAGGCGAAGGCCACGCTCGAGGTGGAGGCACCGTACGGGGCCGCGGTCGGCGAGGCGGTCGAGGCAGAGGCGGGCACGGCAGGGGGACACCCGCATCATCGCCATCTCCGTCACCATCTCCGCCTCCATCTCCTTCTACTTCGTCAAGCGGCCATGTCGGGGACACGGTGCTGGAGTTCATCCTGCAACTGCGTGAGCTGCCGTGTAGCCGCCTTCGCCTTCCCGAGGAGTTTGCGAGGGTGCTGGAGATTGACCAGCCGCCGAGGCTGAGGCTTCACATGAGGGGGTGTTGCAATGGCGACATGTGGGTGAACACAAGGTTCCCCTTCCCTCATGTAATGCTCCTTCGTCGGGGCTAGAAAACCTTCACACGTTGAAGGGGCACGTTATCCTCTTCAAGTTAGTGGAGAGCGACCTGCTCTCCGTCAAGGTCTTCAGGCGCTCGGGACACAGGCTAGGGTGCTGCGCGGAGAGCTCGACCGACGACGAGAGCTCCTCCTTGAGCGATGGCGACGGGGAGAGGACCAGCGGGGAAGATGACGTGGATGGGCCCGACTAGGCGTAAGATGCCCCGTCCCTAGGCGATGCCGGCAATAGCACCATTTCCACTTGGCCTTTTCCCCGGCAGGACGATCTGTCGGGGGCGGGGCAGCCCTTGGCGGTGGCTCCTCGAGTCGGCTCCTTGTACTTCTCGGGGCCGCTACTTCTGGCGGCTGGCGTTGGAGGGCTGGAGAAGACGAAGAAGGCGGGTGGCGGGCCGTCAACTCAGAGTACGATGGCACCGACGCCTTCGTCGCGTATTGCCGGCCCGCTGCCTCATCTTTCGGCTTCTTCCCCGGCACCATCATCACCAGCCTTCTCTTGGTGTCTTCTGCTGCTCGTACATCGCCTAGGCGCTCCTTTTGCCCTCCTGCTTATCCCGATCCGCTTCCTCAGGAGAGGGACAAGAAAGGGATTACGGGCATCTTATTTTTTTTGATTTTAAGCCTGCGGGCACTTGTCGAATTTAGACCTTGTAACCCCTTGCTCATGTTTATGTTCCGCATGAATTGTACTTGTTGGATCAACGTATTAATGAAAAGGGGGTTTGCCGGGCTCTTTTGTGCGTGAGCGAGGCCCATACCAAGGAGCGAGTCCTTGTTTTTTATAAGTAAACAACGTCGCCCGGCAACAAGCCTTGCTGTCCTCCCACTTTAAAGCCCGACCAAACTCACGCCCTTGGCAGAGGTAGGGACAAAGCAGGACTAGGCCCCTCACTCGTTTTCCTTTGCACCGCAACTACAACCAGATTCTCGCCTGAAAGTGATTTTAGGCATAGGAAAGAGGGAGCACGGTGGTATAGGAATGATCGAGGTCTCGTACGTTCAAGTTTCATACGGAAACGCATGGCGGGGAAATATAACTTATCTAAACTCGCAGCCCCCGGCAACCTAGGCTTGCCGGGGTTGGGGGTGTCGATCCGCCTTCTTTCCTCCAAACAGCTCTGCAGAAACGCCCGTGCAGCCTGTGAACCAAGAATAGACTGGAAGAGACAGAAAGACATGACTCGACCTCTATGCTAGGGGTTAACCGCCGCCAAGAACTATCAACCCTAACACAGAGAGAGACTCAACCTAGCATGCATGCTAATTTCTAGGGCGCCAACACTTCATTTATTTATCTATTTCTCAGGGTCTGCGCCTGGCTTTGTACAAAGGGTTACATGCCTTGCCGACAAGGCTTGTACAAAAAGTGGTCTGCCGGGAGGCCCGGCAACCGCGCCTTGCGGGTAGAACTTGCGAAGATGTTCGATGTTCCAGGAGTTGCTCACTGGAATCCCATCTTTGGTCTCCAGGCGGACTGCGCCGGGCCTGGTGACTCGTATTACCCGATAAGGGCCTTCCCACTTCGGCGTCAACTTGTTGGAATTCTTGGCGGATTGAACTCGCCGAAGAACAAGGTCGCCTTCCTCAAGGCTTCGGGCATGAACCTTGCGGCTATGGTAGCGGCGCAAGGCTTGCTGGTAACGAGCAGCTTGCACAGCAGCCCAAGGACGATCTTCATCAAGGAGCGTCGCATCATCTTGGTGCAACTGCCCTTGCTCAAGCTCATCATAAGCAAGCACTCGAGGTGACCCGTATATGAGTTCTGTGGGGAGAACTGCTTCTACCCCGTATACCAGGGCAAAGGGTGTGTGTCCAGTGGCTCGATTTGGCGTTGTTGTGATCGACCAAACAACCGTTGGCAACTCATCAATCCAGTGTCTTCCGCACTTGTGTAGCTTGCCAAAAGTCCTTCTCTTGAGGCCCCGCAACACTTCCGCGGCCCCGCAACACTTCCGCGTTTGCCCTCTCAGCCTGGCCGTTACTTCTGGGATGAGCCACAGAAGCAAAACAAACCTTGTCGCCGAGGTCTTGGATATACTGCATGAAGGCACGGCTCGTGAACGGCGTGCTATTGTCGGTGATGACTCTGTTCGGCACACCAAAACGGCAGACTTGCCCCTTGAAGAACTTGATGGCTGACTGTGTTGTCACCTTTCTCACCGGCTCCACTTTCGGCCACTTCGTGAACTTGTCAATTGCGACATACAAGTACTCAAAGCCCCCGACAGCACGGGGAAAGGGGCCCAGTATGTCGTTCCCCCAGATTGAAAATGCCCAGGAAAGAGAGATTGTCTGAAGAGCTTGAGCTGGTTGATGGAGCTTCTTCGAATGGAGCTGGCATGCTTCACACTTGGTTACTAGCGTAGTTGCATCCTGGAGGGCGGTGGGCCAGAAGAAACCTTGCCGGAACTCTTTTCCGGCAAGGGCCCTCGACCCTATGTGGGAGCCACACATGCCTCCATGTATCTCTGCCAACAGCTCCTGTCCGTCCTCCCGAGGAATGCAGTTCAATCTCACACCGTTCGGTCTCCTTCTGTATATGGCATTATCCACAAACTGGTACATGCTGGACTGACGGGCTACTTTCTCTGCTTCTTCCTATTCCTCAGGGAGTTCCCCTGTTTGGAGGAAACGGACGATGTGTTGTGCCCATGCCGGGGCCTGGGGCTCGACGGCAAGGACTAAGGGCTCGTCTTCGGTCGTGAGGGCAGTCGCCTCCATGGTCAGGGCTTGAGGCTCTGCTGGAGGTTGCCGCTCTCCGGCAAGCTTGGGGCACCCGGCAACGTCCTTGCTGGCGGCTCCTGGGAGCTCGGCAGGGAAGTACTTGACGGGGCCTGCCTTCCTTCGCTTGTTCTGCCCTGCTGATGGCTCAACGGATGGCTGAGTTAATCGAAGCACAAAGGTACCTGGTTCAACAGGCAACTTGAGGGCAGCGCGTTTTGACAGGTCGTCGGCAATGATGTTCTCCGCTCGGGGAACATGCTCTGCTTGCAGCCCGTCGAAACGCTCTTCCAACTTCCTCACTTCATCCACGTAGGCCTCCATCAGTGGGCTCTGGTAATCCTTATTAACTTGCTTGACGACAGCTGCGAATCACCTCTGATGATGAGCTTCCTGATTCCGAGGTCTACCGCGATCCTGAGACTGGCAAGCAATCCCTCGTACTCCACCGTGTTGTTCATTAATTTTTCTCGGGGAAAGTGCATCTGGACCACGTACTTGAGGCGCTCCTCGGTGGGCGCGACGAGTAGTACGCCGGCACCAGCACCTTGTCGTGAGAAAGCTCCATCAAAGTACATGATCCAATCGCGGCGCGCCTCCTTGCCGGGAAGGATGGTCTCTCCACTCATCGAGCTTCTTCGCTATAGGAGGGAAGTCGAGGAGCAGCTGCACGCGTGCCAACGCTTCCGCTGGCGTGGGAGGTGGCGAAAGCTGCGTGGACCGTGATGCGCTTCGACTTCTAACCATGTTAGAAAGAGCTATATCACGGTCTCGTGGTCGGGCGCCGCTCCCGCCTGCATCCAGGCGTGCACGCCGGCCCGGTGCGTCCTGAGAATGACGCAAAATGTTCTTCCTGCGGCGGCGCCCAGGGGCACCATCATCGCGGTGTTGCTTATCGCGCGCGGCTTGGGAAGGTCGCAGCGCGGGCACCGGCTGGGGCATCATAGAGGCTGCTGCGCCGCCCGTGGGCAGCACGGCCCCACCTCTGGACCCAGCGGTGTGTGGCTCATCGTCTTGGGACCGAACGATGCCGCTTGCCTGGCTCCGATTGCCAGAGTGTCGTGGATGCTCGCGGGCCGTGCCTCTGGCACCACCCGCGGCCACCCCACCGCCCGCCCGCGCTGGTGCGGACAAGCCGGCTCCGGACGACCCGATCGCTGTGATCCCCTTCTTCTCGGGGGTCATGGCGATGATGAAGTTGGTGACTTGGCTTTAAAAACCGGATTTTCACAGCTTGCGCCCCCTACCTGGCGCGCTAAAGATGCCGGGGTTCAAGAACAACACCTATGGGATCACATGGAATCCCTACTACGGTTGTCGGGGCCCGGGGCTGTAAAAAGAGCGGGTTTAGAAGATCAACACGGGGGAGTTTTATCCAGGTTTGGGCCGCAAGTGATGCATAATACCCTAGTCCTACTTTGGTGTATATTTGGTGTTCTTGAGATCTTGAACTAGCTATGGTGCATGCCTAGCCCAAAAAGTCTGAATCCTTTCTCAGTATGCCTCAGGCCTCCTTTTATATGTCAAAGGGGCTGCCACAGCGGCACACAGGAGGTGGAAAGCGTCTACAGTGTACAAGTTTATCCTGACATTGTGGGACAAAATGCATTTAATGCGCTGTCGACGTGTCTTCTTGCTTTATCAGGGACGACAAGGAAGCTTGTCTCATCCGTCGCTGCCTCGCCTCGCTTCGACGCGCATCCAAGCTGACGAGGCATGCAGCGCCATGCTGGCTGGCTGGCTGCTGCGCTGGTGCGGTGGCAGGGTCTTCACGAAGATCTCCATGCCACCATGCAGGTGCTTGCTTGGTTGGCCTAGGAGCTGCATGCTGCCACATAGGTGCGTGCCTAGTTGGCAGGCTGGCTGCTGCGTTGAGAAGGCCACGTGGTAGTGAAATCTTGGTAGTTGCGGGCCTGGTTGTGGCCCCGCAGATGTCCCCAGCAATGGTCTTGCCGGGGTCTTGTCGTGAGCGTCCCCGAAAAGGGTCTTGCCGGGGGCCTTCGTCTTCTGGTTCTTATCTAGTCTTGCAGGCGTTCAGTCTGCACAAAGATCCGCATGCCACCACGCAGGTGCCTCCCGGGCCTTGGTTCCAATGTTGTCGATGGTGTCGGAACTCTCAGGCTCAAGGGTGGCGGTCCCGCTGGTGTTGGGTAAGCTGCCTCGGCAAGGCTCTTGCTGAGGAAGCGTAGGTCATCCCACCTTGCCCTTTCGCTCTTTGCGCCTCTGGTCTCAGCGTAGCTCTGGTAGTCTTGTTCCATGCTTCTTCTGCCCCGCCTATTGTGGCCGCAGGTGCGGCTACAACTGCATGTGCACAAGTGAAGGGGTACAGAAGGCCCCTACTTTTGTACACTGATAGGGGAGGGGGAATGCAGAGGAGCACCTCACACACGACAATGAACACCGAAATGTGCAGAAAAGAATTTGGGGCTAGATTGTGGAAATCTAGCCCATAATAGAACATGAGGCCACGGACGAAAGGGTGGAGAGGAAACCCTAGTCCGCAGAGAAAGTGGGGGATGAACACTACCCTCTCGTTAGGCTCTGGAGTGGGGATGATCTGCCTTTTGGTAGGGAGCCGGTGGGCGATGTCCATGGCCAAGTACCCCGCTTCCCAGAGTTCCTTGACGTTCCTCTCCATGACGGAGGAAGCCATCCACTTGCCCTGCGAGCCGGATCCGGACATGGTTGGAGTGTTTGGTGGCGACGGAGAAGATCGAAACTTGGGCGCTGGAGCTCGGGGATGGAAGGGCTGAGGAAGAAGAAGGCGTGAGGTAAAAAGATGGATCCTTATCCTCTTATAAAGGAAGTGAATATCAAGTGCCCCCTCACGAGCCTTAAAACTCGCCTATTCCCAAGGGGTCATGCAAACGGCCTGGTTGGATTACCCAAACCCGTACTGATTAGAATCCCGCAATAAGGGGACACGGTCTCTGCTTTGACAAGACGTGTCAATGAAGACCGCGCCTTGAAACGGGAAATGGGAGGCTAAAAAACGGTTCGAAATAATAATAAGGCCAGGCATAACATTGCTACCTCTTGAGCATGCGTTGGTTTTTCCCTTAAAGAGGAAAGGGTGATGCAACAAAGTAGCGTAAGTATTTCCCTCGGTTTTTGAGAACCAAGGTATCAATCCAGTAGGAGGCCACACGCAAGTCCCTCATACGTACACAAACAAATAAGAACCTTGCAACCAACGCGATAAAGGGGTTGTCAATCCCTTCACGTCCACTTTAAAAAGTGAGATCTGATAGAGATGATAAGATAATATTTTTGGTATTTTTATGATAAAGACTTAAAGTGAATATTGCAAAATAAATGGCGATAGAGATAACTAGTTTGCGGAAGATTAATATGATGGAGAATAGACCCGGGGGCCATAGGTTTCACTAGTGGCTTCTCTCAAGATAGCATAAGTATGACGGTGGGTAAACAAATTACTGTCGAGCAATTGATATAAAAGTGCATAATTAGGAGAATATCTAGGCATGATCATGTATATAGGCATCACGTCCGTGACAAGTAGACCAGCTCCTGCCTGCATCTACTACTATTACTCCACGCATCGACCGCTATCCAGCATGCATCTAGAGTATTAAGTTCATAAGCACAGAGTAACACATTAGGCAAGATGACATGATGTAGAGGGATAAACTCAAGCAATATGATATAAACCCCATCTTTTTATCCTCGATGGAAACAATACAATATGTGTCATTTCCCCTACTGTCACTGGGAACGAGCACCGCATGATTGAACCCAAAGCTAAGAACTTCTCCCATTGTAAGAAAGATCAATCTAGTAGGCCAAACCAAACTGATAATTCAAAGAGACTTGCAAAGATAACCAATCATACATAAAAGAATTCAGAGAAGATTCAAATATTGTTCATAGATAATCTTCATCATAAACCACAATTCATCGGATCTCGACAAACACACCGCAAAAAGAGTTACATCGAATAGAACTCCAAGAAGGTCGAGGAGAACTTTGTATTGAGATCCAAAGAAAGAGAAGAAGCCATCTAGCTAATAACAATGGACCCGAAGGTGTGTGGTAAACTACTCACACATCATCGGAGAGGCTATGGTGTTGATGTAGAAGCCCTCCGTGATCGATTCCCCCTCCGGCAGAGCGGCGGAAAAGGCCCCAAGATGGGATCTCACGGGTACAGAAGGTTGCGGCGGTGGAAATAGGTTTTCATGGTGCTCCTGGATGGCTTCGGGGTACGTAGGTATATATAGGAGGAAGAAGTAGGTCGGTGGAGCCACGAGGGGCCCACAAGGGTGGAGGGTGCGCCCAGGGGGGTAGGCGCACCCACTCCCTCGTGGCCTCCTCGTTGATTGCTTGACGTCCACTCCAAGTCCTCTGGATCACGTTTGTTCCAAAAATCACGCCCCCAAAGGTTTCATTCCGTTTGGACTCCGTTTGATATTCCTTTTCTGCGAAACACTGAAATAGGCAAAAAAAACAGCAATTTGCACTGGGCCTTGGGTTAATAGGTTAGTCCCAAAAATAATATAAAAGTGTATAATAAAGCCCATTAAACATCCAAAATAGAATATGTAATAGCATGGAGCAATAAAAAATTATAGATACGTTGGAGACGTATCAAGCATCCCCAAGCTTAATTCCTGCTCGTCCTCGAGTAGGTAAATGATAAAATTAGAATTTTTGATGTGGAATGCTACTTAGCATAATCTTCAATGTAATTTTCTTTATTGTGGCATGAATGTTCAGATCTGAAAGATTCAAGACAAAAGTTTAATATTGACATGGAAATAATAATACTTCAAGCATACTAACAAAGCAATCATGTCTTCTCAAAATAACATGGCCAAAGAAAGTTATCCCTACAAAATCATATAGTCTGGCTATGCTCTATCTTCACCACACAAAGTATTTAAATCATGCACAACCCCGATGACAAGCCAAGCAATTTTTTCCTACTTTTGATGTTCTCAAACTTTTTCAATCTTCGCGCAATACATGAGCGTGAGCCATGGACATAGCACTATGGGTGGAATAGAATGGTGGTTGTGGAGAAGACAAAAAGGAGAAGATAGTCTCACATCAACTAGGCATATCAATGGGCTATGGAGATGCCCATTAATAGATATCAATGTGAGTGAGTAGGGATTGCCATGCAACAGATGCACTAGAGCTATAGGTGTATGAAAGCTCAACGAAAGAAACTAAGTGGGTGTGCATCCAACTCGCTTACTCACGAAGACCTAGGGCAATTTGGGGAAGCCCATCATTGGAATATACAAGCCAAGTTCTATAATGTAAAATTCCCACTAGTATATGAAAGTGACAACATAAGAGACTCTCTATCATGAAGATCATGGTGCTACTTTGAAGCACAAGTGTGGAAAAAGGATAGTAACATTGTCCCTTCTCTCTTTTTCTCTCATTTTTTTTCTTTTTTTTATTTGGGCCTTCTCTTTATTTTTTTCTTTCGGCCTCTTTTTTTTCTTTTTTTCTATCGCCCAGAGTCTCATCCCGACTTATGGGGTAATCATAATCTCCATCATCCTTTCCTCACATGGGACAATGCTCTAATAATGATGATCATCACACTTTTATTTACTTACAAATCAAGAATTACAACTCGATACTTAGAACAAAACATGACTCTATGTGAATGCCTCTAGTGGTGTACCGGGATATGCAATGAATCAAGAGTGACATGTATGAAAGAATTATGAATGGTGGATTTGCCACAAATACAATGTCAAGTACATGATCATGCAAAGCAATATGACAATGATGAAGTGTGTCATAATAAATAGAACGGTGGTAAGTTGCATGGCAATATATCTCGAAATGGCTATGGAAATGCCATAATAGGTAGGTATGGTGGCTGTTTTGAGGAAGGTATATGGTGGGTATATGATACCGGTGAAAGGTGCGCGGTATTAGAGAGGCTAGCAATGGTGGAAGGATGAGAGTGCGTATAATCCATGGAGTCAACATTAGTCATAAAGAACTCATATACTTATTGCAAAAGTCTATTAGTTATCGAAACAAAGTACTACGCGCATGCTCCTAGGGGGATAGATTGGTAGGAAAAGACCATCGCTCGTCCCCGACCGCCACTCATAAGGAATACAATCAGTAAATAAATCATGCTCCGACTTCATCACATAACGGTTCACCATACGTGTATGCTACGAGAATCACAAACTTTAGAACAAGTATTTCTCAAATTCACAACTACTCAACTAGCATGACTCTAAGATCACCATCTTCATATCTCAAAACAATTATCAAGTATCGAACTTCTCTTAGTATTCAATGCACTTTAAAGTTTTTATCTTGGATGCCTATTATATTAGGACTAATTTTATAACAAAAGCAAATTACCATGCTGTTCTAAAGGACTCTCAAAATAATATAAGTGAAGCATGAGAGATAAATAATTTCTATAAAATATAACCACCACCGTGCTATAAAAGATATAAGTGAAGCGCTAGAGCAAAATTGTTTAGCTCAAAAGATATAAGTGAGGCATAAAGAGTATTCTAATACATTCCAATTAATGTGTGTCTATCTCAAAAGGTGTGTACAACAAGGATGGTTGTGGTAAACTAAAAAGGAAAGACTCAATTCATACAAGACGCTCCAAGCAAAACACATATCATGTGGTGAATAAAAATATAGCTCCAAGTAAAGTTACCGATGGACAAAGACAAAAGAGGGGATGCCTTCCGGGGCATCCCCAAGCTTTGGCCTTTTGGTGTCCTTGGATTTACCTTGGGGTGCCTTGGGCATCCCCAAGCTTAGGCTCTTGCCACTCCTTGTTCCATAATCCATCAAATCTTTACCCAAAACTTGAAAACTTCACAACACAAAACTTAACGGAAAATCTCGTGAGCTCCATTAGCGAAATAAACCAAACCACTACTTTAAGGTACTGTAATGAACTCATACTTTATTTATATTGGTGTTAAACCGACTGTATTCTAACTTCTTTATGGTTCATAAATTCCATTACTAGCCATAGATCCATCAAAATAAGCAAACAACACACGAAAAATAGAATCTGTCGAAAACAGAACAGTCTGTAGTAAACAGATTTGTTCGAACCTTCTGGAACTCGAAACATCCAGAAAAACTAGGAAAACCGGGACAATTTGTATACTGATCTACTGCAAAAAGAATTAGTATTTTATCATGCTCTGGTGAGTTTAAACAATTATATTCGTGAGCGCAAAGTTTCTGTCTTTTTTCAGAAAGATCAAACAATTATCACCCAAGAAGTTTCTAGTGGTTCTACTTGGCACAAACACTAAATTAAACACAAAAACAAATCTAACCAGATGCTAGATCAAAGATTTATTACTAAACATAACCAAAAAGGAAGGAAATAAAATAAAATTGGGTTGCCTCCCAACAAGCGCTATCGTTTAACGCCCCTAGCTAGGCATAAAGGCAAGGATAGATGTAGGTATTGCCATCTTTGGTAGGCAATCCATAAGTGGCTCTCATAATAGATTCATAAGGTAATTTAATTTTCTTTCTAGGAAAGTGTTTCATGCCTTTCCTTAACAGAAATTGGAATCTAATATTTCCTTCTTTCATATCAATAATTGCACCAATTGTTCTAAGGAAAGGTCTACCAAGAATAATAGGACATGAAGGATTGCAATCTATATCAAGGACAATGAAATCTACGGGCACATAATTCCTATTTTCAATAATAAGAACACCATTAATTCTTCCCATAGGTTTCTTAATGGTGGAATCCGCAAGGTGTAAGTTTAAAGAACAATCATCAAATTCACGGAAACCTAGCAAATCACACAAAGTTTTTGGAATCGTGGAAACACTAGCACCCAAATCACACAAAGCATAGCATTAATGATCTTTAATTTTAATTTTAATAGTAGGTTCCCACTCATCATAAAGTTTTCTAGGGATAGAAACTTCCAACTCAAGCTTTTCTTCATAAGATTGCATTAAAGCATCAACGATATGTTTGGTAAAAGCCTTATTTTGACTATAAGCATGTGAAGAATTTAGACCGGATTGCAACAAGGAAATACAATATATTAAAGAAAAATTATCATAATTAAATTCCTTGAAATCCAAAATAGTGGGTTCATTGCTATGTAAAGTTTTGACCTCTTCAATCCCACTTTTACCAATTTTTGCATCAAGATCTAAAAACTCTGAATCATTGGGACGCCTTTTAACTAAAGTTGACTCATCTCTAGTCCCATTATTATCAAGATTCATATTGCAAAACAAAGATTTAATATGGGACACATCAATCACTTTTAGATCTTCATCATTATTATCATGAAAACTAGAAGAACACGCTTTCACAAAGCAATCGTTCTTAGCACGCATCCTAGCGGTTTTTTCTTTGCATTCATCAATGGAAATTATCATGGCTTTGAGAGACTCATTGATATCATGCTTAGCTGGAATAGATCTAAGTTTCAAAGAATCAACATCAAGAGAAATTCTATCAACGTTCCTAGCCAACTCATCAATCTTAGGCAATTTTTCTTCAAGCAAAGCATTGAAATTCTTTTGAGAAATCATAAATTCTTTAACACTAGTCTCAAAATCAGAGGGCATCTTATTAAAATTTCCATAAGAGTTGTGCAGGAATTACCATAATTATTAGAGGAATTACTAGGATGCGGCTTAGGATTAAAGTTTCCTCTATAAGCGATGTTACCAAAATTGTTCCTACCAACAAAACTCACGTCCATTGTCACAGCCCTAGCTTAGTCCTTGCCTGACTCTGCATAAGCATTCATGCAACATGTTTAAATTTAAAGAAACTTGAAATGGGGATGACAGAACCCCCAGCACCCCCCTTAAACCAACTAGGGTTTACTAAAATCATTTTCAAAGAACCCAAAATGCCCTTCTAAAATGTTCATCATCTTTGCCTTGGTCTAGAACCTCTGACAAAAATGGTGCACATTTTTCTAGGACAACAGAGGGTCACTGGATGCAATCATTAGTTAATTGCATTTGGGCATTTAAATGCTAGTAAATATTTTAAATGTCCAAATAATCCCAAACAAAAATGTTCCATGTTGGATATATTCTAAACATTGGGCATGCACAGTTTGGTGATTTTTGAAAGTGCCTAGATTTTTTAGTAATGCCAAAACTTACAGAATAAAAGAAAATTAGAAATAAAAGAGAGAGAGAGAGAGAGAGAGAGAGAGAGAGAGAGAATTACCTGGCTAACTTACCTGTTCGGGCAAGCACTGCAACTGGCTGGCCCAGCCCACCTAGCCCCTCCCCTGTCGTCTTCCTCCTTGCCGGAGGATAGTAGGTGGTCGACGACGGCACTGCTGGGCGCCACGCCACCAGGCTGCTGCCTGCGTTGCACACCACCGCGACGCCTCGCGTCTTCTCCTCGGCGCCGCCTCGACCCCTGGACACCACTCTCCCCTCCTCTGTCTCTCTCATGCGCAGCCGCCCGAACCCGCCCGTCGCGCCGCTCGCCGTTCCCGCGGCCACCGGCCACCCCACGCCTCACCGACGCGCCCAGCAGCTCTGCCACTTCGTCCTCGACCTCCTCACCGATCCACGCCCCGCCAGACGCCCTCGAACGCCGGCCACGCCGTCTTCTTCAACCTCGGTCCGCCAAGATTGCCATCGTCGCCCCGCTTGCTCCGGCCCCTCCCCAAGCTCGCCGACCAGCCCTACACGATCCCTGTGAGCTTCTACACCGTGTCCCCCTTGTCTCCGCGACGTGTGCTAGCTCTAGTCGCCGTTTCACCGATGATCAAAACCTGCCACCGCATGTGACCGCCGCCGACGTGCCTCCGGCCACCTAGCGGCCCGGCCGTCGTGCTCAGCTCCCTCCCTGCGCTGCATAGAGCATGTAGGTGCCTCGCACGAGCCTCCCCGGCCACCGTAGCGTCGACCCCGAGCTCGCCCGAGCTCCGGCGACCGCCAAGGTAGGTGACGACTCCGGCCATCTCAGGCCCAGCTGCTGCCACTACTTGACGCAGACGAGCGTCCGCGTCACGTAGACGCCCTCCGCCGGCCATATGGTCACCGGAGGTGGAGACCCGCACCTCTCCGCCGTCCCTGGCCTTGCCGGCGACGAGCCCCGGGTCAACTTCGGTGAGTTTGACCCGGGTTGACCCCAGTTTGACCCCCTGGGTCACTGACGTGTGGGACCCAGGCCGCTAACTAAACTCGGTTAGTGTTAGTTTAATGCTAACTAAATTTAGTTAGCTTAACTAACCACTGACAGACGGGACCCATAGGTCAGGGTTGACCTGGACCGTTGCCTTTGACCTGCTGACGTCACCACGACATCATGCTCACGCAGTAACTTATTTTCTGGATTTATTCTTTTACAGGAAATTCCAGAAAATAGCCAAAACTTCAAAAAATCATAGAAATTAATCTATAGCTCAGAATGAAATAAGCTATATATGAAAAATGATCAGAAAAATCCAATCTATCAATTTTTACTATTTTCATACATGTTAGAACAACTTATGGCTGCTGTTTAGGCCAAATCACATAAATGGCATTTAAACCCTCACATATGGAGTTTGAATTTGAACCTAGGGTTCAAACCAACTCCATTTAACATGTTGCTAGTTGCATTAGCTCGAAACACGGCATATTGACATGTCATGATAATGCATCATATTGAGCATTGCATTGATTGTGTTTTCCTTCTCTGTTGCCGATATTTGTTCCCTCTCGATAGACGTGCTTCCGACGATGAGTTCGATGACACCGATGAAGAGCTATACTATCTTCAGAAGTGCCAGGCAAGCAAAACCCCCTTGTTCATTCCGATACAATCCCACTCTCTCGCTCCTGCTCTCTTTTACTGCATTAGGATAACAATGACATATTTGTTACTTGCTATGGTAGCTGAACCCTTTTCCTCTGCATGACCTGTCATTGCCACAGTAAATAGATGAAACCCACTAGCATAAGTAGGAGTTGTTTGAGCACTGATGTGCCTACTCATACATGCTTGTTTGTCATGCCTGCTACTTCTTAGAGTTGAGTCGGGTCTGATTCATCGGGAATGAATCGGAGGTGTGTGAACATGTCCTACTGCTGAGAGCTAAGTGTGTGAACACGATTTGGTAAAGGTAGCGGTGAGAGGCCATGTAGGAGTACATGGTGGGTTGTCTCATTGCAGCCGTCCTCAGGAACTGAGTTCTGTGTTTGTGATCCATGAAACAGTTACTACCACACATTGGGCTCCGGGCACTCCAAGCTCTCTCGACTTATTAATCAACTTGATCTCTGTCCAGGAGTTGTAACTAGTTTCTGGTGTTTGTAGGATATGTGTTGGGGGCCGTGCGTAGCGCTGACCCTAGGGGTAGGCTATGTTGCGGTAGAGACACGAGGCACGGTGTACCGACGCCTGCTTGAGCCTCGAACCCTGCTCTCATCGTTTGGGGCCGTGAGCGACACCCCGGCCGGATCTCCTCGCGGATGGAACCCGAATAGGCGATAAAGCTGGACGAGAGACTTGTGTGATTAGTCAGGTCATTGCCGACTCCCTCACCAGGCTTCCGCTTGAAGGTTGCCGAGATACACGACGTGTACATGGTGGTAAGTGGCGAGAGCGTGTGTGAAGAAGTACGCCCCTGTAGGGTTAACATCATCTATTCGAATAGCCGTGTCCGCGGTAAAGGACTTCTGGGTTGCCTGTACAGTTCATAGACAAGTGAAAGTGGATACTCTAAAATGCGCAAGATAAGTGTGAGTGCTATGGATGGCGTCCTCGTAGGGAGACGGGAGCGGATCCATAGTGGTGTATTGATATGGTGAATATGTGGACTCGTGTGCGCCACCTCAAAAGAGTTACTTGAAGTAGTAGTTCAGGATAGCCACTGAGTCAAAGCTGGCTTGCTGCAGATCAAACTCCACCACCCCCCTTTTGTTGATACAGATGCATATGTAGTTAGTTCTGATGTAAGTCTTGCTGGGTACATTTGTACTCATGTTTGCTTAATTTATGTTTTGCAGAGAGACTTCAGTCTCGCTAGTGGTTCCGCGTGGACTTCGACGTTTAGCTTGTTACTTCAGCTACGATCTTGTGCTCTCGGCAGGATCTGGTAGATAGTCAGGCTTCTCAGCCTTTTTCATTTGTAGATGTCTGTACTCAGACATGTTAAGCTTCCACATGTGCTTTGATTTGTATGCTCTGGATGTTGGGTCATGAGACCCATGTTTGTAATATCTCGCTCCTCGGAGCCTAATGAATAAATACTTGAGTCGTAGAGTTATGTTGTGATGCCATGTTGTATTTACACATGTCGAGCATATTGTGTGTATGATTGAAATGCTTGGTATGTGTGGGATCCAACAACCTAGTTGTTTATCCTTGGTAGCCTCTCTTAAGGGAAATGTAGTTTTGTGCTTCCATGAGCCATAGTAGTCCGCTACAGCCGGTTCACGGAGTCCTCGCTAGCCCAAAGACTATCGCTCCGGAACACTTGACTGGTCGGCGTGTGATTCAGTTCGTTCTTGTATCTGTCCTTCGGGAAATGTCACGCGGTGACATCCGTGTCTGCCTAGCCTGCTACAGCCCAGTTCCCGAGTCCTGTTAGCCATGCTATAGCCCGGATTCGCACGCTGTCGACCGACATGCTCGATGTTGATTCATGTATGCCTATCCCTATAAGTTAGTGCCACTTTGGTTTCACGACTAGTCATGTCGGCCCGGGTTCTCTGTCATATGGATGCTAACGACACTATCATATACATGAGCCAAAAGGCGCAAACGGTCCCGGGCCATGGTAAGGCGACACCCGTGGGAGTACCGTGCATGAGGCCGCAAAGTGATATGAGGTGTTACCGGCTAGATCGATGTGACTTGGAATCGGGGTCCTGACAGCGTTGGTATCAGAGCCTGACTGCCTGTAGGATTACCAAGCCAAACTGGTCGAAGTTGAGTCTAGAAATGCTTTAGTTATATAAGGTAATTGATTGTGGAAGGGAACATAAGGCTCTTTTTACTCCTTTACCTTATTCCCTTCTGATCTGAGTCATCCTCTTCTTTTCTACGGGGTTTAAGGACTAAGCTCTCTTCTCTCTATTAGGTTCACGTGTTACTAGTCCGTAGTATCTTATAGGATTGTTGGTTATCAGCCTCAGTTCAGTTTCTACTACTTTTAGTATGTTACCAGTTGAACCAGAACCTTGATATGATGTTGTTAAGTGACTATGCAAATCCTTGTGAATGTCTCAAAAATATTTCAGAGCATTTTACAGCGGTTATGCTGTCCGAGTCATCCCAGGTCTCTAAATAGTCTGATGCATTTGCAAATCCTTTCTTTCCGTTCCCGATGTCCTTTTGGTCAAAATAAGCACACTAATTGGTGAGTTGAGGTACTTTGTCGCCTCGGCATATATGTTGGAGCTATTATTATGACCCTAGGCGTTTTAGGGAGTCACCTAGTAATCTAGCCATGTTTTGTGTTCCCGGTGTGATGATTCTGGCCATCATTCCCGAAAGCATCCCGTGATATTATTAGTTAGTAGGTATTCTACTCCTGGGTCTTTGAACCCGAGATTCACTCTACTTACCTCGTGTTGATAGTGTTGCTCGTACCTTTAGGATATTAGTAACCCTTGCGATAGTCCTCGAGGTTCGTGGTATTTCCTCCTTCCAAATACCATGAACTTCTTATGGCAGAAGTTCCTTTGAACCAAAAGATCACAACCAGGGTGCTCTTGAGGAGTATTCCATTCATATTGTGACTCTGCCAGTTCTATCATTCTGCATGGGCTATTCGGAAGGAATATGTTGAACTCGTTTTACATACTAACCCATGAATCTACAACTCAGAAAGTTATATGTCTCCTGAGTTGTTCTCCTTAGTTGTATTCTGACCCCCGTCTATCATTTGATACTCAAGAGTATGCATGCATTCGTTGTCGATGCCCATTATTCTTGTGGTTTGTCAAGCCATTCTATTTCGGAATGACTAGGAGGAACAAGCTCCAGTACCTCATCCATATCTAGGATTGGGTCAAAGTAGTTGTATTCCGCAGATCAAAATGCCAACCCAGCTTTTGATTCTGTTCCACCTAGAGTGTTACCATCTTTATGTCAAGAATGTCATGAGAATTGCACAGCCTCTTATGAATCCTTGATACAGTGATACTCTCGCCATCATTTTTCATTCCTCGGTCCGTGAGTTGTTGCAACCGGAATACCGACAAATGGAATGTGATGTGTGAAATCAATACTCCTAGCAACTCCGTTGCTTGGTAGTTAATGGACCATAATCTTATCCCTTAGCATGTTGACTATTGAATCAACACCCTAAGGTTTATCGTGCTACTTAGTCCTTATTTCTGGTGCACTCTCCGATCAATGAGTTAGGATTGTGTCAATCCCTCGCTCTTTTGATCATATCGTCTTTCCCTGAAAAGCAAGATTGTTCTCGAGCTTAGTGACATATCGGTGGTTCGTGATTTTCCAAAGATCTTCTTGGAAGTATTACCTGGTTGTCACCTGACCGCTATGTTGAGTTCGTGATTAAGTTGGTTTTCTTATAAATCACCCCTTCTCCAAGAATCTGTGTTGGATATCCCTGAGCTAGTTGGTTGAGCTAGACAACAAGTTGGAGAGTTGGAAGATAAAAGCTTGTCTGACTTAGTTCATGTTAAGGGATATCTTTTTGTGTGTGTGTGTGTTGAAGAAAGATGATATCTCCATCGACTGGTCCTCGTGATCAGTTGTTGGATCTATTGCCTTGTCAAAACTTTGACTTGTGTTTGGGCTATCGTCAAGTCAAATCAGAACCAACGATGCTCGTACTGTTGTCTTACTCATGGTTGATCCCTCGAGCAACCATTACATCCTTTAGTCTGACCAATGCTATCACTGTGTTCACATGATGGTGGAAGTCCAGTGATATGGAAATTCTGATGAGTTGCTGTTGAGCCCATCAGCAGCATTTTGTCTCCCCCATGATTCATGTTGAACATTACACTAGTATTGGAAACTTTTTTTTGATAGAAAGACTGTAAGGGAACCCCCTACAGTATAATTGGTGCAACAACCCCAAATTTCAAGTACCATGCCTTGAACCTGGGTGGGTGGGAAGGCATCAGCCCCTTCCCACCACTAGGCTATGCCTTAGTCTCCAGTATTGGAAACTTTGTAAGCATTGCCTTCATGTTCCGCTCATGAGGTATACGTTTGGATGAAAGGAGTGACTTCCTCTAATTCACGTGCATTTGATGAAAGATGCCGCCATGAATTCAAGAAAGCTTGTTTTTGCTTCCTTCGGAACCATCCCAAGTCAGTCATGCATATGTGCGAAGTATTCTATGGTTTGAAGACTTGCAACCTTCAGCCCATATGTATTTCCTAGCACACCAAGCCACTGATTGATTTGTTCAAGGAAAAGAATTTCCTTCTTAAGAGCAAGACTTATACAAGGACTTCGATATCCTCGATGATGGTTCCCCACCTGAACTCGGTAGTGTTTATTATAAGACTACTACGTGGTCATGCTTGTCTGGGACAGTGTGTTCACATGTATGTAGCAGAACCAGCTCATGTTTTGGAGTTTACTACCGTAGCTCATTTCTTGAGAATCTCGCAACATTATCTCGTTAATTTGAGTTGCAACTGTTCCTTCTCCAGACATGCTTTCTGAAATATCCTGTTACCAACCAGATCTAAATCTCAGGCAGATATGATGGTTGGAACTTCTCCAAGATCTATGATGTAGGTCCCGACAAGGTTGATGTTCTGGCCGACGCACCTAGCCGGAGGATCTATCACCATAGTATCTTGATTGGGCAATTTGTCCATCTTCTCCACGAGGATTTCATGCGGCTTATTCTATAAGTTGTTCCCTAGGGATTATTGTGCTCTTGGTTTCCTCGATTAAGCTATAACCATTCAAACGGTGGAATCACTCTCGTTGATTTATTCCCAGTTACCAGAATCATTCCCAGCATTTGCATTTTGTTTCCAGCTTGCATCTCAGTAACTACTGTTTAGGATCATCTTCAAAAGTGGTCCTACCATGGGTCCCATCCATTTCCATGATAAGCAAAATCATCCATTGCGTTGTCTTCAACAAGGTAGTCTACATCATCCATTCTAGTCCGAGTATGTCATTCTTTCGAACTCCTTCAAATGATCGATTGTGATTGCCTTAGGCTGGTATAAAGAGTTTCAATGAACTCTGAATCAAAATTAATTCTTTTTGCCACTTAAGGGAATATTTCTGCGAGTCATCTTCCTTAAGATGTCTCGTTATGATATCATGGCAACTCAACTCCTCGCTGCGTTGACAACTGTTCACCACCCTCTTAAGTGTGGAATTGTTGTCTACCTAGTGAATCTTCGTCATCTGTTCCACTCCATCCCTTTGGATGAAAGCTTCGTATCTCAGCTTGGGAGATGTTCTTACCTCTCACTCCATGAGTTGATCTTGAATACTCGATCTTCGAGGAGATCATTTTATGTAGAGTCTCCTTCTGTCGTCATCGTGTTGAATGAAGACCTCGCAAGCAAAGACGTCAAGATCGATTTGAGTCAACAAATCAACAACCTCGAGAATACAGATGGATCATGAAGTTTCTGATACTTAGAGTCCTCTTTGTCTTCTTACCTCACATCTTGAATCTCGGGACGAGATTCTTACTTAGTGGGGGTGAGTTGTCACAGCCCTAGCTTAGTCCTTGCCTGACTCTGGATAAGCGTTCATGCAACATGTTTAAATTTAAAGAAACTTGAAATGGGGATGACAGAACCCCCAGCACCCCCTTAAACCAACTAGGGTTTACTAAAATCATTTTCAATGAACCCAAAATGCCCTTCTAAAATGTTCATCATCTTTGCCTTGGTCTAGAACCTCTCACAAATATGGTGCACATTTTTCTAGGACAACAGAGGGTCACTTGATTAAATCATTAGTTAATTGCATTTGTGCATTTAAATGCTAGTAAATATTTTAAATGTCCAAATAATCCCAAACCAAAATGTTCCATGTTGGATATATTCTAAACATTGGGCATGCACAGTTTGGTGATTTTTGAAAGTGCCTAGATATTTTTAGTAGTTCCACAAACTTACAGAACAAAAGAAAATTAGAAATAAAAGAGAGAGAGAGAGAGAGAGAGAGAGAGAGAGAGAGAGAGAGAGAGAATTACCTGGCTAACTTACCTGCTCGCCCAAAGATCGCACTGGCTGGCCCACCTGGCCGCCCAGCCCACCTAGCCCCTCCCCTGTCGTCTTCCTCCTTGCCAGGAGGACAGGCGCGTGGCCGATGAACGGCGCGCGCGCGGGCGCCACGCCACCAGTCTGCCTGCCTGCGTCGCCTGTCCACCGCGACGCCTCGCGTCTTCTCCTCGGCGCCGCCTCGACCCCCTGGACACCACTCTCCCCTCCTCTGTCTCTCTCACGTGCAGCCGCCCGAACCCGCCCGTCGCGCCGCTCGCCGTTCCCGCGGCCACGGCCACCCCGTGCCTCACCGACGCGCCCAGCAGCTCTGCCACTTCGTCCTCGACCTCCTCACCGAGCCACGCCCCTCCGGACGCCCTCGAACGCCGGCCACGCCGTCTTCTTCAACCTCGGTCCGCCGAGATCGCCATCACCGCCCCGCTTGCTCCGGCCCCTCCCCGAGCTCGCCGACCAGCCCTACACGATCCCCGTGAGCTTCTACACCGTGTCCCCCTTGTCTCCGCGACGTGTGCTAGCTCTAGTCGTCGTTTCGCCGATGACCGAAACCCGCCGCCGCCTGTGACCGCCGCCGACGTGCCTCCGGCCACCTAGCGGCCCGGCCGTCGTGCTCAACTCCCTCCCCGCTGCGTAGAGCACGTAGCTGCCTCGCATGAGCCTCCCCGGCAACTGCAGCATCGACCCCGAGCTCGCACGAGCTCCGGCGACCGCCAAGGTAGGTGAGGACTCCGGCCATCTCAGGCCCAGTCGCTGCCACTACTCGACGCGGACGAGCGCCCGCATCACGTAGACGCCCTCCGTCGGCCATTTGGTCACCGAAGGAGGAAACCCGCACCTCTCCGCCGTCCCTGGCCTTGCCGGCGACGAGCTCCGGGTCAACTTCGGCGAGTTTGACCCGGGTTCACCCCTGTTTGACTCCCTGGGTCACTGACGTGTGGGGCCCAGGCCGCTAACTAAACTCGGTTAGTGTTAGTTTAATGCTAACTAAATTTAGTTAGCTTAACTAACCACTGACAGACGGGACCCACAGGTCAGGGTTGACCTGGACCGTCGCCTTTGACCTGCTGACGTCACCACAACATCATGCTGACGCAGTAACTTATTTTCTGGATTTATTCTTTTACATGAAATTCCAGAAAATAGCCAAAACTTCAAAAAATCATAGAAATTAATCTATAGCTCAGAATGAAATAAGTTATATATGAAAAATGATCAGAAAAATCCAATCTATCCATTTGTACTATTTTCATGCATGTTAGAACAACTTATGGCTGCTGTTTGGGCCAAATCACATAAATGGCATTTAAACCCTCACATATGGAGTTTGAATTTGAACCTAGGGTTCAAACCAACTCCATTTAACATGTTGCTAGTTGCATTAGCTCGAAACACAGCATATTGACCTGTCATGATCATGCATCATATTGAGCATTGCATTGATTGTGTTTTCCTTCTCTGTTGCCGGTATTTGTTCCCTCTCGATAGACGTGCTTCGGACGATGAGTTCGATGACACCGATGAAGAGATATACTATCTTCAGAAGTGCCAGGCAAGCAAAACCCCCTTGTTCATTCTGATACAATCCCACTCTCTCGCTCCTGCTCTCTTTTACTGCATTAGGACAACAACGACATATTTGTTACTTGTTGCGGTAGCTGAACCCTTTTCCTCTGCATGACCTGTCATTGCCATAGTAAATAGATGAAACCCACTAGCATGAGTAGGAGTTGTTTGAGCCCTGATGTGCCTACTCATACATGCTTGTTTGTCATGCCTGCTACTGCTTAGAGTTGAGTCAGGTCTGATTCATCGGGAATGAATCGGAGGTGTGTGAACATGTCCTACTGTTGAGAGCTAAGTGTGTGAACACGATTTGGTAAAGGTAGCGGCGAGAGGCCATGTAGGAGTACATGGTGGGTTGTCTCATTGCAGCCGTCCTTAGGAACTGAGTTCTGTGTTTGTGATCCATGAAATAGTTACTACCACACATTGGGCTCCGGGCACTCCAAACTCTCTCGACTTATTAATCAACTTGATCTCTGTCCAAGAGTTGCAACTAGTTTCTGGTGTTTGTAGGATATGTGTTGGGGCCGTGCGTAGCGCTGACCCTAGGGGTGGGCTATGTTGTGGTAGAGACACGAGGCACGGTGTACCGGGACGCCCGTTTGGAGCCTCGGGAACCTGCTCTCATCGTTTGGGGCCGTGAGCGACACCCCGGCCGGATCTCCTCGCGGATGGAACCCGAATAGGCGATAAAGCTGGACGAGAGACTTGTGTGATTAGTCAGGTCATGGCTGACTCCCTCACCAGGCTTCCGCTTGAAGGTTGCCGAGATACACGACGTGTACATGGTGGTAAGTGGCGAGAGCGTGTGTGAAGAAGTACACCCCTGCAGGGTTAACATGATCTATTCGAATAGCCGTGTCCGTGGTAAAGGACTTCTGGGTTGCCTGTACAGTTCATAGACAAGTGAAAGTGGATACTCTAAAATGCACAAGATAAGCGTGAGTGCTATGGATGGCGTTCTCGTAGGGAGACGGGAGCGGATCCATAGTTGTGTATTGATATGATGAATATGTGGACTCGTGTGCGCCACCTCAAAAGAGTTACTTGAAGTAGTAGTTCAGGATAGCCACCGAGTCAAAGTTGGCTTGCTGCAGTCAAAACTCCACCACCCCCTTTTGTTGATACCGATGCATATGTAGTTAGTTCTGATGTAAGTCTTGCTGGGTACATTTGTACTCACGTTTGCTTAATTTATGTTTTGCAGAAAGACTTCAGTCTCGCTAGTGGTTCTGTGTGGACTTCGATGTTTAGCTTGTTACTTCAGCTACGATCTTGTGCCCTCGGCAGGACCTGGTAGATAGTCAGGCTTCTCAACCTTTTTCATTTGTAGATGTCTGTACTCAGACATGTTAAGCTTCCGCATGTGCTTTGATTTGTATGCTCTGAATGTTGGGCCATGAGACCCATGTTTGTAATATCTCGCTCCTCGGAGCCTAATGAATAAATACTTGAGTCGTAGAGTTATGTTGTGATGCCATGTTGTATTTACACATGTCGAGCATATTGTGTGTATGATTGAAATGCTTGGTATGTGTGGGATCCAACAACCTAGTTGTTTATCCTTGGTAGCCTCTCTTATGGGGAAATGTAGTTTTGTGCTTCCATGAGCCATAGTAGTCCGCTACAGCCCGGTTCACCGGAGTCCTGCTAGCCCAGCACTACTGCTCCGGAACACTTGACTGGCCGGCGTGTGATTCAGTTCGTTCTTGTGTCTGTCCCTTCGGGGAAATGTCACGCGGTGACATCCGGTGTCCTGCCTAGCCTGCTACAGCCCAGGTTCCCGGAGTCCTGTTAGCCCAGTGCTATAGCCCGGATTCGCACGCTGCTGACCGACATGCTCGATGTTGATTCATGTATGCCTATCCCTATAAGTTAGTGCCACTTTGGTTTCACGACTAGTCATGTTGGCCCGGGTTCTCTGTCATATGGATGCTAACGACACTATCATATACGTGAGCCAAAAGGCGCAAACGGTCCCGGGCCATGGTAAGGCGACACCCGTGGGAATACCGTGCGTGAGGCCGCAAAGTGATATGAGGTGTTACCGGCTAGATCGATGTGACTTGGAATCGGGGTCCTGACATCCATAGATTCATTATTATTCTCAATCAAGGTAGATAAAGGCATGTCATTAGGACCAGAAGAAACACTCTTATTAGCAAACAACTTCATAAGTTCATCCATCTTTCCACTCAAAACATTGATCTCTTCAATTGCATGCACCTTTTTACTAGTAGATCTTTCAGTGTGCCATTGAGAATAATTAACCATAATATTATCTAGGAGTTTAGTAGCTTCTCCTAAAGTGATTTCAATAAAAGTGCCTCCCCCGGCCGAATCTAAAAGATTTCTAGAAGCAAAA
This sequence comes from Aegilops longissima, assembly GCA_021605205.1. Classification (NCBI taxonomy): domain Eukaryota; kingdom Viridiplantae; phylum Streptophyta; class Magnoliopsida; order Poales; family Poaceae; genus Aegilops; species Aegilops longissima. The sequence continues at coordinate 77,729,382 of CM038676.1, read as the reverse complement.
TTCAATCCGGCATAAAAGTTTTGTATAATCATCCATAAATTCAAATCATGCGTAGGGCAATTACGTATCATTAATTTCATCCTTTCCCAAGCTTGTGCAACATGTTCATGATCAAGTTGCTTAAAATACATAATATCGTTCCTAAGAGAGATAATCTTAGCGAGAGGAAAATATTTAGAGATAAAAGCATCTTTGCACTTATTCCATGAATCAATACTATTTTTAGGCAAAGACGAAAACCAAGTTTTAGCACGATCTCTAAGCGAAAAAGGAAATAGCTTCAATCTGACAATATCATTATCCACATCTTTCTTCTTTTGCATATCACACAAATCAACAAAGCTATTTAGATGGGTAGCGGCATCTTCACTAGGAAGGCCGGCGAATTGATCTTTCATGACAAGATTCAGCAAAGCAGCATTAATTTCACAAGATTCAGCATCGGTAAGAGGAGAAATTGGAGTGCTCAGAAAATCATTGTTGTTGGTATTGGCAAAGTTGAAGGAAATATGCCCTAGAGGCAATAATAAAGTTATTATTTATTTCCTTATTTCATGATAAATGTTTATTATTCATGCTAGAATTGTATTAACCGGAAACATAATACATGTGTGAATACATAGACAAACAAAGTGTCACTAGTATGCCTCTACTAGACTAGCTTGTTAATCAAAGATGGTTAAGTTTCCTAACCATAGACAAAGTAGTTGTCATTTGATTAACAAGATCACATCATTAGTTGAATGATCTGATTGACATGACCCATTCCATTAGCTTAGCACCCGATCGTTTAGTATGTTGCTATTGCTTTTATCCATGACTTATACATGTTCCTATAACTATGAGATTATGCAACTCCGCCACGGAGGAACACTTTGGTACTACCAAACGTCACAACGTAATCGGGTGATTATAAAGGAGTACTACAGTGTCTCCAAAGGCAGATGTTGGGTTGGCGATTTCGAGATTAGGATTTGTCACTCCGATTGTCATAGAGGTATCTCTGGGCCCTCTCGGTAATGCACATCACTAAGCCTTGCAAGCATTACAACTAATGAGTTAGCTGTGAGATGATGTATTACGGAGCGAGTAAAGAGACTTGCCAAGAACGAGATTGAACTAGGTATTGGATACCGACGATCGAATCTCGGGCAAGTAACATACCGATGACAAAGGGAACAACGTATGTTGTTATGCGGTCTGACCGATAAAGATCTTCGTAGAATATGTAGGAGCCAATATGGGCATCCAGGTCCCGCTATTGGTTATTGACCGGAGACGTGTCTCGGTAATGTCTACATTGTTCTCGAACCGTAGGGTCCGCACGCTTAAGGTTTCGATGACGGTTATATTATGAGTTTGTGTATTTTGATGTACCAAGGAGTTCGAGTCCGGATGTGATCACGGACATGACGAGGAGTCTCAAATGGTCGAGACATAAAGATTGATATATTGACGGCTATATTCGGACACCGGAAAGGTTCCGGAAGTTTCGGAGAAAACCGGAGTGCCGAGGGGTTACGGAACCCCGGGAAGTAATGGGCCTTATTGGGCCAAGAGGGAGAGAGAGGGCCGCACCAGGAGGTGGCGCGCCCCATGGGGAGTCCGAATAGGACAGGGAGGGGGCGCGCCCCTTTCCCTCTCCTCTCCTCTCTTTCCTTCCCCTTCCTCCTTCCTAGTTGGACTAGGAAAGGGAGTCCTACTCCCACTAGGAGGAGGACTCCCCCTCTTGGCGCGCCTCCTAGGGCCGGCCGGCCCTCCCCTTGCTCCTTTATATACGGGGCAGGGGGCACCCTAGGACACACAAGTTGATCCTTGAGATCGCTCCTTAGCCGTGTGCGGTGCCCCTCCACCATATTCCACCTCGGTCATATCGTGGCGGTGCTTAGGCGAAGCCTGCGCCAATAGAACATCAAGATCGCCACCACGCCGTCGTCTTGTGAAACTCTCTCTCCCGGAGCTTTGCTGGATCGAAGCTGAGGAGCGCCACCGAGCTGTACGTGTGTCAAGAACTCGGAGGCGCTGGAGTAACGGCGCTGGGATCGGTTGGATCGCGAGGAGAACGTACGACTACTTCCTCTACATTGTGATCGCTTCCGCTTCGGTCTACGAGGGTACGTAGACAACACTCTCCCCTCTCGTTGCTATGCATCACCATGATTTTGCGTGTGCGTAGGAAATTTTTTGAAATTACTACGTTCCCCAACAGTGGCATCCGAGCCAGGTTTTTATGGTTTGATGTTTTGCACGAGTAGAACACAAGTGAGTTGTGGGCGATACAAGTCATACTGCCTACCAGCATGTCATACTTTGGTTCAGCGGTATTGTGAGATGAAGCGGCCCGGACCGACATTACGCGTGACGCTTACGCGAGACTGGTTTCACCGCTACGAGCACTCGTGCTTAAAGGTGGCTGGCGGTGTCTGCTCTCTCACTTTAGTTGAACCGAGTGTGGCTACGCCCGGTCCTTGAGAAGGTTAAAACGGAGTCTATTTGACGAAGTATCGCTGTGGTCTTGATGCGTAGGTGAGATTCGTTCTTGCTTAAGCCCGTAGCAGCCACGTAAAATTTGCAACAACAAAGTAGAGGACGCCTAACTTGTTTTTGCAGGGCATGTTGTGATGTGATATGGTCAAGACGTGATGCTATATTTTATTGTATGAGATGATCATGTTTTGTAACCGGTTATCGGCAACTGGCTGGAGCCATATGGTTGTCGCTTATTGTATGAAATGCAACGCTCATAATTGCTTTACTTTATCACTAAGCGGTAGCGATAGTCGTAGAAGCAATAGATGGCGTAACGACAACGATGCTACGATGGAGATCAAGGTGTCGCGCCGGTGACGATGGTGATCACGACGGTGCTTGGAGATGGAGATCACAAGCACAAGATGATGATGGCCATATCATATCACTTATATTGATTGCATGTGATGTTTATCCTTTATGCATCTTATTTTGCTTTGATTGACGGTAGCATTTTAAGATGATCTCTCACTAAAATTATCAAGTAGTGTTCTCCCCGAGTATGCACCGCTGCCAAAGTTCGTCGTGCCGAGACACCACGTGATGATCGGTGTGATAAGCTCTACATCCATCTACAACGGGTGCAAGCCAGTTTTGCACACGCAGAATACTCAGGTTATACTTGACGAGCCTAGCATATGCAGATATGGCCTCGAACACGGAGACCGAAAGGTCGAGCGTGAATCATATAGTAGATATGATCAACATAAGATGTTCACCATTGAAAACTACTCCATCTCACGTGATGATCGGTTATGGTTTAGTTGATTTGGATCACGTGATCACTTAGATGACTAGAGAGATGTCTGCCTAAGTGGGAGTTCTTAAGTAATATGATTAATTGAACTTAAATTTATCATGAACTTAGTACCGATAGTATCTTGCTTGTCTATGTTTGTTTATAGATAGATGGCTCGTGTTGTTGTTCCGTTGAATTTTAATGCGTTCCTTGAGAAAGCAAAGTTGAAAGATGATGGTAGCAATTACACGGATCGGGTCCGTAACTCGAGGATTATCCTCATTGCTGCACGTAAGAGTTACGCCCGGATGCACCGCTAGGTGCCAGACTCGCTTCTTGATGTAACCGACGACGTTAAGAACGTCTGGCGAGCAAAGCTGATGACTACTCTATAGTTCAGTGTGCCATGCTTTACGGCTTAGAACCGGGTCTTCAACGACGTTTTGAACGTCATGGAGCATATGAGATGTTCCAGAGTTGAAGTTGATATTTCAACAGAATGCCCGGATTGAGAGATATGAAGTCTCCAATAAGTTCTATAGCTGGAAGATGGAAGAGAATGGGTCTGCTGGTGAGCACATACTCGTAATGTCCGGGTATTACAATCACTTGACTCAACCGGGAGTTAATCTTCCGGATGATTGTGTCATTGATGAATTCTTCAATCCTCGCCACCAAGCTACAAAGGCTTCGTGATGAACTATAATATGCAAGGGTTAGTAAAGACTATGCTCGAGCTCTTCGCAATGCTAAAGGCTGCGGAGGTAGAAATCAAGAAGGAGCATCAAGTCTTGATGCTCAATAAGACCACTAGTTTCAAGAAGAAAGGCAAAGGGAAGAAGAAGGAACTTCAAGAAGAACAGCAAACAAGTTGCTGCTCAGAGAAGAAACCCAAGTCTGGACCTAAACCTGAAACCGAGTGCTTCTACTACAAGCGATCGGTCACTTTGGAAGCGGAACTGCCCCAAGTATTTGGCGGATAAGAAGGATGGCAAGGTGAACAAAGGTATATGTGATATACATGTTATTGATGTGTACCTTACTAGAGCTCGCAGATAGCACTGGGTATTTGATACTGGTTCTTGCTAATATATGCAACTCAAACAGGGACTACGGATTGCTTAACACCGCAAAGGACGAGGTGACGATGCGTGTGGGAAATGGTTCCAAAGTCGATGTAATCGCGGTCGGCACGCTACCTCTACATCTACCTTCGGATTAGTTTTAGACCTAAATAATTGTTATTTGGTGCCGCGTTGAGCATGAACATTATATCTGGATCTTGTTTGACGAGAGACGGTTATTCATTTAAATCGAGAGAATAATGGTTGTTCTATTTATATGAATAATATCTTTTATGGTCATGCACCCTTGAAGAATGGTCTATTTTAATGAATCTCGATAGTAGTGATACACATATTCATAATGTTGAAACCAAAAATGCAGAGTTGATAATGATAGTGCAACTTATTTGTGGCATTGCCGTTTAGGTCATATCGGTATAAAGCGCATGAAGAAACTCCATCTTGATGGACTTTTGGAGTCACTTGATTATGAATCACTTGGCACTTAAGAACCGTGCCTCATGGGCAAGATGACTAAAACCCGTTCTCCGGTACTATGGAGAGAGCAACAGATTTGTTGGAAATCATACATACAGATGTATGTGGTCCGATGAATGTTGAGGCTCGTGGCGGATATCGTTATTTTCTCACCTTCACAGATGATTTAAGCAGATATGGGTATATCTACTTCATGAAACATAAGTCTGAAACATTTGAAAAGTTCAAAGAATTTCAGAGTGAAGTTGAAAATCATCGTAATAAGAAAATAAAGTTTCTACGATCTGATCGTGGAGGCGAATATTTGAGTTACTGAGTTTGGTCTACATTTGAAACAATGCGAATAGTTTCGCAACTCATGCCACCGGAACACCACAGCGCAATGGTGTGTCCGAATGTCGAATCGCACTTTACTAGATATGGTGCGATCTATGATGTCTCTTACAGATTTACCGCTATTGTTTTGGGGTTATGCTCTTGAGACGGCCGCATTCACGCTGAATAGAACACCGTCAAAATCCGTTGAGACGACACCTTATGAACTATGGTTTAGCAAGAAACCAAAGTTGTCGTTTTAAAGTTTGGGGATGCGATGCTTATGTGAAAAAGCTTCAACCTGATAAGCTCGAACCTAAATCGAGAAATGTGTCTTCATAGGATACCCAAAGGAGACAGTTGGGTACACCTTCTATCATAGATCCGAAGGCAAGACATTTGTTGCTAAGAATGGATCCTTTCTAGAGAAGGAGTTTCTCTCGAAAGAAGTGAGTGGGAGGAAAGTAGAACTTGATGAGGTAATCGTACCTTCTCCCTTATTTGAAAGTAGTTTATCACGAAACCGGTTTCTGCGACATCTACACCAAATAGTGAGGAAGTTGATGATGTTGATCATGAAACTTCAGATCAAGTTATTACGAGAACCTCGTAGATCAACCAGAGTAAGATCCGCACTGAGTGGTACGGTAATCTTGTTCGGAAGTCATGCTACTAGATCATGATGAACCTACGAACTATGAAGAAGCGATGGTGAGCCCAGATTCCATAAAATGGCTTGAGGCCATGAAATCTGAGATGGGATCCATGTATGAAAACAAAGTGTGGACTTTGGTTGACTTGCCCGAGGGTCGGCAAGCAATAGAAAACAAGTGGATCTTCAAGAAGAAGACCGACGCCGACGGTAATATTACGTCTACAAAGCTCGACTTGTCGCAAAGGGTTTTCGACAAGTTCAAGGGATTGACTACGATGAGACCTTCTCACCCGTGGCGATGCTTAAGTCTGTCCGAATCATGTTAGCAATTGCCGCATTTTATGATTATAAAATTTGGCAAATGGATGTAAAGACTGCATTCTGAATGGATTTACGGAAGAAGAGTTGTATATGATGCAACCGAAGGTTTTATCGATCCAAAGGAGCTAACAAAGTGTGCAAGCTCCAGCGATCCATTTATGGACTGGTGCAAGCATCTCGGAGTTGGAATAAACGCTTTGATAGTGTGATCAAAGCATTTGGGTTTATACAGACTTTTGGAGAAGCTCAGATTTACAAGAAAGTGAGTGGGAGCTCAGTAGCATTTCGATATTATATGTAGATGACATATTACTAATCGGAAATGATATAGAATTTCTGGATAGCATAAAGGGATACTTGAATAAGAGTTTTTCGATGAAGGACCTCGGTGAAGCTGCTTACATATTGGGCATCAAAATCTATAGAGATAGATCAAGACGCTTAATTGGACTTTCACAAAGCACATACCTTGACAAAATTTTGAAGAAGTTCAAAATGGATCAAGCAAAGAAAGGGTTCTTGCCTATGTTACAAGGTGTGAAGTTGAGTAAGACTCAATGCCCGACCACCGCAGAAGATAGAGAGAAAATGAAAGATGTTCCCTATGCCTCAGCCATAGGCTCTATCATGTATGCAATGCTGTGTACCAGACCTGATGTGTGCCTTGCTATAAGCTTAGCAGGAGGTACCAAAGTAATCCAGAGTGGATCATCGGACAGCGGTCAAGAACATCTGAAATACCGAAAAGGACTAAGGATATGTTTCTCAGATATGGAGGTGACAAAGAGCTCATCGTGGCGGTTACGTTGATGCAAGCTTTGACACCGATCCGGACGATTCTAAATCGCAAACCGGATACGTGATTTACACTAAACGGAGGAGTTGTCGGTTGGTGCAGTTCTAAACAAAGCGTCGTGGGGATCTACATGTGAAGCGGAATACATAGCAGCTTCGAAGCAGCTAATGAAGGAGTCGGATGAAGGAGTTCATATCCGATCTAGGTGTCATACCTAGTGCATCGGGTCCAATGAAAATCTTTGGTGACAATCTTGGAGCAATTGCTTTAGCAAAGGAATCCAGATTTCACAAGAGAACCAAACACATCAAGAGACGCTTCAATTCCATCCGGGACTTAGTCCGGTGGGAGACATAGAGATTTGCAAGATACATACGGATCTGAATGTAGCAGACCGTTGACTAAGCCTCTTCCACGAGCAAAACATGATCAGCACCAAGACTCCATGGGTGTTAGAATCATTACTATGTAATCTAGATTATTGACTCTAGTGCAAGTGGGAGATGAAGGAAATATGCCCAAGAGGCAATAATAAAGTTATTATTTATTTCCTTATTTCATGATAAATGTTTATTATTCATGCTAGAATTGTATTAACCGAAACATAATACATGTGTGAATACATAGACAAACAAAGTGTCACTAGTATGCCTCTACTAGACTAGCTTGTTAATCAAAGATGGTTAAGTTTCCTAACCATAGACAAAGGAGTTGTCATTTGATTAACAAGGTCACATCATTAGTTGAATGATCTGATTGACATGACCCATTCCATTAGCTTAGCACCCGATCGTTTAGTATGTTGTTATTGCTTTTATCCATAACTTATACATGTTCCTATAACTATGAGATTATGCAACTCCCATTTACCGGAGGAACACTTTGGGTACTACCAAACGTCACAACGAATCGGGTGATTATAAAGGAGTACTACAGGTGTCTCCAAAGGCGATGTTGGGTTGGCGTTTCGAGATTAGGATTTGTCACTCCGATTGTCGGAGAGGTATCTCTGGGCCCTCTCGGTAATGCACATCACTAAGCCTTGCAAGCATTACAACTAATGAGTTAGCTGTGAGATGATGTATTACGGAACGAGTAAAGAGACTTGCCATGAACTGAGATTGAACTAGGTATTGGATACCGACGATCGAATCTCGGGCAAGTAACATACCGATGACAAAGGAACAACGTATGTTGTTATGCGGTCTGACCGATAAAGATCTTCGTAGAATATGTAGGAGCCAATATGGGCATCCAGGTCCCGCTATTGGTTATTGACCGAGACGTGTCTCGGTCATGTCTACATTGTTCTCGAACCGTAGGGTCCGCACGCTTAAGGTTTCGATGACGGTTATATTATGAGTTTGTGTATTTTGATGTACCAAGGAGTTCGAGTCCGGATGTGATCACGGACATGACGAGGAGTCTCGAAATGGTCGAGACATAAAGATTGATATATTGGGCGGCAATATTCGGACACCGAAAGGTTCGGAAGTTTCCGGAGAAAACGGAGTGCCGGAGGGGTTACGGAACCCCGGGGAAGTAATGGGCCTTATTGGGCCAAGAGGGAGAGAGAGGGCCGCACCAGGAGGTGGCGCGCCCCCATGGGGAGTCCGAATAGGACAAGGAGGGGGCGCCCCCTTCCCTCTCCTCTCCTCTCTTTCCTTCCCCTTCCTCCTTCCTAGTTGGACTAGGAAAGGGAGTCCTACTCCCACTAGGAGGAGGACTCCCCCCTCCTGGCGCGCCTCCTAGGGCCGGCCGCCCTCCCCTTGCTCCTTTATATCACGGGGCAGGGGGCACCCTAGACACACAAGTTGATCCTTGAGATCGTTCCTTAGCCAGTGTGCGGTGCCCCCTCCACCATATTCCACCTCGGTCATATCGTGGCGGTGCTTAGGCGAAGCCTGCGTCGATAGAACATCAAGATCGTCCTGCACGCCATCATCGACGGAACTCTCTCTCCGGAGCTTTGCTGGATCGAGCTGAGGAGCGTCACCGAGCTGTACGTGTGTCAAGAACTCGGGCGCTGGAGTAACGGCGCTGGGATCGGTTGGATCGCGAGGAGAACGTCGACTACTTCCTCTACGTTGTGATCGCTTCGCTTGGTCTCGAGGGTGCGTAGACAACACTCTCCCTCTCGTTGCTATGCATCACCATGATCTTGCGTGTGCGTAGGAAAATTTTTGAAATTACTACGTTCCCCAACAAAAGTCACACAATTTAGTATTATCTTGAGACATCATGCCAAACAAGAAATCCAACAAACAAGCAAACAAGAAGCAAGCGAAAAAAAGGCGAATGGAAAGAGAGGGCGAATAAAATGGCAAGGGTGAAGTGGGGGAGAGGAAAACGAGAGGCAAATGGCAAATAATGTAATGCGAGGGATAAGAGTTTGTGATGGGTACTAGGTATGTCTTTACTTGTGCGTAGACTCCCCGGCAACGGCGCCAGAAATCCTTCTTCCTACCTCTAGAGCATGCGTTGGTTTTTCCCTTGAAGAGGAAAGGGTGATGCAGCAAAGTAGTGTTAGTATTTCCCTCAGTTTTTGAGAACCAAGGTATCAATCAAGTAGGAGACTACACGCAAGTCCCTAGTACATGCACAAACAATCAAGAACCTTGCAACCAACACGATAAAGGGGTTGTCAATCCCTTCACGGCCACTTGCAAAAGTGAGATCTGATAAAGATAATAAGATAAATATTTTTGGTATTTTTGTTGTATAGATTGGAAAGTAAAGATTTCAAAATAAACGACTGAAGAAATAGCAATTTGATAGGAAAATAATATGATGGAAAATAGACCCGAGGACCATAGGTTTCACTAGTGGCTTCTCTCAAGATAGCATATTTTACAGTGGGTGAACAAATTATTGTCGAGCAATTGATAGAAAAGTACATAGTTATGAGAATAGCTAGGCATGATCATGAACATAGGAATCACGTCCGTGACAAGTAGACTGAAACGATTCTGCATCTACTACTATTACTCCACACATCGACCGCTATCTAGCATGCATCTAGAGTATTAAGTTCATAAGAACAGAATAACGCATTAGGCAAGATGACATGATGTAGAGGGATAAACTCAAGCAATATGATATAAACCCCATCTTTTTATCCTCAATGGCAACAATACAATACATGCCTTGCTGCCCTAACATCCTTTGGGAAAGGACACCGCAAGATTGAACCCAAAGCTAAGCACTTCTCCCATTGCAAGAAAGATCAATCTAGTCGGCCAAACCAAACTGGTAATTCGAAGAGACTTGCAAAGATATTAAATCATGCATATAAGAATTCAGAGAAGAATCAAATATTTTTCATAGATAATCTTGATCATAAACCCACAATTCATCGGATCTCGACAAACACACCACAAAAAGAATTACATCGAATAGATCTCCAAGAAGATCGAGGAGAACTTTGTATTGAGATCCAAAGAGGGAGAAGAAGCCATCTAGCTAATAACTATGGACCCGAAGGTCTGTGGTAAACTACTCAGACATCATCGAAAAGGCTATGGTGTTGATGTAGAAGCCCTCCATGATCGAATCTCCCTCCGGTGGAGCACCGAAAAATGCCCCAAGATGGGATCTCGCGGGCACAGAAGGTTGCGGCGGTGGAAAAGGTGTTTCGTGGCTCTCCCCGATGGTTTCAGGGTATAAGAGTATATATAGGCGAAGGAAGTAGGTCGGTGGAGCTACGATGGTCCCACGAGGGTGGGGCGCGCCCTCCTGCCTCGTTGCTTCCTTGATGTCCACTACAAGTCTCCTGCATTGCGTTTGTTCCAAAAACAATCCTCGCGAAGGTTTCATTCCGTTTGGATTCCGTTTGATATTCCTTTTTTTGTGAAACACTGGAATGTGCAAAAAATAGCAATTTGCACTGGGTCTTCGGTTAATAGGTTAGTCCCAAAATAATATAAAAAGGTATGTTAAAGCCCATTAAACATCCAAAATAGATAATATATAGCATGGAACAATAAAAATTTATAGATACGTTGGAGACGTATCAGATGCCACTATTGGGGAACGTAGTATTTCAAAATTTTCCTACGATCACGCAAGATCTATCTAGGAGAAGCATAGCAACGAGCGGGGAGAGTGTGTCCACGTACCCTCGTAGATCGAAAGCATAAGCGTTTGACAGCGTGGTTGATGTAGTCGAACTTCTTTTGGTTCCGACCGATCTAGCACCGAACGTACGACACGTCCAAGTTCTGCACACGTTCAGCACGGTGATGTCCCTCGATCTCTTGGTCCAGTAGAGGTTCGAGGGAGAGTTCTGTCAGCACAACGGCGCGGCGATGGTGATAATGAAGTTACCGGCACAGGGCTTCGCCTAAGCACTACGGCGATATGATCGAGGTGGTAAACTGTGGAGGGGGCACTGCACACGGCTAAGAGATTATCTGTCGTGCTATTGGGGTGCCCCCTGGCCACGTATATAAAGGAGGGAGGGAGAGAGGAGGCCGGCCAGGTTGGGCGCGCCAGGGGGAGTCCTACTTGGACTCCTAGTCCAAGTAGGATTCGCCCCCCCCTTTCCTTTCTTCCACCGGAGGGAAAGGGAAGGGAGAGAGAGGGAAAGGAAAGAGGGGGGCCGGCCCCCTCCCCTAATCAAATTTGGTTTGGGCAAGGGGGGGCGCGCCCCTCTCACGTGGCCCTTTCTCCTCTCCTCCAATAAGGCCCAATAGGCCCAATACTTCTCCCGGGGGGTTCCGGTAACCTCCCGCTACTCCTAAAAAATGACTGAACCACTCAGAATCATTCCGATGTCCAAATGCAACCTTCCAATATATGAATCTTTACCTCTCGACCATTTCGAGACTCCTCGTCATGTCTGTGATCTCATTCGGGACTCCGAACAAACTTCGGTCATCAAATCACATAACTCACAATACAAATCATCATCGAACGTTAAGCTTGCTGACCCTACGGGTTCAAGAACTATGTAGACATGACCGAGACACATCTCTGGTCAATTACCAATAGCGGAACCTGGAGTCTCATATTGGCTCCTACATATTCTACGAAGATATTTACCGATCAAACCGCATAACAACATACGTTGTTCCCTTTGTCATCGGTATGTTACTTGCCCGAGATTCGATCGTCGGTGTCATCATACCTAGTTCAATCTTGTTACCGGCAAGTCTATTTACTCGTTCCGTAATGCATCATCCCGCAACTAACTCATTAGTCACATTGCTTGCAAGGCTTATAGTGATGTGCATTACCGAGAGGGCCCAGAGAAACCTCTCCGATAAACGGAGTGACAAATCCTAATCTTGATCTATGCCAACTCAACAAACACCATCGGAGACACCTGTAGAGCATCTTTATAATCACCCAGTTACGTTGTGACATTTGATAGCACACAAGGTGTTACTCCGGTATTCGGGAGTTGCATAATCTCATAGTCATATGAACATGTATAAGTCATGAAGAAAGCAATAGCAATAAAACTAAACGATCATTAATGCTAAGATAATGGATGGGTCTTGTCCATCACATCATTCTCTAATGATGTGATCCCATTCATCAAATGACAACACATGTCTATGGTTAGGAAACTTAACCATCTTCGATTAACGAGCTAGTCAAGTAGAGGCATACTAGGGACACTTTGTTTGTCTATGTATTCACACTTACCGGTTAATACAATTCTAGCATGAATAATAAACATTTATCATGATATAAGGAAATATAAATAACAACTTTATTATTGCCTCTAGGGCATATTTCCTTCAGGAGACACAAGGTGCAGTAGGAGTTCTGGATACCACGATCAACATCGCGGAATCACAAAATGATATATCGGCCAGACTGCAAGAGCAGTCCAGCTGGGCGCAATGAAACTTATTGGATGGAACTGCCGGGGACTCGGGAAAGGCCCGGCGGTGCGTAGCCTGCTCGATCTGGGGACGGTGGAGGATCCTGATGTGTTGTTCCTGGCGGAGACAAAATTGACAGAGAAGGAGTTGGAGAGCTTTCGATGGATGCTCGGGCTTGCTCACATGACAGCCAGGAATCCAGAGGTGCGGAGTAGAGGAGTAGCTTTGTTTTGGAGAAGAGGTGTGGATGTGGCGTTGAGATCGTATGGCTGGAGGCATATTGATGTCGATGTGACAGTGGAGGATGGCAAGCTGTGGCGGCTAACTGGAGTGTATGGCGAGTCCACTTCGGAGAGGAAGGTGGAGACCTGGAGGACGTTGAAGATCTTAGGGCAGCAACTCCAACAGGGGCGTCCCTGGCTATGTTTGGGTGATTACAATGAAATTTTATCTGGCGATGAGAAGATTGGAGGGGTAGTGCACCCACAAAGGCTCATGAATAACTTTAGGGAAGCGTTGGAATCTTGTGAACTCTTAGATCTCGGGTATGAAGGCGACAAATTTACATGGAGAAATCATAGTTCTGAAGTTAACACATATATTTGTGAGCGGCTTGATAGAGCAACAACAAATGCCACTTGGTGTGAGATGTTCCCGGAGTTTTCTGTTCTGAACGGAGTACCGCGTCCCTCCGACCATAGGCCGGTGATTGTATGCACCCAAGGAGAGAGTAGAAGGAGCATGGGAGGCGACAGGGGATTCTGTTTTGAAGCCTAGTGGTTAAAGGAAGAAGAGGGTGCAGTGCTGAGGTACAGGGAGCATGGGAAGAGGGTTGCTTGGAGGGGAATGGAGATGTGGCCAGTGCCCTGAGATGTGTGGCGAGTCGTATGCGGAAGTGGGGGAAAGAGGTGGCGGGTGAGCTAGAGGGGAGGTTGAAGAAGGCACAAGGCGCGTCGAAGAAATGTATGCATGCTCCGGTCTCAGAGGAGAAGATTAGGGAGGAGGCGAGCTTGCGATGTGTTGTAAACGACTTGGAAAGCAAAAAAGAACACCAAAGACAAACATAAATCTCATGTTACTTGGCTGCTGGACGAGAATCGGAGTATGCGGTACTTTATGGCTATGGCGTCCGCCAAAAGGAAGGCGAATCGGGTGAAGATGCTGAGGAAAGAGGATGGATCGGAAGTGAAGGAAGGAGAGGATATGTTTGTTCTTTTTTTAGGATCTCATCACTTCTGCGGGGAGCACCACAATGGCTGAGCTTATTAACAAGGTTCAACCTCGTGTAACGAGTGCGATGCAAGTAGTCCTTGAGGCCGAAGCAACGAGAGAGGGAGTAAAAGTTGCACTTGATCACATTGGTGGCCTGAAGGTGCCCGGCCCAGACGGCATGCCCTCAATTGTCTACAAGCAACATTGGCATTTCATGGGATACAAAGTGGTAGATGTGGTTCTCTCGGTAATCAATGGCGGCTCGATCTCGGAAGGTTGGAATGACATAACGGTGGTGCTCATACCCAAAGTTAAAAATCCAAGCAGAATCAAGGACCTCCAGCCTATTAGCCTATGCAACGTCATATATAAGCTGGTTTCCAAAGTGATTGCAAATCGCTTGAAGGTGGTCCTTACGGATATAATATCAGATAATAACAGTGCATTCTTTCCGGAGAGGCTGATCACCGATAACGTGTTAATTGCCTATGAATTGTCACACTACCACCTCAACAAGAAGAAAGGGCAGGAAGGGGTTGCAGCGGTCAAGGCAGACATGAGAAAAGCGTAGCACATGGTCGAATGGGACTTTTTTAGGGCCATGTTACACAAACTGGGATTCCACACAAGACGGATTGATCTAGTCATGAATTGCGTCACATCCGTACGCTACCAGATCAAAGTGAATGGGGTGCTTACCGAACAGTTCACACCCTCACGTGGCCTCCGACAAGGCAACCCACTATCCCCTTACCTCTTTGTGATATGCGCAAAAGGTCTTTCGGCCCTTCTCCATGATGCTGAGAGGACCGGAAAATTGTGAGGAATAAGGATCTTCCATCGTACGCCAGTGGTCTTGCACCTCCTATTTGCAGACGACTTAGTTCTGTTTCTCAAGGCCAAGCAGGAGGAGGCCCAAGCTCTTCGCGAGATACTGTACATGTATGAGGTTTGCTCTAACCAATGTGTAAACCTTAAAAAATCGGCTATTATGTTCAGCCCAAACTCAAGGGAGGAAGTGAAAGCTGCTGTTGAGAATGCTCTTCAAATCCAGAGTGAGAACTGGAACGAGAAGTACCTTGGACTGCCGGTTCATGTTGGTAAATCAAGAAAGAAAGCATTTTCCTTTGTCAAGAATGCCATTGCGGGGCGAGTTTATGGGTGGAAGGAGAAGCTCATTAAGAAGGTGGGAAAAGAAACGCTGGTTACAACAGTAGCCCAGGCTATACCCACCTTTGCCATGTCTTGTTTCTACCTCACAAAGTCCTTTTGCGATGAAATAATCTCTCACATTGGCAAATATTGGTGGAGCCAACAAGATAAAGAACATACGACTCACTGGATCAGCCGGAGGAAACTGACCGAACCCAAGGTCCATGGTGGGCTTAGTTTCCGGGATATGCACGGCTTCAACCTGGCGATGTTGTCTTGGCAAATTTGGAGATTAACTCAGTTGTCGGACTCCCTATGTGCTAGAATCTTGCAGGCTCGGTACTAACCCAACAAGCATTTCCTAGAGGCGGAGCCAAGGGACGGCATCTCCTATTCATGGCGCAGCCTTCTGCACGGACAAAGGCTGTTCAAGGAGGGCTATGTGTGGAGGATCGGGGATGGCACTGGAGTTAAGATCTAGACAGACCCGTGGATACCGCGACCGTGGTCAAGAAGGGTTATTACACCACGACAGCACCACCTTCTGGAGAGGTTTAGTGACTTGATTGACCCAACAACTGGCTCTTGGGATGAACAGCTTGTTAGGGAGACCTTTTGGCCTGATGATGTCAAGCACATACTCCAGATTCCATTACGGGAAGGTGTAAAGGACTTCATTGCTTGGCAGTATGACAGTAAGGGCTTACACTCGTTGAATAGTGCGCACAAACTTCAGGTCCAGCTGGAGGAGTTGAGGAGATCTGGAGGACAAGGTAGGAGTACGAGCATACTTGGAAATTTTCAAAGCAGAGAGGACAATTCCTGGAAAAGACTCTGGAAGCTACCATGCCCTAGAAACATCCAAATGTTTTCCTGGCGTCTCAAACATGAATCTCTCGCCCTCTGTACAAATGTTGCATGCAAAGGCATTCCCATCCAGGATACTAGTTGCTTATTCTGCGAAAGAGCTGCTGAGGATGGAGCACATCTCTTCATAAAATGTAAAGCAGTCAAGGAGGTTTGGAGGGACCTGGCAATGGAGAAGGAATGCCTAGCACTCGAAGAAATAACGTCTGTGCATGCTATGCTGGACCTTCTTTGGGGGCTAGATGAAAAAACGGCTACATATCCTCACCTTCTGGTGGCAGTGGTGGTCCAATAGAAATAAGCTACGCGAAGGAGAAATGTCGTTGTCGGCTGCGGAGGTGGCTCAGAGCACGAGGAGCCGGGTGCTGGAATACAGGCAAATATTTGGCTGCGTCCCAAGCAAAACCTTAAGCAAAACCCTAGTTGAGAAATGGCACCCTCCAGCGGACTCGGTTTACAAGATAAATATTGACGTCTTCTTTGTACCCGGGCAGTCACATGCTGGCTGGGGCGTGGTGGTCCGGGACAGTGATGGCACCCTCGGCGTCGCCAGAGCGGGACGACAGGAGCACGTCTACGACGCCTTTGCTGCCAAGATTTATGCCATGTCACAAGCCATAACCACAGCGGCAGAGATAGGCCTGGTCCGAGTGGATTTTGAGACGGACTCACAACTGGTCTCTGAAGCCCTCGACATGGGGAGGGTGGACTCATCACTTACGCTGCTATCATTGACGACATGAAGTATCAACTCAAGCTTTGGTTCTCCCAGTTTTCTATTTCTGTGTGTAGGCGTAGTGCCAATACTGTAGCACATGAACTTGCCTCTCTAGGTCTTGCGTATGAACCTTACCACTTTTCAGAGTGGATGTCGTATGTCCCAGCCTCTGCGGCTGAGTGTGTCTTGGGTGATATGCCCAATCACCGTTGATTAATAAAGCTTTGCTTTCTCTCTCAAAAAAAGACAATCTTTTCTTATGAGTTCTCTCTACTCCACCTCATCATTTATCCTACGTGCACTACAAAAAAAAGACACATCCGTGATGTTTTTGGGCCGAACAATTTTTTTTTCTGTCATACATATGACACTTCTATGACGATAATTGTGACAAAACCCAGTATCATCATAGATGTGGTGGGCTCCTACTTCTATGACAAAAAATCATGATTGAAAATGGGCTTTTCGTCACAGGCAGGCGGAGGCGCAGCTGCATGACATTCTTTGGGTCGTCCATGACGGAAAAAACCATGGTAGAAGCAAGGGGAGGAAAATTTCGGGAGTTGCGGTTACGGTGGGAGGTCGGGGCCGAGCAATGCGCGCTTTCTCGTCACAGTGCGGCGTGTGTGAGAGGTGTTGGCTCTAATCAACCCGAAGCGGGCGTTGGGCTCTAATCAACCCGGCGATTGCCTTTGCAGGCTACGCGTTCTTGAACCCGAGGGATCGATCGATGGCTGTTAATCGAACCCGATGGGCGATTCGCCGCTCTCGCTGCTAATCGAAGCCGATCGATTGGATGAGCGAGTGGCGTTGCGGGGTGGATGAGCGAGGGCGGTGGCGTTGCCTTGGATAAACAGGACCACGTGATGTGGAGGGCTGGATGAGCGATGAGACGGTGGAGGGTGGTTGAACAGGACCCGTGGTGTGGAGGGCTGGATGAGCAGAGACGGTGGAGGGGTGCCCATGGAGGGTGGTTGAGCGATGGCGGTGGAGTAGCGCGCGGAGGCTGGATGAGCAGGAGCCCGTGGAGGCTGGAGGAGGTCGATGGTAGCCCGTGGAGGTGAAGGAGGTCGACGGTGGAGATGAACGGTATCCCATGGAGTCCGTTTTGCGATCGCCACACCCTCCCGATGAACAGACCCCGTTTCGACCGTAGCGCTCCAACACAAGTCCGTTTTGTCCGTTTTTCGGTACGCCACACCCCTCCCGATCAACAGGACCCCCGTTTCGACCGTAGGAGGTCCGTTTCCTCGTTGTGTGGTACGCCAGGCCCCTCCCGATGAACAGGATCCCGTTTTGAACATGGCCGGTCGAACACAAGGCCGTTTCCTCCGTTGTGCGGTACGCCAGGCCTCGTTTCCATCGCCTGTTCCGTCCAAGCCCTCCCGATGAACACGGCCACGCATTCTGTTCCGACCCAGCCGGTTGGCTCCCCATGAACACGACGACGGCGTTGTTTCTCGTTCGACCCAGCCATGTACGTGATCGCGGTAGGCGTTCGAGACCCTACCGTATGTATGCGTGCGTGGTCGATTTTATTTCTTGCACCCTCGCCGTTGTACGTACATGTACATGCTACGTGCGCGCCTCTACTACGACACGTGCGCGCCTCTACATCTACGACACATGCGCGCCTCTACATCGACCAATATGTACGTACACGTTCGCGACCAGAATGACAACGCTACGTACGCTTCGACCAGGTGGGTCCCGACTGTCGAGCACTTCCTTGCGTGCGAAGATGTAGCTGGTGGGTCCCGGCAGTCGAGGCGAATCATTTTTTGCCCGACGCACTTCCTTGCATGCGAAGATGTAGCTGGTGGGTCCCAGCAATCGAGGGTGAATCGTTTTTTGCGGGGACGCACTTCCTTGCATGCGAAGACGTGGTGGTGGGTCCCAGCGGTCGAGGGATGAATCGTTTTTTTCGCGAAATCATGGCCCGTCCGGTGGGTCCCGCTGTCGGTGGAGGAATAATTATTTTCACGTAATAAGGAGGCACTTCCTTCTTTGTGGCCGTGGACCACCGTCGGCCTCTCCACGTCGATCCACGTCCGATGGAAGCCGTTCCTTGACCACGTTGACCACGCCACGCCGAGAGCACCGTGGTGGTGGACGACGGCGAGGCCTAGGAAGGGGCGGCGCGAGCCGGGAAAGACGCGGCGGTGGATGCCCACGCATAGAGAAGTCGAGGTTTATTGGTTAGCTGCGGTGTGAGGCTGCCGTCACCGCAGAATAATAGCGGGTGTGGGTGAGTAGAGGATGGCACGGCCAGCGGTGGGAGTAGTACAGGCGGTGAGGCCTCCGCCGCGCATAACCCGCCACGGAGGCAAGAGCACGAGGCATGACCGGCGCTGGTTTAGGCAGTGGAGCTAGAAGACCGAGAGGTTGAAGAAGCACTCTGGCCGTTGGATGGACATCGTCTGTCCTTTGGATCTAGAATCGTGCATATTGACTAAGTTGACAAAGCCCTCCGTCCCGTCAACTTAGTAGGCCCACAAGTCAGCCTACCACTATATTGGGTCCCAGCTAACGAGCGAGTATTCATTTTTTGTGCGTAATAAGGAGGCACTTCCTTGCGTGCAAAGATATAGCTAGTGGGTCCAAGCTGTCGATGGCGGTAACATTTTTTCGCGAAATCTGAGGCCCTTTAAGTGGGTCCCGATGTCGTGGAGGAATCATTATTTTGCGGCGTAATAAGGAGGCATTTCCTTGCGTGCGGCCGTGGACCCAGCTATCGGCCTCTCCACGTACGATCCACTTCAGATACATGTCGGTCGTTGACCACGTTGACCAGAGCAGCGCCGAGAGCACCAGAGGCGGTGGACGACGGCGAGGCCTAGGAAGGAATGACACGGAGGCAGGGAAGACTCTGCAGATTGCTTCCCACGCGGAGGGGATCTGATGAAACGAGGGTTCTTGGTTAAATGCGCCATCGCCGGAGAATAATAGCAGTGTGGGTGAGTAGAGGCATGGCTAGGCCAGCAATGGAAGTCTGATGGGCGGTGAGGCCTGCTTGGCAAGACAGCCGCTGCGGGGAGGAGGGAGCAGCAGTCCCGCCGGCGCTTGTTTGGCGGCCGAGCAGAAGAGCAGAGATTGAAGAAGACAACGGCCGTTGGATGGCCATCAACGATCACTTTGCTTGTCGTCAACCTTTTTAGGAAAGCCTCAAATCTATGGAAAACAGCATACAGCCCATCTGCCATTATTTCTAATAATTTACAGCCCATTTGCTAATTCTTAAGGTTTTTGGAGCCCATATTCTTTTTGTTAGCATTACAGCCCATCTTGTGGCCACGGTTAAAAAATTATACGAAATTTTGCATATTTTGGTGCGGTCCGAACTGTTTTTAATCCCGAAATTTCGACTCATGTTCAAACTAAATTTAAAAATAAATATATATCAATATAAAATCCAACAAATTCTCCACGCATAAAAATTAATGTAATTTAAAATCTCAAAATGAAAAAAAAGATATTTGAAACTAATTGCCGGTTTGATGTGTTTTAGAAATGTACAGCCCATTTCTCATTACTAATGGGCCATTTTCTCAGCCAGCCGAATGAAAGCTCTCCTCGTCTTGAAAGATTTGCAGACCAACAGGCCTAACAAAGCGACTTACTTGGCAAATAACAAAAAAACTGGTCTGTGGCGTGGACCCAGCTGTCGGCCTCTCCACGTCAAGACTCTTCCGATGGAAGTCGTTCCTTGACCACGTTGACCACGCCGCGCGGAAAGCACCACGGAGGTGGACGACGGCGAGGCCTAGGAAGGGGATGACACGGAGCCGGGGAAGAGGCGGCAGTGGAAGCCCGCGCGGAGAGGAGTCTGAGGTTCACCGATTCGGCCGTGGTGTGAGGCTGTCGCCGCCGCAGGTCCGGCCGCCGTGGGAATGGTAGAGGCGGTGAGGCCTCAGCGCAAGCACAGCCGGCCACGGGAGGCAGGAGCATGAGGTACGACCGGTGCTGGTTTGGGCGGCTGGAGCAAGAAGACCAGAGGTTGAAGAAGCACTATGGCCGTTGGATGGACATCGTACGGTCACTGGAGCTAGAATCGTTCATATTTACTAAGTTGACAAAGCCCTTCATCCCCGTCAACTTAGTAGGACCACAAGTCAGCCTCCCACCAAGGTGGGTCCCAGCTAGCAGGGGGAGTATTCATTTTTTTTAGCGTAATAAGGAGGCACTTTCGATGGGTCCGAGCTAGCAGGGGGGGACATTTTTTCGCGAAATACGGTGGCCCATCAGGTGGGTCCCAGCAGTTAGGAGGAAAACGTTTTTTCGCAAAATACGGTGGCCCGTCCAGTGGGTCCCTGCTGTCAGTTGGAGGAATCATTATTTTCCGCGTAATAAGGAGGCACTTACTTGCTGCGGCCGTGGACCCACCGAGACTCTCCACGTCTGATATACTTGATGGAAGTCGTTCCTTGACCATGTTGACCTCGCCGCGTATCGTTGCATGCATGCGTCCATGGGCGTGGAGCGTCCCCACTATTAGCCTCTCACGTACAGTCATCTTCCGATGACTCTCGGTTGTTGACCACGTTGACCACACCGTGCCGAGCGCACCCAGAATGGAACGACCGGAGATGGGGAAGGCAGGCGGTGGAGTTGCGAGATGGAGAGGTGGAAACTTCACTGGTTCGGTGGCAACACATCCATGATGCACGAGAGATGGAGCAAGAATAGAGGTTGAAGAAGGAGCACGGCTGTTGGATTAACATCCAACGGTCCAGCTGCTAGAATCATTTGTTGATTAAGTTGACAAAGCCGTGCGTACACGTCCGCTTAGCAGGCCCACAAGTCATTCACCAAATCGACGGGTCCCACCGCCAGCGGGATGAATAATTTTTTGCAAAACAAGGAGGCACTTCCTTCCGTGCGAAGATACAGCCGGTGGGTCCCAGCTGTCAGGTGGAGGAAACATTTTTTTAGCTTAATAAGGAGGAACTTTCCTTGCGTGCGACCATGGACCTCGTGGGTCCCAGCCGTCAGGCTTTCCACCTACAGTCCTCTTCCGATCACTCTCGTTTGTTGACCACGCCGCACCGAACACAACGAGGCGCTGGACGACGGCGAGGCCCCGGACGGGAATGACTCGGAGATGGGAAAACACGACAATGGAGTCACAGATTGAGAGGAGGAGAAGGGTTATAACTGGTTCTGTTGCGGCGTGGGGCTGTAGTCTGTGGAGAATAACAGGAGGTGTCGAGGGGTGGAGGGATAGCCTGGTCGGCGGTGGGGTAGCACTTCGCAGCGATGCGTGCTAAGCAGAGCCGCTAGACGCCGGAGGCCGGACCAGGCGGTCCTGGCGACGCTGGAGGAAGAAGACGAGAGATTGAAGGTGCATGCCGGCCGTTGGATATAAATCCAATGGCTGTGGATGACACAATCATTTGTTGACCAAGTTGACAACACCCTGCGTAGGCTTCGACCTATTGGCCGACATGTCAGCATGCAAAAATGTGGCATATATTTAACCCATGTTTTCTAGAATGTAGAGTCCATTTGCTGGGCTGGGTGAACAAATAATTTCGCGTCAATCAGGACCATTTATATTTTCTAAGAAATCCCAGCCCATTTGCACTTCCTTGAAATACACGTATTAGGTGGGCTCGTTATATATATAATGTTATGTTAGAAGGAGCAATTAATATCAAAGAATAAACCGGAGAAGCACATTTTATATATATATATATATATAATTAAGAAATTAGCGAGTTATTGCTCAAAATAAAAATGAGCATGTTATTATTAAATTGGTCCTTAAAATCTTCGCAAGCTTTTGTATGCAATCACCAGGATTTTCCTTGCCTGTGAGTCAAAAACAACCAGGATTTTCCGTTAAACATTTGCTTTTATAAGTTAATCACACGTGGGATGTTTTTATAATGTATATATAAGTCTCTATAAAATATACGATAATAGTAATAATATAAATATATATAATGTGGTTAGAAGGAAAACATAAATTAGACACAACATTACTTTTATAAGAGACCTGCGTTTTATACCCAACAAAGAGGCATACTAACAAGTTCACGCACAAATACAACAGAAAAAGGTAAACATTCATATCAAACTCAGGTTCACAGGACACGTTCATATTCATAGCCAACATTCACTATCAACAACTCAAAAGATTCATATATACACAAGCTCAAAGCATTTCTATGCATCCAAATGATTGATAGATCACACGACAATATTCATACATAATTCAAAAAAGATTCAGATATACACATGTTCAAGATGTTTATGCATCCAAATGATTGAGATCACATCCAATATGATCCATGGACGAACTTTAATTACCTAGGGTACAGACTGGTAAATGGTGTTCAATCGGAGGTACTTCTTGCTAAAATTAGTTCTTGTATGCGAGTAAACTTTTGCGTACATAAGAGGCAAAGATGAGACAATCTGAACTTTGCTTGTAGGTTTATCCTCAAATAGTGGCCTCGTCTTTGAGGAGGTTTGAGCAACTTGGCCACTACTTTCATCCAACTAGTTCTTGGCTCATCTTGGTCCTTTATCTCACCAAAATTCTACATTGCGCATTTGAGAAAGGAGGCGGTTGAGAAAATGAACCACCCAAATTTTTGTGCAGTTCAAGCTGAAATGGAGCATCCTTGGCGTGCAGGCTAATTAAGTGCCAGATGAATATACGCGTCAACCAACTTGTCTGGAATCTTTGGACACCATGCCATATAGTTCGCTACCATATGTGCCGATAACCAAAAGACACAAGTTGGGACCAAAGACTGGACTGCGTTTTTCTGGGCTATGCACCAAGCAATATTTTTGGCGTTCACTCTCCTAATACTTGGAGATTGACAATTGGTTGACATCAGTTGATACTCGAATGAATGTCGGCACTTCTTGTCAACATCGTCCGTGATAGCCCTTTCGTAAAAGGGTCTGCCAGATTCTTAGCCGTCTGGATATAATCCAACGCTATTACTCCAGAGTTTCTTGATTTTCTGACAGATTTCAATCTTCTTCTTATGTGCTTTGTGGATTTCATGTTGTCCTTTGAACTCTTAGCCTTGGCAATCACTGTTTGATTGTCACAGTTCATAAGGACAGCCGCACTTCGTTTATCAACCACCGCAAATCCATCAAGAGCTCTCGAAAGCCATTCCTTGCTTGCATGATGATGTCTAATCTTGTGAGTTCTGCTTCCATAGTCGATCTGGTTGTCTGAGTGAACTTTGGAGTATATAGCAGGAGCATAAGTACATGTCCATCTGATCATTTTGTGCAGTTCTACTGAAACCACCCAATGTAATGATTTGCCTGCGAGCTCAGGCTCCAAATTACTCCTTTATGAAATCGGCAAACAGTAGCACACACTACAAAAAAATACACTTCTGTGATGATACGTGTTTGTCGCAGTAGGTCGCGTTTTTTGTCATGCATGTACATCCATGACAAATTTATGACAGAATCAAGATAGTCATACATGTGTTGTCGTAGAAGTGTTCGATGACATTACCAAAATTATCATCACGGAAGTGTCCACTTCCATGACGATAAATCGCGCGTCACAGAACTGCTTTCGTCAAGGGTGACCGACACATGGCATCCACCGTAACGGAACGCCGTTAAGCTATCGGGTCGGATTTTGGATCCGATTACACGTTAACAACCCCAACCAATGGGGATTTTCCGCGTGTAAAATCATCATTGGCTGGAGGAAACACGTGTCGGCTCACCATTGGGACAGATGTCATCCACTCATTGGACAGAAGGCGCCTATGATACGTCGACACATGGCACGGCCCAACAGAGGCCCATTCCTGTGAAAAGGCTGGCCCGTTTGACTTGGTCAAAAGGTGGCGGGCCGGCCCATGGAAAGCCTGTTAACGGACTATTCGCGTATAGCCCATTTACAACCCGCTAACCGAAGGCCCGTTACACCCTATCTGAATTAGGCCCAGTAGCGTCATCTGGGCCATCCAATATGATTCCACTGTTTTCGCCGGCCCATGTATGGCCCATGACGTCTTCGGCCCATATGAGGCCCTATGTAACTCTTGGCCTATTAACGGCCCGTGGTGAAACTGGCCCGCAATGAACAGTGAATCACTTTACACCCACTAACGGCCCGTGGTGAAACTGGCCCGTAATGAATAGTATATCACTTTATACCCATTAAGGGCCCGTTATTCGCTTGGGCGTTTCCAAGAAATGTTATCTTCGGCCTTCTCGAGCCCATTTATTCTTGGGCTCATTTCCAGCATTCGTTTACTTACGGCCCATTACTGTCATTTTCTGCTTGTGGGCCAAATTCAGCCCGTGGTTAGATCGGCCCATTTGTGGTTCGTTAATACGTTGGGCCGTTTTCATAGCGTCGTCAAATACAGCCTATTAACGATGGCCCGTTATGGTCATACGGCCCGTATAAGGCCCATTGATGATACAGCCCGTAGAAGGCCCATTGTTTCTACGGCCCATAGAAGGCCCATTGTTTCTACGGCCCGTAGAAGGCCAATTGTTTCTACGGCCCGTAGAAGGCTTACTGTTTCTACGGCCCATAGAAGGCCCGCTGTTTCTACGGCCCGTAGGAGGCCCAGTGTCACTATAGTAAATATTAGCCCATGGTTATTGTGGCCTAGTCTTAAAAAGAACTGCACTGACTACAAGCAAACAAATAAACAAGACAACAAGGAAATAAATAAGCAAGCAACTTATGCTAGGCTATCACGGCTGTTACACATATTACATCCACTAGGCATCAAAGTTCGCCACCAGTGAAAATATAGGGAACAAAGCAGCATATCATATACAATGGTTGTCAAAGTTGGCGACCAGCGCAAATAAACGCCGCGACAAAACAAATCCAGAACTGAAACCACTTGAAAGATCTCAAGAAACAATATCCTGGTACCCATAATGCGGCAAGATGCTTAGCAAGCTTATTAACTTTCTCTTGTTTGGCGCTTAAATCCTCCAAATATTGCCGTTGCACGGAAAATATGCATCTGAATTCTGCGAGGACTTCCTCGATCCTTGACTTCTGTCAGAAAGCTTTCTCGATCGATGTCTTTCAACTTGAAGTTGAGACTCAAGAAGACGAACTGATTCAGGCAATGAGAGTTTGAAGAGCTTGTGCTAGCGAGAGTGGCGATGAATCGAACACTACATCAAGACAGGACTTTTGGGTTCCCTCACTGTCGTCAAGATAGTTTTTATCAGCTTTCTTGGAGACCAACAGGGATGTCTCACTATCTTGAACCTTATCTGCATTACTTCCTTTACCATTGGATAACGCGATATTGTTCTCCAATATTTTGTCCGCATTCTAAAAGAGAAACAAGCAGACACATCACATGTTTACCATGTTGTATATGAAACTCATTTTGGTAAATGAGTTCAGTAGGAAAGTGGACAGGATAACAGCATGAAACAAACATATATCAATGTGCCATAATCACTTTATGGTCTATGTCATTCTAGTTTTTGTTGCCAAATCAAGATAGAGACACAGTTCAAATAATATTTGTTCAAGACAAAGCAGAATAGACAGAATATAAGTGTGGGTAACTATAGAGCAATAACAACACTTGTAATGTGCATGACATGAGAGCATAACTGTTTATTCAATTGAAACTGAAATCAACATAGAGCAGGTTACAACAGCAAACCAGTTAAAGAAACAGGTTTAAAACATACCTGCTTGCGCCATTGGAGTTTCAATTCCATCCTTCAAATTTGAAAATAGTTGGTATGAGTAAATACAGAATGCAAGAGAAAAGGAGTATGAACCATAGCTACGAGAACTGACACGAGAACAAATCTTCTTCTCCTTTAAGCGTTGAGTTGGGATTCGAATGGTGGTCCTCGTGCTTTGGACACTGCAGTTCCCTTACTAACCGCTTCGTGTTTGGGTGCTCTGTGGTGGAGACGGTGCTGTGTCAAGCTGGAATCGGGTTACTATCTGCGGGGTTGGGGTTAAAAGGGTGTAGCTGGTTCTCTGTCCAAGCGGGTAGGGGTACAATCTGAGAGTGCAGGTTATGTGTGGTGGATCTGGTCCTTGGGCAAGTACAACCGTGGTTCTATCTGCATCAACTGGTAGCACTATCTTTTACGAAGACCGTGTTGTTACTCCCTTAGATACTTCCATCACGCTCTCCAATTCAAATGGCTGATAAACAAGAAAAGTAATTGAAAGTATAGACATTGTATGATAGAGCAGTGCAATGGATAGTGGGGAATAAAAGAGGGCATGAAATAATTCATATTTATGTTGTCTAACCAAACAGGATAGCATGACACAATTTCACATATATGATGGCTAACTAAACAGGATAGCATGACACAATTTCACATTATGATGGCTAACTAAAAAGATGGAAAGACATAGTTCAAAATATGAGACTATATAAGCAGGATGACATGACATAACTATATAATGTGTTTATTAAATAGGTTGGCATGCCATAATTCACATACATTCATGGATAGAATGCCATAATTCTAAATATGATGAATGTAAACACTAAACATGATGAGATGATATAACTATATGGTGTCTTTATTAAATGGGTTGCCATGCCATAATTCAGATAGATGATGTGTATGTACTATGTAAACATGATGGCATGATATAATTCAAATATATGATTTATATAGTAAGCAAGTAAGCAGATGGCAATCTATATATGATGTAAAACTAAGCAATGCAAGACAACATGCATGACATGGGTAATATAACCCTGCCAAGTTTGAGCATAGACCTCGGGGGAAATAGGACTGGTCATCAGTCTACGAATCCTCCTTCGAGGAGCTCTCTGCCAACAAGATGTCTCGCTTCAACAGTAGCATTATTTGCTCAATACCTTGTTTTCACTCGAGATACTTCCATCACCGCTTCAAATGGCTGATGCACAGGAAGAGTAGTTGAATATACAAACGTTGTCGACAAATGGAACACGTAATACAAAAAATGATAGCATGATATAATTCACATACATGATGATTGGCTAAACAGCATGGCATTGCATAATTCACATATATAATGCCTTTGCAACAAGATAGCATTGTATAATTCACATATATAATGTCTTGCAACAAGATGGCAATGCATAATTCACATATATGGTAATTAGACACTGAACAGGTGGCATTCACACAAAGCATGTCTAAACTAATCAAATGGCATAGCAATGCGAGACACCATACGCACGATATGAGCAACATAACCCTGCCAAGTTAGAGCATACACCTCGGGGAATAGGACTGGTCATGTGTCTCTGAATCCTCCTTTGAGGAGCTATCCGTAACCAGCGAGATATGCGCTTCGTCAGATAGCATAGTCTGTTCAGAAGACCTTGTTTTCACTCCAGAATTTGCCATCACCGTGTCAAATGGCTGATGCACACGAAGAGCAGTTGAATGTACTAACATTGTTGACGAATGTAATATGTAACGAAAAAAAAGATGGCCTGATATAATTTACATATAAGATGACTGGCTAAGCAGGATGGCATTGCAAAATTCACATATATGATGCTTGGCTAAACAAAGTGGCGTTGCATAATTCACATAAACGATGAATAAACTAAACAGATGGCATTCGCACAAAGGATGTCTAAACTAAGCAGATGACATATTTGATGTATAAAGTAAGCAATGCGAGACACCATATGCATGATATAACCAACATCAGCATGCCAAGTTAGAGCAAAGACCTCACGGGGTAAATAGGAGTTATCTTCTCCTTCTGAATCCCCCTCAGAACAGATATCTTCCTCTCGATTACAATCCGAAATGCATGGAGGGGGGCTGCCTTTGCGCCTACCATGGAGCGATGTCTGCATGAAATTATATTGCCACGCAAGGCTCGTCTCTTTTGCTCTACATGTTCAGTTCCATTGTTTACAATAACTGCCATGCGTAGGAATAAAACATAGTGAGATTATGTAAGGAGTGCATGCAGAAATCCAGAGTGATGGTAGCAACCTGTGGATAGACCCAAAACCAATAATAGCGAGGAGAGAATGGCTTGAGTTAATAAATACAGATAATGGCTTCTTTCTTGTTTGTTTCCCACCCAACATGAAACTCATAGTAGACACCGGAGATTAACCAGATAGTAGATAGATACTATTGATAGCGGCCCCGATATGTACCCCACAACCATTTAAAAACTCAAGTTTGACCATTAGTTTGGAGCTGACTCAAAGTCTAATCGGTGAACAGGACGATAAAGCAGCATGTAATATTAAGCGATGCATAACGTAAGCAGACATGAAAGAGTGCGACCTCTCTTGCGGACCCGTGTAGTCCTCGAGGTCATCTGCTTGGTTGATGATGGTAATGCAGTTTTCATGGCTGCCAGCGGCGGGGAAGAAGATCTGAGGCGGCGAAAGACAGTCTGGAGGCCGGATCCCTGCTCTGCTGGACCCTTCTGTCGTTGGAGCAGCTGAGCTGGGGTGGACGACGGCGCAGCAGGACCGGGACAAACCACGCAAGGTTTTCTTTGACAACTATCTGTAAGAGAAGTAATTCTGTAAGGGCTCGTTTGAATTGGAGGATTCCAACAATGCAGGGATAGGAAATAGACAGGAATAGGATAGGAATGCACGTGCAAACCAGAGAATTTAAAAACACAGGATTTCGCCAATCTGGTGTTTGATTCACAACAATTGGAAGATCACAGGATGCAAAGAAGCATGGTGAGATTAAGTCAAACCACAAGAAAATGTACGGTTATAATGCTATTATGCTACTATCTCTTAGTCTTGTGCTTCATGAATAGGAATTTGAAAAGGAGGACAAGTGAAAATTAAAATTCCTACGTTTTTCTTTCAAGGAGACACTAAAGGAACAAAACTGTGTGCTCGATGGACAATATATATAACATGTAGAGTAAAAAGAGATGCAACAAGTGTACAACCTCTTTGGCGAAGCCATGTCGATCTCAGCGTGATTGGGTTGGCGGTGAGGATGCTCCGCTGACTTTCTTTGTCGGAGGAGGGGAAGAAGATCTTAGGCGTCTGGAGATGGAGCCGAGGTACTGCTCCGTTGTGATGGAGGGTTTAAATCGTTGGAGCAGCTCCGGTGAGTTGTCAACGTCGAGGCTGAAGCAGACAAGAGAGACAACGAACAACGTTAACTTGAGTGGAATTCTAATAGCATCTCCAATGCATGACGTAAAATACATATCCACAAAGTGCTAGATGTAAAATAGATCAGCCGCTCATCTCGAACTTCTTTATCGGGCCGAACTTAGCTGTCGGCTGAACCTAAGCTGTCCAAACTGAATTTTGTTGTCGAAACTGAATTTTGCTGTCGGCTGAACGCACTAGCAAGGTGAGGCTACGTCGGTCTCTGACTTTTTTCATCTCTGGTCGATCGATTTTGCAGCCGTTGGATCTGAAATCAAGGGCTGCAGTTGATCTTCAACCTCCACCCCCGAGCAGCCACCACCACCGCCAAACAGCAGCCCCGCCGCCCATGGCGGCGGTCTCCGCCAAACACTCCCCACCGCCGATGCGCCGCCCAGCCATCCCTCTAGCCCCCGTGCCGAGCTTTTCTCCGTGATCCCCACGCCACCGCCCGCCAACGCCCATACACCGCCAACCCACCGCCCCATCCTAAACCCTAAGATAGATAGTGGGGTACCTCTCCGTGAGCCCCCCTCCTGCTGTGGCTGGTTCTTCCTTCACCCAGTGAGCCCACCCCTTGAAATCGATGACCCAAAAGTCGATTCAGTCGATGAAGTGTAGCCGTCGAGCAGATCGCCATAAGCAAGAGCAAGAGCGAGAGCAGCAGAAAGCAAGAGCAATAGCAAGAGCGGACCAGCGAGGGACCAAGAGCAAGAGCAGAGCAGCAAGAGGCGAGAGCTAAAGCAGCAGCAACTCCTCTCGATGTGGATGCCGCCGACGAGGGAGCGACAAGTGGAGAAGTGGCGGCGACGCCGCCGTGGATGGAGCAGCGCCGTGTCGGCCTTCGGGACGGCGCGCGGCAGCACCGTGAGATCGAATCAAGAAGAAAATGCGGCAATTAGAGTACAACCTCTTTGGTGGCGCCAATTAGGCCGCAGCTTCATCCGAGGAAACAGTGATGATGATGCTCTTCCGGTGGTGCAGGTGAAGACGGCGGTGTGGGAGTGGAGGTGGCGTGAAAGACGAGGGGAACGTCGGGGCAGCTCCTTGGAGGTGGAGGACGGGGTGGCTGAACCGGCGGGACGATGAGATCAACGACGGATCCTCATCTGGTACGGTGGATGAGGGACGTCGAGGTGTTGCTGTGGACGACATCGTTGGGGAAGAAGCTCCGGCTGGGTGGCGGACGGAGCAGGGTGTGGGGTTTCGTCGTGGGTTTTCGCGGCCTCGGTGTACGAATGGGTGGGCGGATGGGATGGCAGTGGGGAACCATGGCTTAGAGACGCGCTTGTCCGAAATGTGGGGTAAGTTACTAAAGTACCCCCCACCGATTTGAGACGGTTCTTTCGGTTCAGGGGTACCACGGGCATTTCGCATGTTGAGATTTCACAGGAGGTGGGAGTTTTCGCGCGCGTTGTAATTTCGGAATAGCAAGGCGCGGGTTGAGATGGAGGGAGTTGTTGGAGCACAACGAGACAAAGATATATCTCAAATTGTAACATCCCAAATTTTCAATTTGGAATGTTATACATTAGGTCATCATGCATATCATATTTTTCTCGCATTTTTCCGATCCTAGAAATTTCACGCAACTCAAGGACCCTCGGAGAGAGTTGGAAGTTTCATTATTTTCATATTTGGGATTTCTCAAATTTTGAAAATAGGATCATTTGGATTTATTTAAATTATCTTCATAAAGTTTTTCCTATAAAAATATTTTGAGAGGGAATAATATGACTTTCTCAACAATTAGGAAAAATGAAGATTTTATAAATAAATCAAATTTGGTTTTGGAAGATTTGTTTTGCTTAGGCCAAAAATAAGCATTTTAAAAAATTTATGCATGTTTGCTGTTTTTAAAGTTCATTTTGTTCGACTCATTTTTAGGAGTCGGGGAAAATTTGTTTTATTTAAATTGGAGTTCATTTGGTATTTTTTTTAATTCATTTGGTTTAAATTTTATTTAAAAAAAAAACATGACCCCCGGGCAGGCCCAGCCGCCCTAGGCCCAGCGCCCCCGGCCACCTCCTCCTCCTCGCCTTGCCCAGTGGCTGCCCACAAGACGGCGCCCGCCGCCCGGACTCCGGCTCGCCACGCCCCTGACCCCTTCCCAAGCCACCCGGCCCCTTCCCCTTTATAACCCGCCCCCCTCTCCTCACTCGATCCGCCCGCCCCCTTCACCGCGCCAAGCGAGCCGCCGCCGCCGCCGAACGCCGCCCGCCGCCGTCGCCGCCGCCCGGTAGCCCGCCGCCCTCGCCGCCCCTCCCGACGCGGACCACCCCGGCGCCTGGTTTAGCCAGGCGGCCGCCGAGGTAGCCACCGTCGCCCCGCGCCCCGATCCGGTTTTTTTTTTTTTAAAAAAGATGTTCGGTTTTAAAAAAAAACCTAGATGGTTTTATTTTATTTTTTTTCGGTTTTCTTATTTAACGAACGTTCACCGAACCGTTCGTTTCAATGAACGCGTTCGTTGGATTCGTTTCGTTATGAACGCCTGTTATTTAAACCGTTCGTCGTTTTCTTTTAATCGGATTTAATCCGTTATTTTTCGATTCGATTTCAGATCCGATTTTCAAAACTGTTTTATTTCTCGCTCGTTTATCGAATCGGTGATTCAAGCGCTGAGTTTCAGAATGAAACCGCCGTTCGACTATCCTACTTTCACAGAATTTTGCTACTGTGAAATTTTGACCTAATTTCAGATTGCTAAACCGAGTCGTTCTCCTCGAGTTTCGACTTTCGGAGTTTATTTTGATTCGATTCTTTTGCAACCAGGGTTCTTAAGTTGAACTTTCTGGTTAGATCTTTTATTCGAGATTTCCTGTGCATTAGATGAGTACTTATTGTATGCTTGTTGTTTGTCTGCGTTAGATCACCGGAGTCGCCGCTTGTTACTTGAATCTCTAGGTCTCATGGATCATCGCAAGGCAAGTAACACTTTGATCATACTCTTCTCATACCCAGTTTTATGCATTAGATCTATTCCTCAAACACTTGCATGATTAGGATCTAATTAAATTGTGGGTTTGGGAAGTAGATTGAGGTAGTACCTATTACCTGCTTACTTATGAAACCTTGGGAGTTACTTCTCGTTTGCTATTATGCCATGCTATGCTAGTAGGCGTGGATTGGGTGAGTGAATATCCATGACAGATGTGAGATTGTTAATTAATGGTTTATCTAAGGTGGCAAACTAAACACACATCTGGTGGATTGAGGCACTGGTTTCCATCAGACTTGCTGTATTTCTTGGACCGCCACCTGTGCTCTATGGGATCATAAGATTATTCAAACTGGAAACTTCCGTGTGCAGCCACAAGCCAATTATGGGCTCTGGCGTAGTTGACTAAGTCGTCACGAACTCTTACGGGTAGGCTAGCTGATGTAGGGGATGTAGGTTGGTACGGTCTACCCACATGTAAGGTGCTAGCGCTTCGAAAGACTATGTCTCGGTCATCCGCTTCTCAAACACCATGTAGTCACGAGAACCAAGCGGAGGCGATCGAGTCTTGTGGGGAAAAGTCGCAAACCTCTGCAGAGTGTATAAACTAATCATGATTAGCCGTGTCCCCGGTTATGGACGTTTTGAGTATCCGGTACTTGAATATCATGTGAATCTCAACATGTTACTTCTAAATAAAAGTTATTGGGTTTTGATGAGTACTTTTTAATTGGGATTGAGGATGTTGTCAACCATTCTCAATGTTTAACAACCACCATGATAGTTAAATAAAATTATTCCTTGATGTAGGGAAAAATCAGCTTTATGCAAATGTAACCGTAGAGCCTTACCACCAGCCAAATATGCATGTAGTATAGGCTTATTCCTTCATTGCTCTTATGTGTTACATTGCCAAGATATTCCATGTCTTGACCCGTTTTGGCTGCAACTTTTCACGTTGCAGACTTTTCAGAACGACAGTAAGGTGTTAGGTCGTGGTTCTATACTCGATGATGCCGTTGGAGTTGATGGACTCGCTTATCTTCCAAGCCTTCCGCTGTTATTATTAGATGGCCTTAAGCCATATTATTGTAATAAGTTCCTTGTGGACAACGATGTAATAAGTGTGTGATTGCTACTCGCAATAAATCCTTCGAAATCTTGTGTGGTGTCGGCATTCGATCCAGGGGATGACACCGAGCACGAGACTTGATCCATTCGGTCCGGTCACTCAGAGAATGGTATCGAGCACACGCCGATCGTAGGACACGACCACTAAGTTAAAGCCATAGATCACTACTCTCTTCCCATTTTCTAACTCCTCATCTTTTCTACTCTTTAGGATGACGGACGCGAAGATCAAGTACACCCAACCGGATGAAGGCACACCTTTTGGATTTCACTTGAAGGAAGTCACTAAGTACCTGAACATTGGATTACCAAGCTTTACCGGGACTTTCAACGCCACTCTGCCTGAAGAGGAGCGCTGGAAGATTCATGCTCATGTTCCAGGAAGGACATTCGCCCCAATCACCAAGCCTATAGATAGTGTTTTCAGTGCACCAACTTGGAGTCTGGGAAAGAGCATGGCAGCTCACATCACCATGGGACGCATTGGAGAAGTTTATCAAGAAGACCTCAAGGATACCATCTACCAGATTTGCGGATACCGAGATGACAATTGGGACGTCGTTAACACCAAGAAGGATAGGTCCATTGCAGCTTTCATCCAGGAGTTAAATCAGCACATTCGACGCCAGGAGAACCAGATGTGCAACGATATGTTGGAGTTGCAGAAGACAAAGGGAAGGATCATCGAACTGGAAGAAGAACTAAAGACCACCCGCAAGGACTACATGGACGAGATCGTAGCTCGGCAAGACACAATAACGATCTTAAGTACGAGATCAAGAACTCAAGAAGAAGTTGGCGCCAGAATGAAGACCAAGATGTCGAATACCCAAGCGACTACATTAACATCGACGACACCGATTCGGATCCAAGTGAACCCGACTTTGAAGACGGTGGAGCGGACATCATGGAGTCTTCCACGGTTCAAATTAGTAGAAGTCCCCACATATTAGTAGTGTTCCTCCATGTAAACATTATAGTACACGACTTTTGCGATAGTTAGATCGTTGTAAGCCCTTGTTTGATTGAATGAAGTGATTTTGTGTGTTTTTGCTCATGTGCATTTGGGTAGTGATTCCTTAGACCTTATTCTATTCTACATTTCTCTTCTCTTCTAAACCCATCGATGCCTCCCAGACGCGACCCGGATTCGCTTTTCCCGCCAGAGATCACCCAATTGATCCAAAGCAGCAGAATACCTGATTCAAACATTGGTGCGAACAACAACAACAACAACAACAACAACAACAACAACAACAACAACAACCCCACCGCCACCACCACCACCGCGGATCATCCGACTCGCTTCTTAGATGAACCCGCCGGTGTATTCCAAAGAGCACCGAGCCGATTGTAGCGGTATGACCGGCTCCATAAGATAGGAAGGAGCTGACCACCGCAGGATGCACAGATGGTGAAAGAGTGAAGTTTGCAGCACATCAGCTTGAAGGACCCGCAGCATGGTGGGAGAATTTCACAGCCACTTACCCGTGAGACACCGCCACATGGGACCAGTTTCAGCAAGCTTTTCCGCCCCCATGTTTCAGCAGGAGCCATGGCTATGAAGAAGCGTGAGTTTCGCAACCCACGCCAAGGAGGAAGGACTGTTGGCGATGTGGATGACTTTAGCAAATTAGCACGTTATGCCCTGGATGACGCTGCTACGGATGCAGCTAAACAGATAAGTTTCTAGAAGGACTGAATGATGAGTTCAGATGCCGTTGATGGTAGCAAGTTTCAACAACTACCGGAGTTAGTAGACCGAGCTCTCATGATTGAAGGAAGCAGCGAAGAATTGAGAACTGCAAGCGAAGTATGGACAAGGGAAGTATAACTCGATCCCAGCAGAAGCCTCGTTATACCCCTAAATCAGGAATTCAGTTTCAGATACCCATGGAGGAGGTAATTCGATAACCATAATGGCACCAAGAATGGGAACGGGAATGGAGGAAGCAACGGACAGAATCGCACCAACCCGTCAACACCATCCAAGGTAGACTTGAGTCACATTACTTGCTTTAAGTGCCGCAAGACTGGGCACTATGCAAATGACTGTCCAGAAGGCCAGAATGGAAATGGCAATGGAAGCTCTGGAAAGAAGCCCAACCCTTTCAACAGGGGACAAGTGAACCACATTGATGTGGAGGAGGTTGAAGATCAGCCCGATGCAGTAATCGGTAAGTTTTTGGTTAAGTCATTTATGCGGTTGTTCTTTTCGATCACTGCATCGCATTCATACATATCAAGGGATTTGTGGATAAGTACAAGTTACCGACCCAAGCCCTTAGGTCACCCATGCTAGTAACCTCACCCGAGCGAATACATGGCTAGTAAATGGTGTGATCGATCGCCACTAAGGATTGGACACTATGTTTTCCCTCGCACCTAATAGTTCGGAATCCCAAGGATTGGATGTGATATTAGGTATGGATTGGTTATCAAAGTATGGAGGAAACATAGATTGTACCACAAGGTCAATTTTGCTCACCACACCGAAGGAAGAAGGATTAAGTATGTATCACGGCACGAGCCGAGGAGAGCACAAGTTAATTGCTTATCGTGAGTGGTACAGAAGAAGTACCGGTGGTAAAGGATTATCCCGATGTATTTCCTAAGAGTTACCAGAATGCCGCGGATAGAGACATTGAGTTTTGATCGAGCTGCTGCCGTGAACAGGCCCGATATCGGTTTAGCGAGATAGGATGCCCGCAAAAGATTTGGCGGAAATCAAGAATCAGATTAAGGAACTATTGGATAAAGGCTTTATTCGCCCAAGTTCTTCACCTTGGGGATCACCCGCTTTGTTAGTGGAGAAAAGGATGGATCGTTGAGAATGGTTGTTGATTACCGTGGATTGAATGAAGTAACAATCAAGAACAAGTACCCACTACCTATGATAAATGATCTGCTTGATCGCTTGCAAGGAGCCAAAGTGTTTTCCAAGATCGACTTGCGATCGTGGTACCATCGATTGAAGATTCGGGAGCAAGACATACCCAAGACAGCATTTACCACGAGATATGGACTGTATGAGTATACCGTTATGTCATTTGGACTGACTAACGCTACCAGCCTATTTCATGAACCCGATGAACAAAGTGTTTATGGAGTTTTTGGATAAGTTCGCCGTGGTGTTCATTGATGACATTTTAATTTTCTCAAGAATGAAGAGGAACACAAGGAACATTTGCGATTGGTTTTGGAGAAACTAAGAGAACACCAGCTTGTATGCCAAGTTCAGCAAGTGTGAGTTTTGGCTAAAGGAAGTTGGATTTCTGACATGTTATATCCGGAGAAGGAATAGCAGTTGACCCCACAAAAGTTGAGACCGTAACTAATGGGAAGCTCCAACGACAGTTGGAGAGATTCGAGTTTCCTTGGACTCGCAGGATACTACGAAGATTCATTGAGAATTTCTCAAGAATTGCAAAGCCTATGACTGAATTGTTGAAGAAGGAAAACAAATTCATATGGATGAGGACTGCGAGGCAATTTTTCAGAGTTGAAGAAAAGATTGGTTACCTCACCAGTTTTGATATTGCGGATCAAACTAAGGATTATGAGGTGTATTATGCGGCGCTTCAAGTCGAGGACTTGGAGCCGTGCTTATGCAGGAAGGAAGAGTTGTTTCAGATGCTTCACGACAACTTAAGCCCCATGAGTTGAATTATGCCACTCATGATTTGGAGTTAGCAGCCGTTGTGCATGCCTTGAAGACGGGAGACATTTTCTCATTGGAAATCATTGTGAAGTATATACGGATCACAAGAGTTTGAAGTACATCTTCACACGTATGAATTGAATCTCGCACAAAGGAGATGGTTGGAGCTAATCAAAGATTATGATATGAGATTGCATTATCACCCGGAAAGGCTAATGTCGTAGCAGACGCATTGAGCCGTAAGAGCCACGCCAATACCCTAATGATGGGAGGAATACCCAATGAGTTAGCGAGGACCTTCGAGAGCTATGTTTGGAAATAGTTTCGAGAGGCTATGTAGCAGCATTGGAGATTCAATGACAACGATGGACAAAATCGAGAAGCCCAAAAGGCAGATAAGGAAGTTGCCTCTATAAAGGAGAAAATGAGCAAAGGAAAAGCTAAAGGATTTCGTGAGGATGAGCACGATACCCTATGGTTTGAAGACCGTGTTTATGTGCCCAATGACCCGTAGATCGTAAGTTGATTTTACAAGAAGCCCATGATTCACCATATTCGATTCACCCAGAAATACCAAGATGTATTTGGATTTGAAGAATGTTTTCTCGTGGACCGGAATGAAGAAGGATATTATGGAGTATGTAGCAGCTTGCACGTATGTCGAAAGTAAAGGCAGAGCATCGAAGCCAGCGAGGATTGTTACAACCATTGCCGATACCCGAATGGAAGTGGGATAAACTAGGCATGGATTTTATCACAGGTTTGCCAAGACCCGCTCAGATATGACTCGATTTGGGTCATAGTCGACCGCTTGACCAAGGTAGCTCATTTCATTCCAATCAAGACTACCTATAGCAGTGCTAAGTTGGAAAAGATATACATGACCAGAATTGTGTGCTTACATGGAGTTCCGAGGAGCATCGATCGATAGAGGAACCCGGTTTACTTGAAATTTTGGAACCAGCTTACACGAAACATTGGGAACCCGATTGAATTCAAGACAGCTTTCCACCCACGGACCGATGGATGACCGAGAGAGTCAATCAGATTTTGGAGGACATGTTTGAGAACTTGTGCACTAGATTATGGATCTAGTTGGGATGATAATTTGCCAGACGCAGAATTTTCCTACAACAACAGCTACCAAACCAGCTTAAAGATGGCACCTTTCGAGGCTTTGTATGGAAGAAGGTGCAGGACATCGTTGTCATGGGACGAAACCGAGATCGCCGATTGTTTGGACCAGATTTGATTAAGGAGTCTCAACAGAAAGTTAAGTTGATTCGAGACAGCTCAAGGTAGCCCAGTCCTGCATGTAAGAGCTATGCCGATTCAAAGCGCAGCGATTCGAGTATGAAGTTGGAGACAGTATATCTCGAGTATCCCCGCTTGAGGAGTTAAGCGCTTTGGAGTGAAAGGAAAGTTAGCACCCGTTTGCTGGACCAGATAAGATTTTGCAACGCATGGGAGAAGTTATATAAATTGAATTGCGGAAGGACTGTCAGAGTTCATGATGTATTCCATGTTTCTCGATTGAAGAAATGTCACCCGAGATAGCAGAGGTACCATTAAGAGACACATACACTCGAAGCAATTCACCAAGGATGACTTGACATATGAGGAAAACCAGTTAAGATTCTCGATTATGCCAGCAGAGTTACCCGCAGCAAGGTTATCAAGTTTTGCAAGGTTCAAGGAGCCACCACACCGAGGATGAAGCCACCGGGAAAGAGAGGAAGTTTTGCTTAAGGACCACCTCACCTATTTTCTAGTTAACCCGAATCTCGAGGGCGAGATTCATCTTAAGAGGTAGGTTTGTAACATCCCAAATTTTCAATTTGGAATGTTATACATTAGGTCATCATGCATATCATATTTTTCTCGCATTTTCCGATCCTAGAAATTTCACGCAACTCAAGGACCCTCGAGAGAGTTGGAACTTTCATTATTTTCATATTTGGGATTTCTCAAATTTTGAAAATAGGATCATTTGGATTTATTTAAATTATCTTCATAAAGTTTTTCCTATAAAAATATTTTGAGAGGGAATAATATGACTTTCCCAACAATTAGGAAAAATGAAGATTTTATAAATAAATCAAATTTGGTTTTGGAAGATTTGTTTTGCTTAGGCCAAAAATAAGCATTTTAAAAATTTATGCATGTTTGCTGTTTTTAAAGTTCATTTTGTTCGACTCATTTTTAGGAGTCGGGGAAAATTTGTTTTATTTAAATTGGAGTTCATTTGGTATTTTTTTTAATTCATTTGGTTTAAATTTTATTTAAAAAATTCGCCCCACCTAGCCGAGGCCCACCCCCAGCCCAGCCCCCGCCCACCTCCTCCTCCTCCTCTCACACCACGCTGGTGCCCGCCACAAGACGGCGCCCGCCTCCCGGACTCGCTCGCCCGCCTGACCCTTCCCAAGCCACCCCACCCCTTTATAACCCGCGCCTCCCCCTCTCCTCACCTCGATCCATGCCACCCGCCTTCACCAGCCAAGCGAGCCGCCGCCCCGAGCCGCCACGCCGGCGCCGCCCTCGCCGCCCGACGCCCGAGCCTCACGCCTGCCGCCTCCCGACCTCCCGGACCACCTCGCCGCCGGAGCCCACCGGGCGAGCTGCCGAGGTAGCCACCGTCGCCCAGCGCCCGATCCGGTTTTTTTTTAAAGATGTTCGTTTTTAAAAAAAACCTAGATGGTTTTATTTTATTTTTTTCGTTTTCTTATTTAACGAACGCTCACCGAACTGTTCATTTCAATGAACGCGTTCGTTGATTCGTTTCATAACTAACGCCGCTATTTAAACCGCTTAAATCGTTTTCTTTTAATCGGATTTAATCCGCTATTTTTCTGATTCGATTTCAGATCCGATTTTCAAAACTGTTTTATTTCTCGCCGCTTATCGGAATCGGGTGATTCAAGCGCCTGAGTTTCAGAACGAAACCGCCGTTCGACTATCCTACTTTCACAGAGTTTTGCTACTGTGAAATTTTGACCTAATTTCAGATTGCTAAACCGAGTCGTTCTCCTCGAGTTTCGACTTTCTGAGTTTATTTTAATTGATTCTTTTGCAACTGTGGTTCTTAAGTTGAACTTTCTGGTTAGATCTTTTATTCGAGATTTCTCTGTGCATTAGATGAGTACTTATTGTATGCTTGTTGTTTGTCTGCGTTAGATCACCCGGAGTGCGCCGCTTGTTACTTCGAATCTCTAGGTCTCGCGGATCATCAGCAAGGCAAGTAACACTTTGATCATACTCTTCTCATACCCAGTTTTATGCATTAGATCTATTCCTCAAACACTTGCATGATTAGGATCTAATTAAATTGTGGGTTTGGGAAGTAGATTGAGGTAGTACCTATTACCTGTTTACTTATGAAACCTTGGGAGTTACTTCTACGTTTGCTATTATGCCATGCTATGCTAGTAGACGTGGATTGGGTGAGTGAATATCCATGACAGATGTGAGATTGTTAATTAATGGTTTATCTAAGGTGGCAACCTAAACACACATCTGTCATATGCACCCACACAGTCCTCTAACCTTTGTAGCTACCACTAACTTTCTCTCGTCCATGCACACGCCCTCCTCGCCCTCCCCCTCCCTCGGCATTCTATCCACCAGGCATATTCATTTTTTCCTTTAGGTCGTTCTCCCAGTGTCTCCACAACTCCTTTCCGACACACACCGATCGATAAACCTGTCCAGCGATGCCTGCCCACAGCATACACACACAGCTTCAATCTCCTCCTTTATGTGTCCTTGCCTCGTGTCTCTCATATGGTCGACACACGTAAACTCTCACCCCTCTTTAATTGATCTCACAACCGCACACTCCTTCCCTATCCAGCTAGTAGTTGGGCCTCTCGCACCACCTCCTAGCTCCATTCTCTCTGTCATCCGCCTTGTCGGGCCTTATTTGCCTCTAACAAAAGGACGACACCGACCGATCTCTCGCTATACATATAGCCAGCTAGGTCCTTATAACTCGCTTTACCCACACATCGATCGATCTATTCTCATTAGTTGTGTGTCTCCTTCCTCCGATTAAACAACAATTGATCTACCGATCTAGTTAGGTTTGCTTACCAAACACATGGTTCCCTTCATCATCCATGGATGCGTCCCACAGATCTATCATGCATGTGCACACACGTAAACACATCCCCACTCAGATTGATAACATTGCAGTTCCACCTCAATTTGTCTAGTAAGCCTCTCCCAACATCTTCGAGAAGCAACTCCATCACCCATCCAACACTCTACCCCTCTCCCTCCCTCTCCCTCCCTCTCTCTCTCTCTCTCTCTCTCTCTCTCTCTCTCTCTCTGTCCCATCATATTTCCCGTCCTTCAGTTATGTATGGATGTCGACCGATCTCCCTCATGACATAGCTGGGTCTCTCCTTCTCAACACATATACGAGTCGTTCTACCTCTATAGTTAGGCCTCTGCCTACCCCTCCCCCACCCCCTCCCCCAACACACACCGATACATCAAGCACTCTAGTCATGTCTCCCCGCCACACACAAACTTGACATGTGCCCTCTAACGCTCCTAGAGGGCACGCCCTATATCTTTGACTTGCACACACACACGCAATTTTGATGGCTCTCTTCATCAATCTCGCACCCACCCATACTTGATCCTCTCTTCGACTCTATCGATAGCTATGACCCTCCCTCTTCTCGTGGATTGCCCGACGCCTATGTATGATATGGATAGGCCTCCATTTCACACACATTGCATGCAAAATTTTGTTTGAGATGTCATCACACATATTCCCACAAATAATTCACGAAATAAACCCCCACCCCACCCCCACCCCCACCACAAAAGAAAAACACTCACGAACGCGGTTTGTATCTCTCACACACACCCACGTAGGTGGGGGACGTGCATGAAGAGAAGAGGTGCATGCACGGCGACGCATTCTGCCTCTTTCCCAACCACACCCGTGCAAGGGTACACGGTGGAGCTCTGCTTCAGACGTAAAAAGGTAGCCCATGTGGTAATTTGGCACGTAATGGTTGTCCACTTGGTGGAGGGAGGATCGCCTACCACGGGTGAACAAACAAATTGCGACTTGACGCTTATGTTAAATTAAAAAGAGGCAAACCATGTGGGGCCTACCTTAGAGGCAAGGCTCTATACACCGGAGTACTTTTGATGTGTCCCGTCAACTTGCGTAACGAGGAGAAGCTTGCTTAGTACGCCAGATCCCCCCACGGGCGCGGTGGCCCGCAGGATGAGGTGAAGCTTGCTCCTCCTCGCCCATGCGCCATGTAGCTCACAGGACGAGGAGAAAATTTTACTACTCCTCCGCTTACTCCTCGTCCCTACTACCTTTGTTATAGAGATTATATCATATTGTTTGGAATATATATGTCCTTAGTAGATTTCAATATGAACTACTAGTACATACTCCAAACACCGATGTATATAGACGATTTTAGAGTGTACATTCACTCATTTTGCTCCGTATGTAGTAGCACTCTCCTCGCCCTTGACCCTCACCCACGCAGGACGTGCAGCAATCCATTCGGTCTCATATAGCCGAACGATATATATGTGACTACCATTATTGCTCGACTTTCCGAAGAGGCGAAGAGCCAATCGCAAGGTTAATATTTTGGAGATGTCAAGCGCAAGGTTATAGGAGAACAAGTAGTAGGTGCCGCGTCATTTATAAATAATTTTTTTTCTTTAGTGGCACGTACGCAATATGATAGGTTCATATGGAGAGAAAAGGAAACCGCTTACTATATACATAGTCGACGGGCCAACCTACACGGTTGCTTGTCGGGGTTGCTCTTCACACTCTCTCGCACAAAACGATCGTGGCCACATCTCTAACATCCCGCGGATCACGCCCGCTTGGGGAAGGGGTGGATGCTTATCAGAGATGCGGTGTCCGTCACGGACGGTGAAAACCCACTGTCGGCACGTCCCGATCAGGCGTCCCCGCCGTTCTCTCTCACAAAGCTGGTGAGGTTGCCTTTGTCCCTTGCTCACTGCCGTGACGTGGCAGTGTCCGCCTCCGCCGCCCTCCTCAAGGTCGAGCTACATCCTCGTACAACTCCCTTTACAGCCGCTTGCACCATCGCTTCCAGCTGCCCACATCACTCCCTCGTGGATATTTTTCTACTTTTGCCCCACACATACCGATAATTTCATGGCTTCTACGTATTATATTGTTGATGAGTTTATGTCTCATCAACTAGTCCTAGTAATCTTATTCTAATCACGCTTCTTCAATTTCTTTGCCACAGGGATGCTCATCTCGATTTCGGTGAAACTGCACAAAATGATCCGATGGTTAAAAGGTTGCAAACTTCATCAAATTGAAGCCTGATCAGGGTTCACAGTTCAAGGGCTAGGGACTGCATGGATCGTTTTTTTCTTTAGCTGCCTCTGTTCCAAAATAAGTGTCAACTTTAGT
Organism: Aegilops longissima; assembly: GCA_021605205.1. Lineage (NCBI taxonomy): Eukaryota > Viridiplantae > Streptophyta > Magnoliopsida > Poales > Poaceae > Aegilops > Aegilops longissima. The sequence goes on along the minus strand of CM038676.1, from coordinate 77,685,401 downwards.
AGTAGTACAACTTTGTACTAAAGTTTGCACAAAGTTGAGACACTTATTTTGGAACGGAGGAGTACATATTTGCTATGATCTGTCAATCATTGAGATGCAATAGCATGCATGTTAGTCTCCTTTGTATTTGATGAAATGTTGCAACGGGCAACTTTGGACGCAAGATACATGTAACAGAGCTGGAAGTTTATAGCATTGTACAAATTTATCTCACGATAAATTACAAGACGCACTAGTACTATACTAGTACTTCCTCCGCTCCTAAATAGAAGTCTTTGTAGAGATTTCACCATTAACCACATGCGGATGTATATAGATGCATTTTAAGTGTAGATTCATTCATTTTATTCCATATGTAGTTCACCTAGTGGAATCTCTACAAAGACTTATCTACTAGTAATAGCTAGCCCCCACTACTAGGAATTCTCTATCCTCTCCTTGAGCCACATCATCAAAATTGACGAGTCATAGATGAAGTAAATCAGTCATAATAGCCGCCTCGATCTAGATGTTGAGAGGCTCAGCACTAAGCCACATGCAAGCATGCAGAAATACCATGGCACATGCATGGTAGTGGGTTTTAAATCACATCAACATGTCTGCATGCAATCATGCACCGGTAGCATGCATGTAAGTGAGCTTTTAAGTCCCATTAACATGTCAAAAGAAAAATATAATCCCATTATGCAGTAGGAGTTGGCTGATCTTTTTTCCTTATGTGGGATGATCTAAATGATGATGGGAGTTTATTTAGTTTGGCTACCACATTTGTCATGCGGTTATAGATTTTTTTTAGTTCTATGAAATCGATAATTTTGCGCAGAGAGATATACCGTTGTTCCGCGGCAACGAGCGGGGACTCATCTAGTAATATTTAGGAACGGAGGGAGTACTATGTAAAGAGTTAGGTGTCGCACGGTGATAGTGTGAGGTGGGCCATGTAATCACTGAGCCTGCGTGTTTTCACTACTCTTGCACTCCTCCACTGTAAGAATGGAGAAAATTGTAATCTACTACCTCCTTTCACCGAAAGCGTGAGACATCCAGCAGTCCTACCACCTAAGTAATAAAGACCAATGAGCCGTCAAATCACATAGACCCAGGAGTATGTTGGACGGACGAAGCAACCATCACTCTTGCGCCAGTGAGAGGTCGCGTCCGCTCTGCCCGTGCATGAATGCGGCACCGATTCTTTGGAGCGGCGCTGACCGTTTCGGGCGGGAAGCGCGCGCGGGCGATGGGAGGGCTTTGGGTGGGCCAGCTGGTCAGAGCGGTGTGGCAGATGTCCAAGATGTCCCTACGGACACGCCTGAAACGAGTATGCACCGACTCTCGCGGCTAAAATCGTACACTACAGACTACACACCATATCTCTGTAGGAGTAGGTCGATCTATCGCACTCTCTAACACACACATGCAGTTAAACACACACACGCACACGCACGCACCTTGGTCCCATTGCACCTTCTAACGTGACTTATTACACCTAGACGGAGGGAGTAGTAAGTATACGAGATACGGTGGAACACTGACTTAAGTCGAATACAAGTGCCCAAAATTTGTGTGCATGTTATAATAAGGATTCACTTAAAATAGTACGTGAGCGAACAGAGGGATCAATTGGACAGTGTTCCCTAGTAGTAGCGAGATGTGTGAGGTAGTAAGATACACCGTTGGCGCTTTTAATTTTTCTTATTAATTTGTTTGTTTCACCCTCTGCCTGGTGGGACCCAACGTACTACATGGAGAGAGGTAAGGTGACTAAGGCTGCATTATTTCTGCGCCATCATGGATAGTCTTACCACCAAAGCCACATGACACGATTATGATTGAAATCCTAATGACTCCCACACACACACACAAAAAAACACGGCATGCCTGTCACACGAATGCAGGAATGTATAAAAGGTTATTTTCCTCTCGTTGAACATAACGGGAGGGTTGTGTAGCTGGTTATAGCCTGTTCGCTCATCAAACTTGAGGTCTCGGGTTCGATAACTACACTTGAGCATAATTTTGCCAGAGGATTCTTTGACTGGTCAAAATGTTTTCTAGGGTTTGCACGCTTCACACTCTCTCTCCAAGATATATATAAGCTACTGGAGCCTCGGCCAGAAGTTGCTCTCTTCACACTCTCGCCTCTCCCCGCCGGAGATGGATCCTCGCGCTTGTAGTTGCTCCTTCACACTCTCTCGCCTCTCCGAGATCTAAACAAGACTTCATTGGCCTCTCTCCTCATCACTGCTGCTCAAAGAGCCGGCAGGATCTGTCCACGGAAGGGAAGGAGGTTTAACGATGTCGCCGTCGGCGAGGGAGGGAATCCACTACAAGCACTGTTGTTCACTTTCCACCCAGCGGGCGCTGGAGGGCCTCCGACCTTCTTCTTCTTCGCCGTCACTGTCACGCCCACCGAACCACGCCCCAAGAACCTTAAGGTATATTTTACTTACTCCACATGCATTACTCTAGCTGCATGTATACCATGAATCTAGGACGTGGTTCAAAGAGGAAAGGAGGGGGGAAAGTAGTGGAAAAGTTGTATATAGCATGAATCTAGGACGTGGTTCAAAGAGGAAATGAAGGGGAAAGTTGTATAGCATGAATCTAGGACATGGTTCAAAGAGGAAAGGAATGGGGAAAGTAGTGGGGAAAGTTGTATCGCATAAATCTTTGGACGTGGTTCAAAGAGGAAAGGAAGGGCGAAAGTACTAGTTCAAAAGGAAAGGAAGGGACAAGGCTGTAGAGTTTGAGCAGACTAGATTTGCTGCGCTCACATAGGAAAGGTGTCTAAAGATAACAACACTGGGACCAACACAAATATGCTCCTAGGTTGTTTGTTCTTTGTTGCAACAGATCGTGCATGACCATAGTACATCGGTAGATGCACATGGTGCTGGTCGGCCCACTGTCCCCGCAACTCATTAGTTGTTGTTAATCTATGGCCATGTTTGGTTAAAACTCCTAGTCCCTACCTGCTTGGTTCCGTGGACTAAACATGGACTAGAGGTTATTAAATGACATGATAAAAGACCATGTTGCCCCTAGTAATGAACTAATAGAAACAAGGTGCGATGCGTGGCAGGGGCAACTGTTGGAAAAAGTCCCAAAAAGACTCCCTCGGGGTCTACTTTCTTTAGTCCCAAATGCCCACTTTTAGTCCCGAAAAGTCCCTCCTGTTTGGTTAGATGTGACTGACATGGAGTTTTTTTAGTCCCTACACCAAAATTTCCCTGTAAACAAACACCCTCTAATAATGCCACTGGAAAATTGATGCAATGCCACAGTTAAAAGCAAATTACATTTTTAACGAATTTTATTGTTAATATAATCTCTATGTTAATATTAATCAATGCCACCGCTTGAGAAATGCTACTGTCTTGCTTTGTTTCCCATTTAGATAAGGTAGATGCTTCTTTTGTTGGCTTCGTCATTCACCGTTATTGACCACTAATTGCTTCCTTTGCACCTCTGTGTAAACAGGTTATCTACTTCACCTATTGCCATTGTGACCTTTTGTTGCACCGCACAAAACACTTTTGTTTTAAGAGTGTTTTGTGCAGTTCAACCAAAATGTCACACCGACAACGTTGTTTGATTGCTTGATCTTAGTGGAACTGCACAAGAGGAGATCTTACTTCCTATCCGTTAAGGCTTAATTTGGTTCAGATCTTCTTCTTGTGATTTGTTTGAATTCGCATCATGAGAGGTCAAGATTAGCCTTCTTTCACATGATTCTGCAGTGTGCTTTCATATGTTGTGCTACTTGTACGATAATGTTGCTTGATTTTAGTGAACTGCACAAATGGAGACAAGACTTCTAATATTTATGTGCACCGTAATATCCCACTGAGGTAAGATAAGGATATTTCACAACTGCTGGCCTGTATTTTGCCACTTTCATCAAAAAATTAAGTTTAGTACTATACTTGTGCTCCCTAATTACATGCCAAATCTTACATTGAAGGCGAAGCTTGTCTGTTATTGAACCAAGTGATGACGGGGAAGAACAAGCGGAAGAAAAACAAAAATCAACTCCCGGTGCTATAATGAAGCACTGGAACTGTGATGACACAAGTAATGATATAGTTTTGCATCTTAATTTATTGTTATGGCTGGAACGAGCAATTTTTTTGCCACTGATTTGATGCCATACGTAATTATCTCTACTTGTGCAAACAGGGATCTTCTTTGAGGATACCATATATTTTAGTGGAACTGCACAAGAAGATGTTGGAAACATTAAACTAATCGAGGAGTATATAGTAAGCATGGCCACCCCCGTAGATAGCAACAGATGGTTCTCGAGAAGTGCTTCATCTGTATGCTCTACACAATCAGCCTCCTGAGAAAGGTTGGTACTCGCCCACTGATTTCATCCATATGATTGAGCTTTGTCATCTCTATTGGTGTTGTGCTACTATTTAGATACTATCATGAAAAAGTGGCATTGTCCTTGGGAAGTGCTTCATCTGTGCTGTTTTAAATATTTCCTTTCCTTTTTTTCAAGCAAACATGGATGCTAGCATTTAGTAGTCCTCTTGTCTTTGCACAACAGGATCATCTTCCTCTGAAGAAGAATATGGAGTACGTGAAGTGACTATTTCCGATCATGCCAGGATGAAGAAGCATTGTCTATCTTCTCATCAGAAGGAGCAGTTGAAGGATGGTTACATTACTCCCCACAAGACCAAACTAACTTCAGCTCAGAAGGACTGACAAATCTCCATTTTTTTGCTGTGATGCGCGAGTACAATGTTGTTCTAGGATTCTTTCTGGTGAGTTCCATTTTTCTAAAAGTGTGCTCTACATGGACCATGTATGTGCCCGCTGAAACTGTCAATTCATAGTACAGTTTGCTTATACTAATCACTTTTTGTATTTGTGCAAACAGGGTGCTCAACTTGATTTCAACGGAACTGCACAAAATGTTCATGAATACATCGAATCATTCATTTCCACCACAAGAAAGGAGGTGCCCATAAGTTCAAGGCGCTGCAACATATAAGGGCGAAATCATACAAGCTACGCGTGAATTTGGTTGATTTTGGTGGAACTGCACAAAAAGAACAGCTGGTTTATTTAGCACGAGTTGCCATGTCAATGTCTGAACTGATGGCAACCCCTGCCCATTCCACAATCGTAGGCATTTGATATTTTGGAATGGAACAACCTTGTCAAATTTTGCTCATTGATTTTAGCAAGATATGCGTTTGATATTTTCAACGGACGCCTTTTGTCGTCGCAGGCGATCATTTTTTTCTTTATTCTTTAGTTGTGAAGTAAATATTGCCTCTGACATGTGAGTCGCTGAGATGCATAATCATCAATTGTTTTGAACGTTCTCTATCAATTGCCAGGCCTGTGTGTTTGATTGCAATGTACAGAAACGCTAAAAAGCTGCTCAAACTCTTTGTACTCCTTTTGTTCCTTTTTACTTCGCACATTGTGAAAATGCATACTTTTTTGTATAAGATTGGTCAAAGTATAGATACTTTGACTACAGACAAAACTTGTATGCAGACTAGAAAGGACCGGAGGGAGTACATGTGAAACTGCTGCAAACGTGGTGATCACCCTGGGAATAATGCTACTACCTCCATCTAGGTGAATAAGTCATTCACGTAGTTCTAGGTTGACTATTTAATTATCTAAATATATATTATATGTGACAAAAAATATATTTAGAAACTGCATCCGTGTAGAAATCTAGTGATATACTTTTCATGACATATAACACATATTTAATTCCTCAAATCAATGACCTAGAACTACGCGAATGACTTATTCACCTAGACGGAGGTAGTAGTACGTATTGTTTTGCATGTTCATCCAATGCCAGTGATACAGGAATTCGAACTAATCGAAATAAATTCATTCATACACGGTCGGATTTCATATAAACATGTCGGTTTTCATTACATTTCATACATTCTTCAACTAAAAAGGGGTGTTTGTGGCCGCATGCATCTCCCAGATGCAGAGGCCGGGGTCATCCTCCTTTTGAAAAAAAACTAAAAAGGTGCGCTGAGGTATAATTAATTAACCGGTTACCCACATGTGTCCCGCCGAGCCGAACAGAAGCTTGTGATTTAATCGCAGTGCGTTGCGAATCGACATGTGGCCTGTTGGGCCCACGTGTCGACCAGCCAACCGCACCAGCGAGCTAAGTAGAAGCAGCGTTTTTCTCGGCGCAGCTCTCCGACTCCACGTCACCGCCAAGAAGCTAACCGCTGTCAATGGTCAACCCGCTTAGCTTGGCTTCAACCAGAGGGTAGCAGCGGTGGCCTTACTTGGACCCGAGCGGCGGTGACCTACCGTGTTCTACTTCTTCTCGCTTTCTATGTGGCGCGCCTCGCTGGCAGCGGGCGGGCCTCGCGGAGCCGGGCGATGCCTCTGTCTCGTTGCCGGCGGGCGGCGCCGCCGAGCGGTGGAAATCCTCCCCACGTTGCCGGCACGGTGGGGCCTCGCTGAGCCGGCGATGTCCTCTGCCTAGTTGTTGGTGGGCGGGGCCTCGCGAGCCGGGCGGTGTCCTCTGCCTCGTTGTTGGCGCCATGGGCTCGGCGGAGCCGACGGTGTCCTCTCGCCTCGTTGTTGGCGCCAAGGCATCAAGGAGCAGGCATCGCCGACGCCGGTGGAGCGGGACTCGTCGGAGCCGGCATTGTCCTCGCCTCGCCTCGGTCTCGCCAAACAGCGCCTTGCCCGCTTCGCCGCCCTCTTTGCTAGCCTCTTTGCAGCGGCCGCAGATCCGCCACCCGCATGCGGTACCTCCAGCCGAGGCGCGCCCTTGCGGGCGGAGCGGTACGAGTCGAGCAGCGCCTCCTGCTCCGCCCGCTCATGGCGATCTGCTCCTCCGCAGTGCTCCTCGGAGGAGATGGTGGTTGTAGGCGGCGCCGGCCTGCGCCTCCGGAACTACTCCTCACGCATCTGCCTCACCCTGTCCATATATTGGGCACGGACCTCGCCGATGGTCATGGTGCAATGCACCGGTGAGGATGGCGCGGAGGAGGGGGTTGGCACCGGATCGTCGAATACCATGTTCTCCATTAGGACATCGTCGTCCTCCGGCTGCCTGTCGGCCATCCGGTCGGCAGCAATGGCTGCTATCTCCTTGTGGTCCGTCGTCCGCCCGTCCCGAAGAGCGCTGGAGCGCGAGGAAGCCATGGTGGGCAGTAGTGGTGTGGAGAGGAGAAAGGCAACGGATGCGGATGACTGCGGCTATGGCCGGCGCAGCAGTTTATATAGCAATGCTGGGCAGGCGGAGGTATGGACGTGTGACGCCGGAGTAGCCGCCTCGGCAACCGCGTATCATTAATGTGTGCAGCAGATGGACGGACGGACGGCACTTGTGTCTTTTGAAGGCAGAGCAATCGCCTGCACCGGGAAGCGGGGCGGCCGGCGCTGACTGTTCCGGGCAGAAAGTGTGCGCGGGCGAGGAGATCACTTTACTTGGATAGGATGACAATGGAGACCCACCAGGTCCATAGCCTCACCTACGCAAGTGCCTCCTTATTAATTTTATATATATATATATATATATATATATATAACTATAATTTATTTTGCTTCCTCCTGGTTTCCTGACATCACGGTCCCACACCATTGTCTACCTATGTACTCCCTCCTTTCCGGTTCATAGGGCTTATCTCAAAATTTTAGTTTTCCCATTTTATAAGGCTCAATTTGGTTGTTTTCCATCACATGTTCAGATTCCAAGGTGCATTAAATTGTTGCATGCAAGCATTAAGAGAAAATTGACCAATGCATGTACTTTATGCATGCATGCATTGCAATTAATGCATTGGTAAACATAATTTTTTGAGGATAACACGAGCATTAATTAGGTGCTTTTGCAAAACTAGAAAAAGTATTCCACCACTCGCCATCTACCTTGATTGGTGAGATTTTTGAATTGAGCATTATAAACGGAAAGGAGGGAGTAGTCAATAAACGAGAGAATTGCACAAGAAGTGGCCGACAGCTGGGACCAAGCAGCTCGAGCAGTATTTGTGTTTTTGAGGTGTGAGCACTGCAGAGTTTTTTGATGTTAACCCCAGATATTAATTTTTCTCCTCCGAACAACAACGAAAACATCGCCTGGGTATTAATCAAGCGGCTGTGGCCTGCCTAGCCCGTGCCGATATCCAGCCCAGATATTAATTTTTTTCAAGCTGAAAATGGCTAGCCCAGCTATACTTTTTTAGAAATACCGAGCAAGGTCAACTTGTTATTCTCCGCTCACTGGGCTGCAAATCTTTCCCGGAGGGATACATTAGGCTTAACAAGAAAATGGGCTTTAAGAAATAATAAACTTCGAGCATGTCGGTCAAGCAGTGTGAATCCGGGTTGTAGCATCTGGCTAACAGGACTCAGGAACCCAGTCAGTAGCAGTTAGGCAGACTCGAATGTCACTGCATGACATTTCCCGAAGGGACGTAAACAGAACAAAGTGAAACACATGCCGCCACCAAGTGTCCCGAGCAGAGTGTCTGGGCTAGCGGGACTCGTGAACCGGGCTGTAGTGGACTACTATGGCTCAAGGAAGCACTAGACTACATTTCCCCATAAGAGAGGCTGCCAAGGATAAACAACTAGATTGTCGGATCCCACACATACCAAGCATTTCAAACATACACACAATATGCTCGATATGTGTGAATACAACATGGCATCACAACGTAACTCTACGACTCAGGTATTTATTCATTAGGCTCCGAGGAGCGAGATATTACAAACATGGGTCTCATGACCCAACATTCAGAGCATACAAGTCAAAGCACAAGCGAAAGCTTAACATGTCTGAGTACAGACATCTACAAAGGAAAAAGGTTGAGAAGCCTGACTATCCACCAGATCCTGCCGAGGGCACAAGATCGTAGCTGAGGTAACAAGCAAAACGTCGAAGTCCACGCGGAACTACTAGTGAGACTGAAGTCTCTCTACAAAACATAAAATAGACAAACGTGAGTACAAATGTACTCAGCAAGACTTACATCAGAGCTAACTACATATGCATAATTATCAAAAAGGGGTGGTGGGGTTTAACTGCAACAAGCCAGCTTTGACTCGGTGGCTATCCTGAACTACGACTGCAAGTAACTCTTTTGAGGTGGCGCACACGAGTCCACATATTCACCATTTCAATACACCACTATGGATCCGCTTCCGTCTCCCTACGAGAGCGACATCCATAGCATTCACACTTATCTTGCGCGTTTTAGAGTATCCACTTTCACTTGTCTACGAACTTTACAGGTAACCCAGAAGTCCTTTACCGCGGACACGGCTATTCGAATAGATGATGTTGACCCTGCAGGGGTGTACTTCTTCACACACGCTCTCGCCACTTACCACCATGTACACGTCGTGTATCTCGGCAACCTTCAAGCGGAAGCCTGGCGAGGGAGTCGGCCACGACCTGACTAACCACACAAGTCTCTAGTCCTAGTTTATCGCCTATTCGGGTTCCATCCGCGAGGAGATCCGGCCGGGATGTCACTCACGGCCCCAAACGATGAGAGCCGGGTTCCCGAGGCACCAAACGGGCGTCCCAGTACACCGTGCCTCATGTCTCTACCGCAACATAGCCCACCCCTAGGGTCAGCGCTACGCACGGCCCCCAACCCATATCCTACAAACACCAGAAACTAGTTGCAACTCCTGGACAGAGATCAGGTTGATTAATAAGTCGAGAAGGGCACTTAAGCATTCCAATGCGTGGTAGTAACTGTTCATGGATCACAAACACAGAACTCGGTTCATGAGGACGGCTGCAATGAGACAACTCTCCATGTACTCCTACATGGCCTCTCACCGCTACCTTTAGCAAATCGTGTTCACACACTTAGCTCTCAACAGTAGGACATGTTCACACACCTCCGATTCAACCCGGCTGAATCAGACCTGACACAACTCTAAGCAATAGCAGGCATGACAAAAAAGCATGAATGAGTAGGCACATCAGGGCTCAAACAACTCCTACTCATGCTAGTGGTTTTCATCTATTTACTGTGGCAATGACAGGTCATGCAGAGGATAAAGGGGTTCAGCTACCGCAGCAAGTAACAGATGAATCGTTGTTGTCCTAATGCAGTAAAAGGGAGCAGGAGCGAGAGAGTGGGATTGTATTGGAATGAACAAAGGGGGTTTTGCTTGCCTAGCACTTCTGAAGATAGTATAGTTCTTCATCGGTGTCATTGATCACGTCGTCGGAAACATCGTCGACTAAGAGGGGACAGTTACCGGCAAACAGAGAAGGACACCATCAATGCAATGCAACAATATGATGCATGAATGTGACATGGCTATATGAGTGTGTGATAGGTCTAATGCAACTTGGGACAAAAAGGTTTGAGTCCATTTGAACCAAGGATTCAAATGATCACCCAAAATAATAAGTGATATAAGTGCATTAGCTTGTTTCACCTAAACAGCAAGGTTAAAGTGTTCTGACATGCATGAAACTAGTACAGATGGAAAGATTGGATTTTTCTAATCATTTTTCATATATAAATCTTTGCATTTGGAGTTACAGATTAATTTCTATGAATTTAGAAGTTTTGGCTAATTTCTGGAATTTCCTGTATAAAAATAAATCCAGAAAAGGGCATTACTGCGTCAGCCTGACATCATCATGATGTCAGCAGGTCAACGGGGCACGGACCGGGTCAAACTGACCAGTGGGTCCCGCATGTCAGTAGTTATTTAAACTAACTAAATTTAGTTAGTGTTAACCTAAGTTAATTAGCAGAGCGGGCCCCACTTGTCATAGACTCGGGAGGAAGTCAACATGGGCCCACCCAGTCAAGGTCAACGAGTCAAACTCGCCGGACTTGGTCCACGGCTCGTCGCCGGTGAAACCCGAGACGGCGGAGGGGGTCGGAATTTGCCCACGGTCGACCAAATCGATCATGGTTTGGTCCTGGCGTAGAATGGGCTCGCAAGATCTAGTAGGCCAAGCGGGAGGAGCTGGGGTGGTCTGAGTCGACGGCGGCGAGCACGAATGCAGCGGCCGGAGTTCGGGTCTCGGCGGTTCCGGTGTTACGAAGCACGGCAGGAGCAGCTGGAGGGGGTTTTGGGCTAAAGGCATTGCGCTGAGCACGGCTATGTGCTCGGTTGCAGCTCTATGTGACAGTGGCCACGGCGGCGACATGGCCGGCGGAGCCGAGCTCTCGGGATCGACGGGAACGGCGGTTAGAGAGGGAAATAGAGCACGGGGAGAAGGGGAAAAGGCGGCGAAGCTCACATGGATTCCAATGGAGGGATCAGCTGGCTCGGGGAGGCACCGTGGACGACGGATGGGCGCCGGCGATCTTGGTTGCCCGAGGTAGAAGACGACCGCGGTGACGATGTTCGGCGGCGTTTGGAGTCGCGTGAGTCAACAGGGAGGCGTAGGCGACGGTGGCGGAGCTCCTAGGCATGTCGGAGAGGCGAGGGGGAGGCGGTGGCCGCGGTGGTGCACGTCGGCGAGGGCGGGCGCGTTCGGGTGGTGCGAGGGAGAGAGCCAGAGGAGGGGAGGAGGTCCAGCGAGAGAGGGGAGAGGTGCAGAGGGTCCGGGGGTGTTGTGGCGTTCACAGCCGCGTCGGGGAAGTGTCGGGAAGCAGGAGGTGGCGCGGCGCGTGGCTTCACGCGTCGGGCACTCTCCCTTGCCTACTAGCGCGAAGAGGAAGGCGACAGAGGGTTTGCGGTGGTGGGCTGGGCCAGTTGGCTGGGCTGCCAGCTGGGCCGGCGAGGTGGTCGGCGCGGGTGAGGCCAGGTAAAATGATTTTCATTTGTTTCTGTTTTATTTTTATTTCTGTAGGTTTGTTGCATTTCTAAAAATACCTAGGCAACTCCAAAAATCACCAAACTGCACATGGCCACTACTTGGAATATATCTAGCATGGAACATTTTAGTTTGGGGTTATTTAAGTATTTGAAATATTTTATATAACTTAAATGCCCAAACTCAAATAACTAAAGATTTAATCCAGTGACCTAGAAATTTGTGCATCACTTTTGATAGTGGTTTAAGACCAAGGCAGGGGTGATGGACATTTTAGAAGGGCATTTCAGGTTCATTGAAAATGTTTTTATGTTGAACCTATTTGATTTGATCTAGTGCTAGGGTTTGATCAATCCCCATTTCACGTTTCAAAATAATTTAAACATGATGCAACAGACAAGTGCTAGCCTAGTGCAAGGTAAGGCTAGGGATGTGACAACTCACCCCACTAAACAAGAATCTCGCCCGAGATTCAAGACGGAGGTAAGAAGACGAGGGGACACGGAATCGATACGCCTTCATGATCCATTGCATTTCTCGAAGATGTTGATTCATTGCTTCAAATTGATCTTGACGTCTTCCTTTGAGAACTACATCCAACATGACCACGAGTAAACAGGAAGACTTTTAGAGGAATCGATCTTCCTGAGGTTCGAGCAACTTAGGATCATCTTAATGATCACAAGATCAACTCATGGAATGAGACATAAAAACATCTCGGGAGCGGAGAGGCAAAACATGCATCAGGAGGGACGGAAGAAACAATTTTACGAGGGTTTCAAAGTAGTGAGGGAAAATGTCATGACTCCATAACGGGGCACCTTAGGGAAGGTGACTCGTAGATTTGTTACCTTAAGTGGCAAAAAGAATTACTTTTGATCCAGAGATCATTAAAACTCTTCTCACCAGCCTGAGGCAATTTACAATTGATCATTTGAAAGAGCTCGAAGAAATGGCATACCCGGACTAGGATGGATGATGTGGACTACCTTGTTGAAGACAACGCAAGGGATGATTTGCTTATCACCGGAAATGGATGGCACCCATGACAACGCAAGCTGGGAACAAGACGCAACTGTTGGGAATGTTCCAACCATCATATCTGCCTGAGATTCAGATCCGGTTGGTGATAGGATAATTAAGACTCAGCATGTCTGGAAAGAAAGTTTGCAACACAGATCGATGAGATGACATTGCCAGATTCTCGGGGAAATGAACTACGATAGCAAGCTCCAAAACATGAGCTGGCTTGTCATGACCCCAATTCCAAGTCACATCGATCTAGCCGGTAACACCTCATATCACTTTGCGGCCTCACGCACGGAATTCCCACGGGTGTCGCCTTACCATGGCCCGGGACCGTTTGCGCCTTTTGGCTCACGTATATGATAGTGTCGCTAGCATCAATATGACAGAGAACCCGGGCCGACATGACTAGTCGTGAACCCAAAGTGGCACTAACTTATATGGAAAGGCATACATAAATCAACATCGAGCATGTCGGTCAGCAACGTGCGAATCCGGTCTGTAGCACTGGGCTAACAGGACTCTGGGAACCTGGGCTGTAGCAGGCTAGGCAGGACTCCGGATGTCACCGCGTGACATTTCCCGAGGGATGGACACACGAACGGTGAATCACATGCCGCCACCAAGTGTTCCGAGCAGAGTGTGGGCTAGCAGGACTCGTGAACCGGTCAGAAGGGACTACTATGGCTCATGGAAGCACAAGACTACATTTCCCCATAAGAAAGGCTACCAAGGATAAACAACTAGGTTGTCGGATCCCATACATACCAAGCATTTCAATAACATACACACAATATGCTCGATATGTGCAAATACAACTTGGCATCACAACATGACTCTACAGCTCAAGTATTTATTCATTAGGCTCCGAGGAGCGAGATATTACAAACCTGGGTCTCATGACCCAACATTCAGAGCATACAAGTCAAAACACATGCGGAATCTTAATATGTCTGAGTACAGACATCCACAAATGAAACAGACAGAGAAGCCTGACTATCTACCAGATCCTGCAGAGGGCAGAAGATCGTAGCTGAGGTATCAAGCTAACGTCGAAGTCCAAGCGGAACTACTTAAGTAGACCGACGCCTCTCGCAAAAACATAAAATAGGCAAACGTGAGTACAAATGTACCCAGCAAGACTTACATCGTAACTAACTACATATGCATCATTATCAACAAAGGGGTGGTGGAGTTTAACTGCAGCAAGCCAGCTTTGACTCGGTGGCTATCCCGAACTACGATCGCAAGTAACTCTTTTGAGGTGGCACACGAGTCCACATATTCACCATATCAATACACCACTAAGGATCCGCCCCGCCTCCCTACGAGAACGCCATCCATAGCACTCACGCTTATCTTGCACATTTTGGAGTATCCACTTTCACTTGTCTATGAACTGATATAGGCAACCCGAAGTCCTTTACCGCGACACGGCTATTCAATAGATGATGTTAACCCCGCAGGGTGTACTTCTTCACACACGCTCACCACTTATCGCCGTTTACACGACATGTACTGCAACCTTCGTGCGAAGCCCAGCGAGGGTGTCGGCCACGACCTACCTAAACGCCAAGTCTCTAGTCCAGTTATCGCCTATTCAGGTTCCATCCGCAGGGAGTCCGGCCGAGGTTTCCACATACGGCCCCGAACGATGTGTAGATGGTTCCGCGACACAAAACGGGCGCCCGGCATACCCGGCCACGTGCCTACCGCATCACAGCCCACCCCTCGGGTCAGCACTGCCACGGCCTCCAAAGATACTACAAACACCGAAACTACTTGCAACTCCCGGACAGAGGACAAGGGTGGTTAAGAAGTCGAGAGGGCACTTAAGCATTCCAATGCGTGGTAGTAATCGGGTCATGGATCACAAACACGTAACTCAGTTCTCGAGGACGGCTTCAATGAGACAACCCACCATGTACTCCTACATGGCCTCTCACCGATACCTTTACCAAATCGTGTTCACACACTTAGCTCTCAACAAGAGGACATGTTCACACACCTCCGATTCCTCCCCGATGAATCGACCTGACTCAACTCTAAGCAAAGAGCAGCATGACAAACAAGCATGAATGAGTAGGCACATCGTGGCTCAAACAACTCCTACTCATGCTAGTGGGTTTCATCTAGTTATTGTGGCAATGACAGGTCATGCAGAGGATAAAGGGGTTCAGCTACCGCAGCAAACAACAGATGAATCATTGTTGTCCTAATGCAGTAAAAGAGAGAAGGAGCGAGAGAGTGGGATTGTATCGGAATGAACAAGGGGGTTTTGCTTGCCTGGCACTTCTGAAGATATGATGGTTCTTCATTGGTGTCATCGAACTCATCGTCGGAACCACGTCTATCGAGAGAGGACAAATACCGGCAACACATAAGGAAACACAATCAATGCAATGCACAATATGATGCATGATCATGACATGGCAATATGCTGTGATTTGAGCTAATGCAACAGAAAGTCATTTTGATTGAAGTGGAACTCAAAACTAGATCAAATTCCAACTCCAAAACTATTATCAAATTTGTCCTAATCATGTTTCATCCTAAACAGTGAGGTTAACTTTCTCAAACACGCACGAAAATGATACAGATGGATAGGTTGCATTTTTTTGATAATTTTTCATATATAATTTATTTCATTCTGAGCTATAGATTAATTTCTATGATTTTTTGAAGTTTATACTATTTTCTGGAATTTCCTGGATAAACTTAAATCCAGAAAATGCTTTACTGTGTCAGCATGACATAGGTGTGACGTCAGCATGTCAACTGGGTCGGCCAGGTCAAATCTGACCAATGGGGTCTGCGTGTCAGTGTCACAGCTAATTAACGGAGTTAATTAGTGCTAAGTCAAATGCTAACCTAAGTTAATTAGGGTGTGGGCCCACATGTCAGTGACTTAGCTGGTTAACTAAAAGTTAATTAGCACTAAACTAAATTAGCAGGGCTCTGGGCCCACTTGTCCGGACCCAGGGGAGGTCAACTAGGTCAACCCGGGTCAAACTCGTCGGAGTTGACCTCGGGCTCGTCGCCGGCAAGGCCAGGGACGGCGGAGAGGTGCGGGTTTCCTCCTCCGACGACCAAATGGCCAGCAGAGGGCGTCTACGTGACGCGGGCACACGTCCGTGTCTAGTAGTGGCAGCGGCTGGGCCTGAGATGGCCGGAGTCGTCACCGGCGTCGACCTTGGCGGTCGCTGGAGCTCGGTCGAGCTCGGGGTCGACGCTACGGTGGCCGGGGAGGCTCGTGTGAGGCACCTACGTGCTCTACGCAGCATGGGGAGGGAGCTGATGTGGCGACCGGTTTTTCCGGGTAATAATTTCCAGAAAATGGCCGTCGTGCTCACCAGCCCCGTGATTATCAAGAATGATGAGGCACCAACTTGATACGTAAACTCCAAGCAAGGTACAAAATATGTGGTACAAGACCATTCTGGTCCGTGAATACAACAAATGGTTTCTAGTGGTTGATGGCGGAAGCGGTTTGTGCATCATCCGTGTCTATGGGACTCCATTTCCCACGGGAACAGCTGACCAGGTTAACTCTTATGTTCGCGAGGCTGCTATCGCCATTGCGTAGGTTCCGGGGCTGTCATCGCGACGCTCCTCTCCATGCAAGAAATCTGGCCAAGACAATGGCCAGGGACAAGCCAGTGAGTACTTTGAATGTACTCGCAAACATTATGAACACAGGTACATTATAGGTGACAACACGCACTGAAATGCTCTATGAACACATTGTCAGTCATAAAGTAAAATCTCTGATGCATGCAAACAGATTATTAAAATGTAACAATGAATATGTAATGACGGAGCAGGAATATAATGCACCATTCGGATGTCTGAAGCGACGTCATCGAATTGATGGTAAATAACAAGCATGCCTCAGTCGGGCATCTCAGCGACACCACATAAAGGGCTTTAAAATAAATGCCACAATCAAGGCCCGAGCGACACCACATAAAGGGCTTTAAAATAAATGCCACAATCAAGCGCCCGAGTGACACCACATAAAGGGCTTTAAAATAAATGCCACAATCAAGGCCCGAGCGACACCACATAAAGGGCTTTAAAATAAATGCCACAATCGGGCATCTGAGCGACACCACATAAAGGGCTTTAAAATAAATGCCACAATCGGGCGTATGAGGGACACCACATAAAGGGCTTTAAAATAAATGCCACAATCAGGCGTCTGAGCGACACCACATAAAGGGCTTTAAAATAAATGCCACAATCGGGCGTCTGAGCGACACCACATAAAGGGCTTTTAAAATAAACACAGTGAATATCCAGGAGGTAGAACCATCCCAGGGATACTCAATAATTCACATAATATAACGGTTAGTCCACAACAGAAATAATGATCATGGGGTTAGTCCATAACAGAAATAATAATCATAAACAACATAAGTCACAAGCAACGATTCATTGTCCGGGTTTAATAGTTTCCCCTCTGAAGACCGACACTAAGACCGACACCTGACCCATCCCAGACTGAAATCCTTAACCGAGGACACGGCTATTCGAATAGGTTTAATCTCTGCAGAGGGTGTACTCTTTACCCACGAGCAACGGATTCCTTCAGTCCATCGGGACTAATTCCGTCTACGGCCTTTTAGTTGAAAAACACCTAACTTGCACACACCAGCTTAACTTGCCGGTGTCTGGAATCACCCACGACACTTGTTTAAGAAAAACTCTAAGTGGGGAGGATACAACCTCGCGTAGCATGGGATCAAATTTATATCGCGCGCTCTAAGGGGTGGCCTCCCCTCTCGGTCTCAACCGGAAACACCCATGCCCCCGGACCAGGTGGTATGCTTACCGGCTTCAACCGATATCTTCCTCCATGGCCTCTCTGTACGGTGTGTGCTAGACAGGGGTTGACGACTGACTGAACCATACCCTACTTGTTGTAGAGACAAGTGGTAGTACGAAAACAAGTACGGGGATTACTGGAACAAGACTCGATCTACGGTCGACTCAGGAGGTTTATAAATTCCCTGCATGACATATATAACCAAAATATTTCAACCAACAAAGTCACCACTCACTATACCCTACCATGCCATACCGGTCATAATCGTTCCGACGGGGACCGGCTACAAGCTCACGCCTACCCAAGGCAGAGGCTTTTCTCGGATTCCTTTCCGGCATGCATGCAAGGCACATGAGAATGGTTGTCATCACAAGTATATTCATTTCCAACAATAAGGAGATCACCAATATGCATTCATGCAAATGATCATATCACATGAAATAACGAGCTCTTCGAAATGAGGTGGTGTTATAAACGTGTCAACGAACACACCAAAATATTATGCCGGGTTCAGAATGCTTGCCTTCAAGTTGTGGAGGGGTGAGGTGCTCTCCAAAACTTTTGAAAGTTTTCTTCCCTCTCTCCAAGGTCCTATTTTAAATAAATTTGAATCAATAAATAATTTCAAAACAGAACCAAAAAGTTGTCTGAATTTTTTTGAAATAAATCCTAAAATAAACTAGACAATATTTGAGAGAGGTAGGAAAAAGAATCAACTCATTTGGAGTTGTATTTAAAAAGTTACATCCTTTCAAAGTTTTGATCAAAATCTGTTATATAAAAATAAAACAGAAAAAGAAAACGATTCGAATAAACACGTACACGTCGAAAGCGTATTCGGGAAGTACGCTTCCACTTATCCAGTGTGGACGGCGCGGGGAGTCACTGACGGTGGGTCCAGGTGGCCCACTAGTCAGGTTTGACTAGTCCACGCGCGCGTTGCCTCCTCCGGCTGAAACAGAGGCGGAGCTCCGGCGAGGCTCGCCGGCGAATGACGGCGCCGTTCGGAAAACGGAGGCCATCTGCGGGCTCAGGGGATCAAGATGGTCACTCCGGTGGTCGTTTTGGCCTCAGGGTTGGACGGAGCTACCGACGGCGAGCTTCGCGGCGGACGGTGGCCGTCGGGCAAAGTGGTTTTGGGGCTGCGGTGGTTCCCGATCAAAATCGAGTAGTGGGAAAGGTTCACGGGAGGAATAGAGAGCTTCTGGTGGAGAGAGTGGAGAGGGAGAGGTCCTGGTGGCGCCGGAATGGCCGAGGCAGTAGCGGCGGCTGCAGTTGCCGGAGATGGGGAAGAAGACCTCCCCGGGTCGATTGGCTTCCATGGGAGAGCTAGGGGAGCATGCTGAGGCCGTCTTTGCCAACGAAACGCGCTCGGGGCCTCCTTTTTATAGTGCAACGAGGTCGGTTTGCAGTGGCCGGGATAAGTTTGTCGTGAACCGCCTCCCTGTAGCTTGGGCGACGTGGCGGCGATGAGAGCTAGAGGACATGCTTGAGGATGAGCTCGCGCTGTTCCAGGAGGCAGGTGGCGAGCGCTGGCGGCTTGGGCGGCACCGACCTGGCTGAGACGCGCTGCGGACGCCGGCGTGCCGCCAAGGGCTCTGACGGCGCTGCTGTAGGGCGCCAGGGGCTGCTTGGCGTGATGCGGGGAGAAGGTTAGCGAGTGGCGTGGCTCCGCAGGGCGGTGGCAAACCAGGGGCGCGATGCGTCGGCTCGGGCGCGACACGTGCAATACGCGTGCTCTGCTCGTGCCCAGAGCATGCACGGGACGTGCTCGACGAAATGCCTTGGCATGCTAGGGGGCTCCAAACCACAAGAAAGTTAGCAGGGTGGTGTTATAGGCTAGGGCAAAACCATTGGACAAGCTGGTCTGGTCAAGGGATTAGGTTTACAGTGTAAACAAAATTTCATGTCAAAACTGTCCACGCTCTCAAGGTGTTTGACAAAATGCCAAAGGCACTTAGGTATTTCTTGGAGTGACCAAAACTTCCAGAGTGGGGTCTCTTTAGATGAAAGAGAGGGTGGTAAGGTTAGTTTGTCCAAAGCACAAACTTGTTAGTGCAAGTTTTTGCAAAAACTTCAATTCTGGACAGAAGGCAAATGGCATTGTTGCAAGTACTTAGAATCATCCAATGGGTCCACTCTCCTGGACTTAAAGGTTTGGCAAGGAGGGCTACTAGTAGGAAAAGGAATCAAGGATCAAGGAGCAACTAAAAAGGTGGTTGCTGTACAAAACCTCAAGTTGGACCAGAATGAAAAAGAGGATGATTCACTCAGATTTTTCCAAAGAACATCATTAGGTTATTGCATAAAGTGGAATAGTATGCTCCTACTAACATCCCAAAATCTGGTAGAAGTTTTAAAGAAATATTTGAATAGGTTGCAGTGTAAAAATGCTCTCTGGACCAGATTTGAAAATATGGTGCACAGCTCAAAATATTCAATGGGCAGAAGGTATTTTTGCACAAAAGTGATTCAAATACTCCATAAGACATCTCCAAGTTTTGGTGGGATTTTTGACTGAATTTATAAAAGGGTTGTAGTACAAATAGGACCATAAAACTATGGGAAACCATTTTTCAAGAAAACAAAGATCAGGAAGAATATTATATAATTAATTCTTCTGATAACAGAAAAGATTTTCTTGAGAGGGTAAACAAGTCCAATATTATAAGTGAAAGGTTTTCACCTTAGGGAACAACTCCAAGATAACCAAGAAAAGAATGGTTCTGAAATCAAGAAAAACCAAGAAAAAGGAAAGTTAAATTTCCTGGCAAGGTTTTAATTAACAAAACAAGGTTAAAAATTTTGGGGTGTCACAGCTGAGCACGACGGCCGGGCCGCTAGGTGGCCGGAGGCGACGGCTACGAGCTCGGCAGCGGCGGCCGGCGTTCGGGCACAGGTGGTGCGGCGGCTATGGCGTGCAACAGAAAGAACGGAGAGGGGAAGGAGGAGCAGAAGCTCACGGCGGTTGCAGCAGGTGTCAAAGCGGGCTCGGGGAAGCTCGGGAGGCGGCGACTCAACGACGACAATCTACGGTGGCCGACGAGGGAAACGACAACGGTGGCGGCGTTGCAGTGCGTCTGGGACCTCGTGGCTCGGTGGAGAGGAAGAGGGGGTCGAGGCGGAGCCTCTGGGCGCAACGACGAGGCGAGGCAGTGGTTGTGGCCACGGCGGTGCTCATCGGCGGCGACGGACGCGTTCGGTCCGGGCGAGAGAGAGGGAGCAGAGGAGAGAGGGCCATGGAGGAGAGTGAGCGAAGCGGTCAGCGGGATCGGGACGGCACGCTGGAGTCGTCCACGCGTCCAGGGGCTCATCGGCAAGCAGGAGGTGGCCGCGCGTGCGTCGGGCACACGCCCGCGTCCTCCTGGCGCGGTGGAGAAGACGACAGGAGGCGCCAGGTGGGCTGGGCCAGCGAGCTGGGCCGGCTATAGGTAGGTGGGCCAGGTAGTCCTTCTCTCTCTCTATCTCTTTTATTTCTGTTTTCTAATTTTCTGCAACCGTTTAGCTTTATTAAAAAAATGCTAAAGCACTTTGTAAAATGCTGCAATAATTTGTGGACACTCTATGGATTATTCTAGTGGCCCACATTTAATTTCAGCATTATTTGAGCATTTAAATTATTTATAGTGTTTAAATGCCCAAATTCAAATACTTTAAGATTTAACTCAAAAATCCAGGAATGACCTATAATTATGTTCACCATTTTAGGCAGAGGTTTTCACCTTTATCAGAAGTCATGAACATTTCCAAAGGGCATTCTGGGTCATTGAGAAAATATTTTATTTGGATCTAGTTTGATTTGATCTGGTGCTAGGGTTTGGATCAATCCCCATTTCAAGTTCCATGAAATTTAAACATGATGCATAGATGCAATGCCACAAGTTACAAGAAAACTCTAGGGGTGTGACAACTCACCCCCACTAGACAAGAATCTCGTCCCGAGATTCAAGTCGTGAGGTAAGAAGAAAGGAGGTCACAAACTATCGTGATCTTCTCGATCCAACTTGCACTTCATAAGAACGTTGATTCGATCATCATCTTTGTCTTGATGTCTTGCTCGGAGAACTCCAACCAAGATGACAACAAGAGGAAAGGGAAAACTCTAGAAGAATTGATCTTCTCGAAGATCGAACAACTCAGGATCAACTCATCGAGTGAGACATTGAAACATCTCTCGAGCTGAGACACGAAACATACATCCAGCGGGATGGAGTGTAACAGATGATGCAGGTTCACTAGGTAGACAACAATTCCACACTTAAGAGGGTGGTGAACGGTTGTCAACGCAGCAAGGAGTTGAGTTGCCATGACACCATAACGAGACATCTTAAGGAAGGTGACTCGCAGAAATATTCCCTTAAGTGGCAAAATAATTACTTTTGATTCGGAGATCATTGAAACTCTTCATACCAGCCTAAGGCAATCACAATCGATCATTTGAAGGAGTGCGAAAGAATGACATACTCAGACTAGAATGGATGATGTGGACTACCTTGTTGAAGACAACACAATGGATGATTTTGCTTATCATCGGAAATGGATGGGACCCATGGTAGGACCGCTTTTGAAGATGATCCTGGGCAACAATTGCTGGGGTGCAAGCTGGAACATAATGCAAATGCTGGGAATGTTTCAACCATCATATCTGCCTGAGATTCAGATCTGGTTGGTAACAGGACATTTCAGACAGCATGGCTGAAAAGGAAAGGTTGCAACACAAATCAACGAGATGATGTTGCGAGATTCTCGGGAGATGGACTATGGTAGTAAGCTCCAAAACATGAGCGGCTCTGCTACAAACATGTGAACACGCTATCCCAGACAAGCATGGCCACGTAGTAGTCTTATATTAAACACTACCAAGTTCAGGTGGGGGAACCATCATAGAGGATATTGAAATCTTTTCACAAGTCCGGATTAGCTCTTATGAAGGGACTCCTTCTCCTTGAGCAAATCAGTCAGTGGTTTGGTGTGCTAGGAACACATATGGAGTGGAGGCGACCAACCTATCAAACCACAGAGCACTTCGCACGTGCATGACTGACTTGGGATGGTACCATAGGAAACAAAACAATCTTCCTCGAACTCACAGTGGCAACTTGCACCAAATGCACGTGAATCAGAGAAAGTCACTTCTTTCACCAAAACATGTACCTCATGAATGGACCACGAAGGCAATGCTTACAGAAGTTTCCAACACTAGCTCAATGTTCAACATGAATCATGGAGGAGACAAGATGCTGCTGTTGGGCTCAACAACAACTCATCAGAATTTCCATATCCCTGGATTTCCACCATTATGTGAACAATGTGTTAGTATTGGTTAGACCAAAAGATGTAATGGTGTATGCTCGAGGGATCAACCACGAGTAAGACAACATTACGAACATCGTTGGTACTGATTTGATTTGACGATAGCCCACACTCAAATCAAAGGATTGACAAGACAATAGGTCCAACAACTGATCAGAGGGACCAATCGATGAAGATATCATCTTTCTTCAACACACACTACACAAGAATCTCCCTTTGGAACGACTAAGTTAGGCAAGCTTTTATCTTCCAACTCTCCAAGTTGTTGTTCAGCTTAACCAACTAGCTCAGGGTATTCAACACAGATTCTTGGAGAATGGGTGGTTTAGAAGAAAAACCAACATGATCACGAGCTCAACATAACAGTCAGGAAACAACACGGTAATACTTCCGAGAACATATTCGGAAAATCACGAACTGCCGATATGTTATTAAGCTCGAGAACAATCTTGCTTTTCAGGGCAAGACGATATGATCAAACGAGCAAGGGATTGACATAATCCTAACTCATTGATCGAAGAGTGCACCGGAATAAGGACTAGGTAGCACGATCAATCTTAGGATGATGATTTAATAACCAACACGCTAAGAGTGATATTAATGTCCATTAACTACCAAGCAAGGGTTGCTAGGAGTATAGATATCACACACCACGATTCACTCGTTGGTATTTTGGTTACAATAACACAGAAACCGAGGAATGAACAACCATGGCGAGAGGTATCACTGTATCAAGAATTCATAAGATGGTGTGCAGTTCCCATGACATTCTTGACATAAGACGGTAATACTTCAGGGTAGAACAGAATCAAAAGCTTGATTGCATTTGATCTGCGGAATACAACTGCTTTGACCCAATCCTAGAAATGGATGAGGTACTGGAGCTTGTTTCTCCTAGTCATTCTAGAATAGAATGGCTTGACGGACCACAAGAATAATAAGCATCGATAACACGGATGCACAATTACTCCTGATTATCATTGGTAGACGAGGGCCGGAAAATAACTGAAGAGGGACAACCCAAAGGAACATATGACTTTCTGAGTTGTTGATGCATAGATCAGTATGTCAGGCAAAGTTCAACATAATTCTTTCGGATAACCCATGCAGAAAAGGAAGGACTGGCAGAGTCACAATATGAATGGAGTACTCCTCAAGAGTACTCTGATTGTGAGCTTTTGGTTCAAAGAACTTCTGCCTTAATGGTTCATGGTATTTGGAAGAAGGAAATACCACGGACCTCGAGGACTATCGCAAAGTTACTAATATCTTAAGGGAACTAGCAAATACTAACAACATGAAGTAGGGTGAATCTCAGGTTCAACAACCCAGGAATAGAATACCTACTAACTAAATGGCATCACAAGATGCTTTCGAGGATAATGGCCAGAATCATCACACTAGAAATATAAAGCATGGCTAGATTACTAGATGATCCTCTAAGACACTTATGGTCATAATAATAGCTCCAACATATATGCCGAGGCAGCAGAGTACCTCAACACACTAATTTGTGTGATTAATCTGGCCCAAATGAACATTAGAAACGGAGAGAAGGGATTTGCAAATGCATCAGACTATATAGAAATCTGGGATGACTCGGACAGCATAACGGATGTAAATGCTCAAAATGATTTGAGACATCCTGCAAAATAGAGGCATGACCACTCAACATCACAATATCAAGGTTCTGAGACCAGCTATGAACATACGGAAGTAGTAAAAACTGAACTGATATTTGAAACTATCAATTCTATAAGTCTATGGATTAGTAACACGTCATCCTAATAGATAGATGAGAAGCCTAGTTCTTAATCCCCGTAGAAGATAAGAGGTTGACTCAGATCAGAAGGCCATAAGGTATAAGGAGTAAAAAGAGCCTTACTTTCCCTTCCACAATCAATTCCCTTATATAACTAAAGCATTTCTAGACTCAACTTCGACTAGTTTGGCTTGGTAATCCTACAGGCAGTCAGGCTCTGATACCAAAGCTGTCAGGACCCAGATTCCAAGTCACATCGATCTAGCCGGTAACACCTCATATCACTTTGCGGCCTCACGCACGGTATTCCCACGGGTGTCGCCTTACCATGGCCCGGGACCGTTTGCGCCTTTTGGCTCACGTATATGATAGTGTCGCTAGCATCCATATGACAGAGAACCCGGGCCGACATGACTAGTCGTGAACCCAGAGTGGCACTAACTTATAGCGACAGGCATACATGAATCAACATCAAGCATGTTGGTCAGCAGCGTGCGAATCCGGGCTGTAGCACTGGGCTAATAGGACTCCGGGAACCCGGGCTGTAGTAGGCTAGGCAGGACTCCGGATGTCACCGCGTGACATTTCCCGAAGGGATGTATACAGAACGAAGTGAATCACATGCCGGCCGACCAAGTGTTCCAGAGCAGAGTGCTAGGCTAGCAGGACTCCGGTGAACCGGGCTGTAGCGGACTACTATGGCTCATGGAAGCACAAGATTACATTTCCCCATAAGAAAGGCTACCAAGGATAAACAACTAGGTTGTCGGATCCCACACATACCAAGCATTTCAATAACATACACACAATATGCTCGATATGTGCAAATACAACATGGCATCACAACATGACTCTACAACTCAAGTATTTATTCATTAGGCTCCGAGGAGCGAGATATTACAAACATGGGTCTCATGACCCAACATTCAGAGCATACAAGTCAAACACATGCGGAAGCTTAATATGTCTGAGTACGGACATCCACAAATGAAAAAGTCTGAGAAGCCTGACTATCTACCAGATCCTGCAAAGGGCACAAGATCGTAGCTGAGGTATCAAGCTAACGTCGAAGTCCAAGCGGAACTACTAGCGAGACTGACGTCTCTCTGCAAAAACATAAAATAAGCAAACATGAGTACAAATGTACCCAGCAAGACTTACATTAGAACTAACTACATATGCATCATTATCACCAAAGGGGGTGGTGGAGTTTAACTGCAGCAAGCCAGCTTTGACTCGGTGGCTATCCTGAACTATGACTGCAAGTAAATCTTTTGAGGTGGCGCACACGAGTCCACATATTCACCATATCAATACACCACTAAGGATCCGCTCCCGTCTCCCTACGAGAACGGCATCCATAGCACTCATGCTTATCTTGCGCATTTTAGAGTATCCACTTTCACTTGTCTATGAACTGATATAGGCAACCCAAAAGTCCTTTACCGCGGACACGGCTATTCGAATAGATGATGTTAACCCTGCAGGGGTGTACTTCTTCACACACGCTCTCACCACTTATCGCCGTTTACACGACATGTACTCGGCAACCTTCAAATGGAAGCCCAGCGAGGGTGTCGGCCACGACCTACCTAAACACTCAAGTCTCTAGTCCAGCTTATCGCCTATTCAGGTTCCATCCGCAGGGAGTCCAGCCGAGGTTTCCACATACGGCCCCGAACGATGTGTACAGGGTTCCGCGACACCAAACGGGCGCCCGGCATACCCGGCCACGTGCCTACCGTGTCACAGCCCACCCCTCGGGTCAGGACTGCCCACGGCCTCCAGCATACTACAAACACCAGAAACTACTTTCAAGTCCTGGAAAGAGGACAAGGGTGGTTAAGAAGTCGAGAGGGGCAGTTAAGCATTCCAATGCATGGTAGTAACTGGTCATGGATCACAAACACAGAACTCAGTTCCTGAGGACGGCTTCAATGAGACAACCCACCATGTACTCCTACATGGCCTCTCACCGATACCTTTACCAAATCGTGTTCACACACTTAGTTCTCAACAGTAGGACATGTTCACACACCTCCGATTCCTCCCCGATGAATCAGACCTGACTCAACTCTAAGCAGTAGCAGGCATGACAAACAAGCATGAATGAGTAGGCACATTAGGGCTCAAACAACTCCTACTCATGCTAGTGGGTTTCATCTAGTTACTGTGGCAATGACAGGTCATGTAGAGGATAAAGGGGTTCAGCTACCGCAGCAAACAACATATGAATCGTTGTTGTCCTAATGCAGTAAAAGAGAGCAGGAGCGAGAGAGTGGGATTGTATCGAAATGAATAAGGGGGTTTTGCCTGCCTGGCACTTCTGAAGATATTATAGTTCTTCATTGGTGTCATCGAACTCATCGTCGGAACCACGTCTATCGAGAGAGGACAAATACCGGCAACACAGAAGGAAACACAATCAATGCAATGCACAATATGATGCATGATCATGAAATGGCAATATGCTGTGATTTGAGCTAATGCAACAGAAAGTCATTTTGATTGAAGTGGAATTCAAAACTAAATCAAATCCAACTCCAAAACTATTATCAAATTTGTCCTAATCATGTTTCATCCTAAACAGTGAGGTTAACTTTCTCAAACATGCATGAAAATGATACAGATGGATAGGTTGCATTTTTCTGATAATTTTTGATATATAATTTATTTCATTCTAAGCTATAGATTAATTTCTATGATTTTTTGAAGTTTATACTATTTTCTGGAATTTCCTGGATAAACTTAAATCCAGAAAATGCTTTACTGCGTCAGCATGACATAGGTGTGACGTCAGCAGGTCAATCTGGGTCGGCCAGTCAAATCGACCAAAGGAGTCCGCGTGTCAGTGTCACAGCTAATTAATGGAGTTAATTAGTGCTAAGTCAAATGCTAACCTAAGTTAATTAGGGCGTGGGCCCACATGTCAGTGACTTAGCTGGTTAACTAAAAGTTAATTAGCACTAAACTAAATTAGCAGGGCTCTGGCCCACTTGTCCGGACCCAGGGGAGGTCAACTGGGTCAACCCGGGTCAAACTCGCCGGAGTTGACCCGGGGCTCGTCGCCGGCAAGGCCAGGGAGGTGCGGGTTTCCTCCTCCGGCGACCAAATGGCCGGCGGAGGGCGTCTACGTGACGCGGGCGCTCGTCTGCGTCTAGTAGTGGCAGCGACTGGGCCTGAGATGGCCGGAGTCGTCACCGGCGTCGACCTTGGCGGTCGCCGGAGCTCGGTCGAGCTCGGGGCCGACGCTACGGTGGCCGGGGAGGCTCGTGCGAGGCACCTACGTGCTCTATGCAGCGCGCGGAGGGAGCTGAGC
The DNA here is from genome assembly GCA_021605205.1 of Aegilops longissima. Taxonomy (NCBI): domain Eukaryota; kingdom Viridiplantae; phylum Streptophyta; class Magnoliopsida; order Poales; family Poaceae; genus Aegilops; species Aegilops longissima. The sequence continues at coordinate 77,657,392 of CM038676.1, read as the reverse complement.
ATTACGGCCAGGTCACTAGGTGGCCGGAGGCGACGGCTACGAGCTCGGCAGCGCGGCCGCGTTCAGCACAGTGGTGCAGCAAGCTACGGCGGCAATGTAAAGAACGGAGAGGGGAAGGAGGAGCAGAAGCTCACGGCGGTTGCAGCAGGCATCAAAGCGGGCTCGGGGAAGCTCGGGAGGCGGCGAATCGATGACGACAATCTCCGGTGGCCGACAAGGGAAACGACAGCGGTGTCGGCGTTGCAGCGCGTCCGGGACCTCGTGGCTCGGTGGAGAGGAAGAGGGGGTCGAGGCGGAGCCTCTGGGCGCAACGACGAGGCGAGGCAGTGGCTATGGCCACGGCGGTGCTCGTCGGCGGCGACGGACGCGTTCGGTCCGGGCGAGACAGATGGAGCAGAGGAGAGAGGGCCGTGGGGGAGAGTGAGCGAAGCGGTCAGCGGGATCGGGACGGCACGCGGGAGTCGCCCACGTCCAGTGCTCGCTCGGCAAGCAGAGGTGGCCGCGACGCGTCGGGCACACGCCTGCCCCTCCTCTGGCGCGGTGGAGAAGACGACAGGAGGCGCCAGGTGGGCTGGGCCAGCGAGCTGGGCCGGCTACAGGTAGGTGGGCCAGGTAGTCTTTCTCTCTCTCTATCTCTTTTATTTCTGTTTTCTAATTTTCTGCAACTGTTTGGCTTTATTAAAAAAATGCTAAAGCACTTTGTAAAATGCTGCAATAATTTGTGGACACTCTATGGATTATTCTAGTGGCCCACGTTTAATTTCGGCATTATTTGAGCATTTAAATTATTTATAGTGTTTAAATGCCCAAATTCAAATACTTTAAGTTTTAACTCAAAAATCCAGGAATGACCTATAATTATGTTCACCATTTTTGGCAGAGGTTTTCACCTTTATCAGAAGTCATGAACATTTCCAAAGGGCATTCTGGGTCATTGAGAAAATATTTTATTTGGACCTAGTTTGATTTGATCTAGTGCTAGGGTTTGGATCAATCCCCATTTCATGTTTCATGAAATTTAAACATGATGCATAGATGCAATGCCACAAGTTACAAGCAAACTCTAGGGCTGTGACATGGCTCTGCTACACACATGTGAACATGTTGTCCTAGACAAGCATGACCACCTAGTAGTATTATAATAAAACACTACCGAGTTCAGGTTGGGAACCATCATCGAGGATAACGAAGTCCTAACATAAGTCATGACTAGTTGTTATGAAGGAACTCCTTCTCCTTGAACAAATCAATCAGTGGCTTGGTGTGCTAGGGATACATATGGAATGAAGGTTGCGAGCCTGTCAAACCATAGCATACTTCGCACATGCATGACTGACTTGGGATGGTACCAGAGGAAGCAAAAACAAACTTTCTCGAATTCACGGCGGCAACTTGCTTCAGATGCACATGAACCAGAGTAAGTCACCTCTTTCATCCAACATATTCTTCATGAACATGCACGAAGATAATGCTTACAAAAGTTTCCAATGCTAGATTTAATGTTCCACATGGATCATGGGAGAGACAAGATGTTGCTGATGGGCTCAACAGCAACTCATCGGAATTTCCATATCACTGGACTTCCACCATCATGTGAACACGGTGATAGCATTGGTCAGACCAAAAGATGTAATGGTGTATGCTTGAGGGATCAACCACGAGTAAGTCAACATTATGAACATCGTTGGTTCTGATTTGACTTGACGATAGCCCATACTCAAGTCAAAGTTTTGACAAGGCAATAGATCCAACAACTGGTCACGAGGACCAAATGATGGAGATATCATCTTTCTTCAACACATACACACACACACAAGTATATCCCTTAGTGATGAACTAAGTCGTACAAGCTTTCATCTTCCAACTCTCAAAGTTGTTGTTTAGCTTAACCAACTAGGTCAGGGGTATCCAACACAAATTCTTGGAGAATGGCTGGTTTAGAGGAAAACCAACTTGATCACGAGCTCAACATAACAGTCAGGGGACAACCTGGTAATACTTCCGAGAACATATTCGGAAATCACGAACCACCGTTATGATACTAAGCTCGAGAACAATCTTGCTTTTGAGGGCAAGATGATATGATCAAATGAGCGAGGACTTGACAAGATCCTAACTCATCAATCGAAGTGTGCACCAGGAAAATGGACTAGGTGGCACGATCAACCTTAGGGTGATGATTCAATAATCAACACGCTAAGAATGAGAATATTGTCCATGAACTACCAAGCAACACGGTTGCTAGGAGTATAAATTTCACACATCATGGTTCACTTGTCGGCATTCCGGTTGCAACAACACGGGACCGAGGAATGAACGATGATGGCGATAGTATCACTGCATCAAGAATTCATAAGAGAATGTGCAATTCTCATGACGTTCCTAACATAAAGTGGGTCAGACTTCAGGATAGAACAGAATCAAAAGCTTGATTGCATTTGATCTGCGGATTACAACTGCTTTGACCCAATCCTGGATATGGATGAGGTACTGGAGTTTGTTTCTCCCAGTCATTCCAGAATAGAATGGCTTGACAGACCACAAGAATAATAGGCATCGATGACGAATGCACGACTACTCCTGACTATTAATTGACAGACAGGGGTCAGAATACAACTAAAGAGGGACAACTCAAAGGAACATATGTTTTTCTGAGTTGTCGATGCATAGACTAGTATGTCGAGCGAAGCTCAACATTTCTTCCGGATAACCCATGCGGAAAGGGTAGAACTGGCAGATTCACAATTATGAATGGAGAACTCCTCAAGAGTACTCTAATTGTGATCCTTCGGTTCAGCGAGGAACTTCTGCCATAGGCGGTTTACAGTATTTGGAAGAAGGAAATACCACGGACCTCGAGGACTATCACAAAATTACTAATATCCTAAAGGAACTAGCAAACACTATTAACAGGAGGTAAGTAGGGTGAATCTCGGGTTCAAGAACCCAAGGAATAGAATACCTACTATTAAACGGCATCACAGGATGCTTTCGAGAATAATGGCAAGAATCATCACACCGGAACAAAAACATGGCTAGATTACTAGGTGACTCCCTAAAACACCTAGGTTCATAATAATAGCTCCAACATATATGCCGAGGCAACAAAGTACCTCAACTCACCGATCAGTGTGGTTAATCTGGCCCAAAGGGACATCAAGATGAGAGGAAGGGATTTTGCAAATTCTTCAGATTGTTTTAGAAACCTGGGATGACTTGGATAGCATAACGGCTGTAAATGCTCCAAATGATTTGAGACATCCTGCAAAATAGTGGCATGACCACTCAACATCACAATATCAAGGTTCTGAGACCAGCTATGAACATACGGAAGTAGTAGGAACTGAACTGAGATTTGAAACTATCAATTCTATAAGTCTATGGATTAGTAATACGTCATCCTAATAGATAGATGAGAAGCCTAGTTCTTAAACCTCGTAGAAGAGAAGAGGATGACTCAGATCAGAAGGCCATGAGGTATAAGGAGTAAAAAGAGCCTTACGTTCCCTTCCACAACCAATTCCCTTATATAACTAAAGCATTTCTAGACCCGACTTCGACCAGTTTGGCTTGGTAATCCTACAGGCAGTCAGGCTCTGATACCAAAGCTATCAGGACCCCGATTCCAAGTCACATCGGTCTAGCCGGTAACACCTCATATCACTTTGCGGCCTCACGACGGTATTCCCACGGGTGTCGCCTTACCATGGCCCGGGAACGTTTGCGCCTTTTGTCTCACGTATATCATAGTGTCGCTAGCATCCATATGACAGAGAACCTGGGCCGACATAGCTAGTCGTGAACCCAAAGCGGCACTAACCCATGGGGACAGGCATACATGAATCAACTTCGAGCATGTCGGTCAGCAGCGTGTGAATCCGGGCTGTACCACTAGGCCAACAGGACTCCGGGAACCCGGGCTGTAGCTGGCTAGGCAGGACTCCGAATGTCACCGCGTGACATTTCCTCGAAGGACAGACACAGGAACGAAGTGAAACACATGCCGCCACCAAGCGCCCCGAGCAAGAGTGTTGGGCTAGGAGGACTCCGTGAACCGGGCAGAAGCGGACTACTATGGCTCAAGGAAGCACTAGACTACATTTCCCCATAAGAGAGGCTGCCAAGGATAAACAACTAGATTGTCGGATCCCACACATACCAAGCATTTTAAACATACACACAATATGCTCGATATGTGTGAATACAACATGGCATCACAACATAACTCTACGACTCAGGTATTTATTCATTAGGCTCCGAGGAGCGAGATATTACAAACATGGGTCTCATGACCCAACATTCAGAGCATACAAGTCAAAGCACAAGCGAAAGCTTAACATGTCTGAGTACAGACATCTACAAAGGAAAAAGGCTGAGAAGCCTGACTATCCACCAGATCCTGCCGAGGGCACAAGATCGTAGCTGAGGTAACAAGCTAAACGTCTAAGTCCACGCGGAACTACTAGTGAGACTGAAGTCTCTCTGTAAAACATAAAATAGACAAACGTGAGTACAAATGCACCCACCAAGACTTACATCAGAGCTAACTACATATGCATCATTATCAAAAAGGGGTGGTGGGGTTTAACTGTAGCAAGCCAGCTTTGACTCAGTGGCTATCCCGAACTACGATCGCAAGTAACTCTTTTGAGGTGGCACTGCGAGTCCACATATTCAACATTTCAATACACCACTATGGATCCGCTTCGTCTCCCTACGAGAGCGCCATCCATAGCACTCACACTTATCTTGCGCGCTTTAGAGTATCCACTTTCACTTGTCTATGAACTGCACAGCAACCCGAAGTCCTTTACATGACACGGCTATTCAAATAGATGATGTTAACCCTGCAGGGTGTACTTCTTCACACACTCTCGCCACTTACCACCATGTACACGCTATGTATCTCGCAACCTTCAAGCGGAAGCTCGGCGAGGGAGTCGGCCACGACCGACTAACCACACAAGTCTCTAGTCCAGGTTTATCGCCTATTCGGGTTCCATCCGCGAGGAGATCCGCCGGGTGTCGCCACGGCCCCAAACGATGAGAGCAGGGTTCCCGAGGCACCAAACAAAGGCCCCAGTACACGGGCCTCGTGTCTCTACCGCAACATAGCCCACCCCTAGGGTCAGCGCTACGCACGCCCCCAACACATATCCTACAAACACCAGAAACTAGTTGCAACTCCTGGACAGAGATCAGGTTGATTAATAAGTCGAGAGGGGCACTTAAGCATTCCAATGCGTGGTAGTAATTGTTCATGGATCACAAACACAGAACTCAGTTCCTGAGGACGGCTGTAATGAGACAACTCACCATGTACTCCTACATGGCCTCTCACCGCTACCTTTACCAAATCGTGTTCACACACTTAGCTCTCAAAAGTAGGACATGTTCACACACCTCTGATTCATCCCGGCTGAATCAGACCTGACACAACTCTAAGCAATAGCAGGCATGACAAACAAGCATGAATGAGTAGGCACATCAGGGCTCAAACAACTCCCACTCATGCTAGTGGGTTTCATCTATTTACTGTGGCAATGACAGGTCATGCAGAGGATAAAGGGGTTCAGCTACCGTAGCAAGTAACAGATGAATCGTTGTTGTCCTAATGAAGTAAAAGAGAGCAGGAGCGAGAGAGTGGGATTGTATCGGAATGAACAAGGGGGTTTTGCTTGCCTGGCACTTCTGAAGATAGTATAGTTCTTCATCGGTGTCATTGATCACGTCATCGGAAACATCGTCGACTGAGAGGGGACGGTTACCGGCAAACAGAGAAGGACACCATCAATGCAATGCAACAATATGATGCATGAATGTGACATGTCAATATGAGTGTGTGATAGGTCTAATGCAACTTGAGACAGAAAGGTTTGAGTCCATTTGAACCAAGGATTCAAATGATCACCCAAAATAATAAGTGATATAAGTGCATTAGCTTGTTTCACCTAAACAGCAAGGATAAAGTGTTCTGACATGCATGAAAGTAGTACAGATGGAAAGATTGGATTTTTCTGATCATTTTTCATATATAAATCTTTGCATTTGGAGTTACAGATTAATTTCTATGAATTTTAGAAGTTTTGGCTAATTTCTGGAATTTCCTGTATAAGAATAAATCCAGAAAAGGGCATTACTGCGTCAGCCTGACATCATCATGATGTCAGCAGGTCAACGGGGCATGGACCGGGTCAAACTGACCAATGGGTCCCGCATGTCAGTAGTTATTTAAACTAACTAAATTTAGTTATTGTTAACCTAAGTTAATTAGCAGAACAGGCCCCACTTGTCATAGACTCAGGAGGAAGTCAACCTGGGCCCACCCAGTCAAGGTCAACGGGTCAAACTCGCCGGACTTGGTCCACGGCTCGTCGCCGGTGAAACCCGAGACGGCGGAGGGGGTCAGAATTTGCCCACGGTCGACCAAATCGACCGCGGTTTGGTCCTACGCGTAGCTGGGGCTCGCGCGCATCTAGTAGGCCAAGCGGGAGGAGCTGGGGTGGTCTGACTCGACGGCGGCGAGCACGAATGCGGCGGCCGGAGTTCGGGTCTCGGAGGTTTCGGTGTTGCGAAGCACGGTAGGAGCAGCTGGAGGGGGTTTTGGGCTTCTGGCGTTGCGCTGAGCACGGCTATGTGCTCGGTTGCAGCTCTATGTGACAGTGGCCATGGCGGCGACATGGCCGGCGGAGCCGAGCTCTCGGGCTCGATGGGAACGGCGGTTAGAGAGGGAAATAGAGCACGGGGAGAAGGGGAAAAGGCGGCGAAGCTCACATGGATTCCAATGGAGGGATCAGCAGGCTCAGGGAGGCACCGTGGACGACGGATGGGCGCCGGCAATCTCGGTTGCCCGAGGTAGAAGACGACCGCAGTGCCGATGTTCGGCGGCGTTTGGAGTCGCGTGAGTCAACAGGGAGGCGTAGGCGACGGTGGCGGAGCTCCTAGGCATGTCGGAGAGGCGAGGGGGAGGCGGTGGCCGCGGTGGTGCACGTCGGCGACGGCGGGCGCGTTCGGGTGGTGCGAGGGAGAGAGCCAGAGGAGGGGAGGAGGTCCAGCGAGAGAGGGGAGAGGTGCAGAGGGTCCGGGGGTGTCGTGGCGTTCACAGCCGCGTAGGGGAAGCGGCGGGAAGTAGGAGGTGGCGCGGCGCGTGACTTCGCGCGCCGGGCACGCGCCCTTGCCTACTGGCGCGAGGAGGAAGGCGACAGAGGGTTTGCGGTGGTGGGCTGGGCTAGTTGGCTGGGCTGCCAGCTGGGCCGGCTAGGTGGTCCGCGCAGGTGATGCCAGGTAAAAGGATTTTCATTTGTTTCTGTTTTATTTTTATTTCTGTAGGTTTGTTGCATTTCTAAAAATACTTAGGCAACTCCAAAAATCACCAAACTGCACATGGCCACTACTTGGAATATATCCAGCATGGAACATTTTAGTTTGGGGTTATTTGAGCATTTGAAATATTTTATATAACTTAAATGCCCAAACTCAAATAACTAAAGATTTAATCAAGTGACCTTAGAGTGACCTAGAAATTTGTGCAATACTTTTGATAGTGGTTTAAGACCAAGGCAGGGGTGATGAACATTTTAGAAGGGCATTTCAGGTTCATTGAAAATGTTTTTATGTTGAACCTATTTGATTTGATCTGGTGCTAGGGTTTGATCAATCCCCATTTCAAGTTTCAAAATAATTTAAACATGATGCAACAGACAAGTGCTAGCCTAGTGCAAGGTAAGGCTAGGAATGTGACATGGACTGTACGTGGAGAGGCTGACAGCTAGGTCCACGGACGCAGCAAGGAAGTGCCTCCTTATTATGCGGAAAATAATGATTCCTCCACCTGACAGCTGGGACCCACCGGATGGGCCACTGTATTTCGTGAAAAAAAACGTTTCCCCCTGACTGTTGGGACCCACCAGCTACATCTTCGCACGCAAGGAAGTGCGTCCGGGCAAAAAAACAAAACGATTCGCCCCGGATCGCTGGGACCCACCAGCTACATCTTTGCACGGAAGGAAGTGCCCGATACGGGACCCACCTGGTCGAAGCGCACGTGGCGTTGTCATTCTGGTCGGAACGGTATGCGCACATACCGGTCGATGTAGAGGCACGCACGCGTGTCGTAGATGTAGAGGCGCACGTGTCGAGATGTAGAGGCGCACGTGTCGTAGTAGAGGCGCGCACGTAGCATGTACACGCATATACAGCGGCGAGGTGCAAGAAAGAAAATACGCCACGCATATACATACGGGCAGGGTCTCAACGCCTACTCACGATACGCACATGGCTGGGTCGGAACGGAGAAACAGCGTTGTCGCCGTGTTCATGGGGAGCCAACCGCTGGGTCGGAACGGAATGTGTGTCGTGTTCATCGAGGGGGCTTGGACGGAACAGCGATGGAAACGAGGCTCGCGCATCGCTGGCGGAGGAAACGGCCTTGTGTTCGACCGCCACGCTCAAACGGGGTCCTGTTGATCGGAGGGGCTGGCGCATCGCAAAACGGAGGAAACGGACCTCCTACGGTCGAAACGGGGTCCCGTTGATCGGGAGGGTGTGGCGCATCGCAAAATGGAGGAAACGGACCTCCTACGGTTGAAACAGGGTCCTGTTGATCGGGAGGGTGTGGCGCATCGCAAAATGCATTTAAACGGACTTGTGTTGGAGCGCCACTGGTCGAAAAGGGGAGGGTGTGGCATCGCAAAACGGACTCCATGGGATACTGTTCATCTCCACCGTCGACCTCCTCCAGCCTCCACGGGCTACCGCCGACCTCCTCCACCTCCACGGGCTCCTGCTCATCCAGCCTCCACCGCGCTACTCCACCGCCACTGCTCAACCACCCCTCTCCACGGGCACCCCTCCACCATCTACTGCTCATCCAGCCCTCCACACCACGGGTCCCGCTCAACCACCCTCCACGGCCACCCCTCCACCGCCTATTGTTCATCCAGCCTCCACACCAAGGGTTCCTGTTCATCCAGAGGCAACGCCACCGCCACTCGCTCATCCAACCCCCCGCAACACTCACTGCTCATCCAAGAGCCAGCATCGATCGGCTTCGCTTAGCAGCAGAGCGGCGAATCGCCCATCGGGTTCGCTTAACACCATCGATCGATCGCCGGGTTCGATGAACGCCAGAGCTCGCAAAGGTAATCGCCGGGTTCGATTAGAGCCAACGCCGCACACACGCCACAGCGTCGAGAGAAACGCGATCGATCGCTCCACCCCGACCTCCCACCGTAACCGCAACTCCCGAAATTTTCCTCCCTCGCTTCTAACCACGGTTTTTCCGCCATGGACGGCCCAAAGAATGTCATGCAGCTGCGTCTCCGCCCGCCCAGACGAAAAGCCCATTTTCTATAATGATTTTTGTCATAGAAGTAGGAGCCCACCACATCTATGATGATACCGGTTTTGTCACAATTATCGCATAGAAGTGTTATATATATGATGAAAAAAAAATTGCTCGCCCAAAATGTCACGGATGTGTCTTTTTTTGTAGTGACAATACCAAATTCCCAATACATATGACAGCACAATAATCGGGATAAAGACCAAGACCAACCTGTGTGATGTAGCATATCAATTACTATTTCCTTTGACCGAAGCCAAGATAAGCCAAGCGATCGACAAAGAAAGGAAGAAAGCAAGCGAAGATTAGCGACTGACAGGAAAGGATGGAAGCTGTCGAGGCAATGAAGCACCCAAAGTTTTTGTGCAGTTCCACCAAAATCGAGCATCCCTGTTGGCACATATATTGAGAGAGTGAGGTTACTGTAATAGTGGACTAGTTGATGAAACATACACTAACAAATAGAAGCACCCTCATTATCTTAATGGGTAAAGTTAGCAACATAGTAGTCTTGCTTAAAGAGAGGTATTAGTTTATTTAATCAGTGCCAATTAGCTCAACTCAACACTCAAAGCATTGCCATTTATCATAGGTTGCAAAACTTTAACGTGCAAAGATAAAGGAGTTTCTCATGACAGTAGCACGATACAAATAGAGATGACAGCAAACTAATATGGATGAAGGCCTTAGGCCCGTACCAACCCGAGAAAAAAAGCTTATTCATGTAGTCCCATAAGAGATGATAAAGCACTCGTTGGAATCACACAATAGTATATATTTTTGTGCACTTCAAATGTATGGTTGAAATCACTCTTGTTTACCAGTGCTGGGATTATATTGAAAGATTATCAAGAACTTCCAGCAGAGTTAAAGCACTGGTTGGGATACAGTTCATTGTATTGTCTTGTGTAGTTCCACTAAAATGTATGATTGGCACAACATGATCTGTTTGCACAAGTAGGAACAAGGTGAAACCTTCATTAGCTTAGTGAGAAAGGATAGGAAGACATTAGCATATTACTCAAACAGTAGCATCAAATTCATGATGGACAATACGCAAAACATTGCCTCATTGAACCAATGGCAATAAATTGACATGCAAAACAATAGCACTATTATGTCATGACACTAATAATATTCCTCCCTGCTCCACCACATGATTCACCTCCATAGACAAACATACACACGCACATGATTCAGCATAGGGTCCTACTAAAGATTTGTTTAACTCCAACAGAAAATTAGGCAAGAATAAATTAGTGGTACTTAAGTACTCCTAATTAATTAAGTGAGACAGCAGAAGTGGAAGGGCTCCTCGGAGGATCGTCTCACATGTAAGGTAGTCATTTCCGGAGCCCTTGAATGGCCTCGACTGAGGCCTCTTGCTTCAGCAAGATCGCCTTGGCACTGTTTATTCTTCTTCTTCTTCCTCTTCATGCTCTGTTTGTCTTTCTCCTCACCAGTTGGTGAAACCAAGTACATAATTGGCCTTCTAATTCAGAATTGGTTTTTTCAGTGAGGGAGTACAAGTGTACTAGTAAAAACAGCATTATTTTCTCATGGCAGTCGGAAAATAGAGATGAACACATGCATTAAATATCATTCTTACCTAAAGGAAGGTTATGGCGCCAATATGGATGATGAGGATTGGAACATAGATCTCCCTTTGTGAAGTTCCACCAAAATGAACCAACTGTTCCATTCTGACATTCTAGTTAAACAATTCAAAAGTCACTTCTTTTAAGAAGAGTTTTGTGCAAATGCACCAAAGGTCACAACAACAACTGTGTGAATTGATATCCTGTTTGCACAAAAAGGCACAAAGGAAACAAATCGAGTCTCAAACAATTACAGGCAAAAACATTTGGCTAAACTTGTCATGGCTTATAACAGTGGCATGGCTTCATTTTACCAGGACATTAGATTAAGAACAGCTAGGACATTGGGTGCACCAAAGAATCCAAAGACCATGTAATGTAAACAGGGGGCATAAAGTGGTGATTCATAGTTTGTTGCCCCGAGAAACAAACATCCAAGAAACATATCTGGGTTGGTCCCATTTTTGTTCACTCTAGCCACCTACTCCTATGTGTGGATAGAAAATCTAGTCCTGATCATACCACTGTGTACAGCGTTACCCCTATATTTCCCTTTTCGACCAAGAGACCGGTTGGATGACCAGTCTGTACTACTTTCACCCCCTTTCCTTCCTGTTTGTACCAAGTCCGATGTACATACTAAATTCCCCCACCCCCACTTTATTTCTTGTTTGAACCAAGTACAAGATTCGACTCCATGAAGTAGCTTTACCTCTAACAATAGAAGAAAAAAATATGTGACGTTGGACCATCCGATCAAGAGGGGCTGAGAGGTAGAAAATGATGCACATGCAGCGAGGTAGCGAGCTGGGGAAGTAGAGCTAAGGCGGTTTCGAACGAAGATATACCTGAAGGTCGTCAGGATGTGGATAGGTGGGCGGCGAGAGGCCGGATCCGCCCACAGGCAACGACGAAGGGATCGGAGGACCTCCCGCGCCGGCGCTCGGCCAGAGATAATGGTGCGGCCGGCAGTGGGTCTCCTCCCTCGCTGTCGACGACGGCCTAAACGCTGCCCCTCCTCTCCTTCACCGGCGGAGGGGGATATGTCTGGATCTGTAACCAGCGGTGAGGATAGAAAGCCAATGTTTTTTGAAGGGAGAAAGACAGTGTTACTACCCCTATCTTGTTTAGATCTGGAGAGGATGAGAGTGTGTGAATAGAGCAGCCCTAGCAAGCAAGCGCGGAGGCTCCGGCCTATATATAAGTAGTGGGGTAGTTTTCCTTTTTCACTCCATCAAAACAATCGTTTAAAATTGTGTACTACTACATGCCAGGTCGCGGGTTTTTTTAGTTGTTGATTGTTTTTTGAGATAGCTACCCGCTTGTTCCAAGTGGTGTTACAGTGTGCCAGGTCGCACTTTGTATTGTTCAAGTCTGGTACTACAAGTCCCTCCATTAAATGAACAACCACCCCCTCGAAAAGTTGTGAACAAGCCCACGGCTAAAATTAGCGGAAACGTGGGTTGCCCCAACATGCACTATTATTTATATTTTCTACTCCCTCCATTCCTAAATATAAGTCTTTTTTATTAGCCACACCTAAGACAAGAATTTTCTTTTATTAGCAGTGAACCCCACATGTCATAGACACAAAAATTGTGGCAAGATTCCCTTAGGCAAGCCAAACTGTGTCTAACAATTTGAGCAACTCAAGTTAGGCAAGTGTGGCAAGTGTGGGAAAAATAATGTGGCAACATAAGACAAACATAGTCACAATCCAAACAGCCCCGTAATTTTTTGTGACATGCATGAAAATTTGGTTAGTTAAATTATAGTCAAAATTTGGCAAGGTGCATCAAATCAACACATGCAAGTATCAAAAGGAAAGTCACGGCATGCATGCATGCGTTGTACTCCCTCCATTTCCAAATATAAGTCTTTTTAGAGATTGCAACAAGTGACTACATACGAAACAGAATATGTCTACTCCTACATACGAAGTAGCCCATTTGAAATGTGTAAAAAGACTTTTATCGAGTGTAGTGCTTTGATGTGTCGCGTCAACTCGTACAAGACCAAGAAATTTGATTACTACGACGCCCTCTCCCTTGCGACGAGCTCCGGTGTTTTATCGCACTTGCCTTTGGCTGCATAACAAGTGGGCCAACCACCGTTGGGCCCACCTGTCATAGACGCAAAGGCAGGAGCAGTAAGTAGAAGCTTTACTACGCTATCTCTCCCGCACGAGGTGGAAGGACATGCAGCAGTGGATTCGATACTATAGAAGTAGGAGTAACATCATTGTTCGTCTTCTCGAAGAGGCGAAGAGCCAAGCGCAAACCGAACCTGGTAGTTGCGAACGCTCGCGTGGTGCAGTTCCTTGGAGTACTAGCCAGGCTCTTGCATGAGACAAAATTGCTATTGTTTAACAATTAAACTCCATTATCCATTGGTTGATACTCATTCTGCATAGGTCCACGTGCTTAGCACCATTTCCTCCTGGGGTCACCAATGTTTATTTGCTAATTATTAGCATTCCATGCAATGAACTAGCCATTGCAAGTCATTAAAAGCATGCACACCTCTCATCTCTTATTGGTTGATACGTATGTCAAGAAACAAGAAACAAGGTAGAAATTAATGCACCGCGCCTAAGTGTTTTGGGACTATTTGGTTTTCGTAAGATGACTTACACACCTAGACGGAGGGAGTAGTATAGACATGTAAACCGGAAAGGAGTATTTGCTTTTCTAGAGATTTCAACAAGTGACTAGACTATACCGTGCAAGACTTCTCCCTTCCGGTTTATAGGGCTCAAATCTCAAATCTCATGAACCAAGGCATTTTATGATTGGATGAATGTATCAGATCTCGTGACTTTACAAAACTACCCTAATTAAACTCATGCATTAATTACGTAGTTCTCTCATTTTCCTCTCCGCTTGGTCGCGGTGCACAATATTGAGCACTCCTATATGACTAGCCGCTCTATCTACATGTGGGACATTTCAAAGCATCCGGCCCGCGTGCCATCCACCAAATCACAGCGAGGTGCTACAATGAGACTCACTTGTCACCCCGGTGTGGCTGTCATGACCATCATATCACAAAACCCACACCTTTACCAAAGCGGTGGTAAGGTGGCCTCCAAGTTGGACTGGACGAAGCAACGATCATTTCATTGAACGCTCGCTCAAGCCCTTTCTTCCCTTTCTTGAAGAAAACCTCACCTGTGCTACTCACTTCGCCATTTTTCTTCTCTACCGATGAAGGAAAGGTGGGCGAATCGTTATGCTGCTATATTTTCATTCCAATAATCTTCTTTTTGCGAAGCACCGACCGATTCTCACATCCTATTCTTTTTTCATTTTCATTGCGATTGTGGTTTCCTTTCGATTGCTTTTTGTTTGTCAGTTCATTGAAGTATCCTGGAACACTAGGCAAAGAGTTGCCGACGGACAACCCACTGGAGACAGCGATCTCCAGGAAGCGAGCACCGACCAACGAGTTGACCATGTTGGCGGGCCAACCCATGGAGACGAAGAACTCCAAGAAACAAGCACTGGCCAAAGAGTTGAGGACGTTGGCGGACGAACTCCTCAAAGAAAGTTGGAAGAACAGCAAGGGCCCCATCGTGCCTACCCCAGGAACTCTGATTGCCACCTATGTGAGGCTCAAGACCAAGTTTGAGGAGATAGTCGCCGTTGAGAAGCATTATTCCCCTCGCAAGGTGATGGCCCCCATCGAGGACGAGGAGATGGCCCCCGGAGGGATGAGATCCCCTGGTGAGCTGCACAAGCTAAAAAACTAATGGCTTATTACCATAGTTGTGGTTTTTGATTATTTGCAATGTGCTTGCTTTTTGATTATTTGCAGTGCGCTTGCTAATATGTTAGGGTTGTGCAGGTGCCGGTGGTTGTCCTTGATGATTCCGATGTCGTGGCCCGTCCTGTTGGCATCGCCCGGAGATCGATTCCAATGCCGCTGTCCATCCTGTGGACAACCCCAGAAATTGATTACGATGTCGCGGTCAGTCCTGTGTACATCGCCCCAGAAATCGATTCCCATGCCGTTGTCCGTGCTGTGGTCATTGCCCAAGAGATCGATGACAAGAAATAGTTGGTCGCGCTAATCCTTCAGGGTAGTTTGCATTGCCCTGTGTTTAATTACTAGAACGATGCGTGTTATCAAACCATCTTAGGGCTAGTGCACTGTCTTGTGTGGGCGGATCTTGCTACTTTTGATAGTGAATCATGCGATGAATCATGCGAACCCTCTCCGAGTTATGGAAATAGATGTATCCTCACCAGCTTTTGATGTAATATATGGCATGCTTAGATGTAATTTTGAACTGTTTATCATATCAGCAGGGCTTGTTTGATGATTCTTGGTGTTAGTAGGCTAGCTACTGTGCGAGCTATAGTACTTGCAAAACACTCACTGAAGAGAAACGTGGGGCTGATGAGCTCGTGGTACGCTTATACTTATCCCTCGTCGATCGACCAATAGCCCTAGCTCCTAAAATTGTAGGCTTAGTGATCGATCAGACAATAGTCGACATACATTCAGGCCTCATTTGGTTCATAGGGTAGGAAAATAGTAGCAAAAGTACAGAGAACGTGCAACACAAAATCATAGCAGTGCAGAGACGTACTCCCTCCGTTCCAAAATAGATGACCTAGGCGGGCTAGTTTGGTCTAGTGGGTTTCAGTGATATGACGTGGTACAGTGCCGTCCAGTCTTCGCGTGTGGTAGCAGTATTGCGGGTACAGTAAGTTTTCTTGAAGAAGCAGAATTCAACGAAGTCATGATGGTTCCTTCGTCCGAACAACTTACAGTGGGAAAGGTTGGGCCTGCGACACGATCGGGGTAGACCAGGATAATTTTGTGCATGGCGGGTGGACCAGGATGGTCGACGTCCCAGATGTCGGCGAATGAAAGTATTCTTTCCGATATAGAGGATGAGCAACGAGTATTCATTGTTTATTTTTGATGAAAGCTATTGTCTCCACTGTTACTCCTTGACTTTGTCAATGCCTCTCTCTCCACATAAGCGGGACTACTTGCTATGCATGCAAAGTGGGCAGTCAAGCGTCTTAAGGGGCCAGGCGGTGAGAGCGGGCTCGAAGCGGCCGGACTCCAGCATGGCCCACCTCACATTATCACCGTATATTTCTTGAGTCCGTCTTGCGGCGGGCGGCGATCTCTTCTCCTCCCCGCTTTCTCTCTTCTCACCGACGCCCACGAGCGATTAGATTTCGCTATCGATGGTTTATTCAATTGCGGTCCCACATGTCGGTGAAATTGCAAGACAACGCGTGTCCTCTCGGTGAGCAGTGTGCGAGCCGGACTGTCGGGTTGCGACGCGTCGAGTCGTAAGTGTGCCGCCTTTTCCTTTAGAACTTGCGGCATAACATTTTCGCGATCGATCGATAGAAATCCAGAACAAAATGACGAGAGCGGTGCTTTCCGCCGTTAGGCGGGCTGGTTCGAGTGATATGACGTACTCTGATGTCGCCCACTTGCTCCATTTTTATGTAAGCAAGAGTTTACACTCTTACGCGGGAGGAGTGCGAAACACCGCGGATCTGATTTTGATCGAGGGATAACTGTTCCCTGCCAAATAATGGAGGATTGTTAGCGATTATAGCATGATAGTTAGGGCATCTCCAGCACTGGCCCACAAATTTACACCGGCATCTGTCCGAGGACACTGATGGATGCCATCCGATGCAGCCCGCATACCTTTCGACAACTATATGAACTAACCGGACGAAATTCATGCAAACAAAGCAAACTTCAAATTGACCGGATGAAATTCATTACATTTCGAGAACATTTCCTATAAACTGGATGAAATTCATTACATATGTCGCACAAACCATACTAAAACCTACTGTAAACCTAATCTAAACGATCGCCGGGCCCCGACCACCATGTCCGGCCATGAACCCGAGAAAGCAGGCCATTGCCTTTGCCTCCTCCTTATCCGCCTCGATAACCTCCTCCTCCGGAGCACAAGGTTATGAAGATTTCCGCCTCCACGTCGCCATCAAGCGGCTAATCGGCCGCCGATTTTTATCCCACCAAGCTTGGCGTTGACTGAGTGGAGGAGCGGTGGCCTTCCTAGGACCAGAGCGGTGGCGACCTACCGTGTACTACTCTTCCTCGCTGCCGGCTGCGCCCGCGCATGCGCACCGGCTTCGTGGTCGTGGCGGCGGAGGGCGGCCGGGGGGGAGCCGGCGATCTCCTTCGTTTGCTCCTGCGACAGTACATCGAAGAGAGCTTTGGAGCGTGCCCGGAGCGGAGCCGCCAATGTTTGTACCGCAACCGGAGCTGCTGCTCTAGGCACACCATTACATTTCTTGCCCTGATCATCATATGGAGGCTTATCTCTTCTATTGCATGCTGGGAGGCGGACGCAGATGATGCCATGGGCACCGAACCAAGCCTTCAGTTGTGCACACACTGGGAGGCTACGGTTGGCACCAGAAACCTTCATCGAGGTGACCGCAACAACAACCGCCAGGGCATGCTGACAAGAGCCACAGATCCACGTGCACACGAGGGTAGATGTTAGGACCAACCTGCTCATACATCAAGAGAATTCGTCGTTAAAGAAGTATAACTACTTAGAACAAATTTTAAAGCATACATGTTGGTTCAACATGATAACATGGACCTGCAAAACACTAAGCATGCCATAAAGGAAATCCCACAAAATGCAGTTTCACAAGTATAATTTATAAAGACCTCGTAACCCCAACAAAGTATTTCTCGCCGACCTAATTAATTTTCTTTGCTAGGCCAGGTTTGGTACAAA
Source organism: Aegilops longissima (assembly GCA_021605205.1). Classification (NCBI taxonomy): domain Eukaryota; kingdom Viridiplantae; phylum Streptophyta; class Magnoliopsida; order Poales; family Poaceae; genus Aegilops; species Aegilops longissima. The sequence continues at coordinate 77,639,688 of CM038676.1, read as the reverse complement.
CAAATCTCCGGTGGATACAAACAACCCGAAAGAGCTTCCGTTCATAGCAGATTGAATAAAAACACATTCAGTCTGAGGTTTCTGAACATACTAGCACTGAAAATTCACAACTGAAACAAACAAACTGTCAAGGACCGCAATTGAGACCGAAGGGCACTCACCGGTGGGTGCATTTTGCAGTTGAAGTAGGCCAGACACCGAAGAACTACCTGGCGAAGTTCTCGCCCACGCACACCACGCGGCGGTTTCTAGTATATGACTCATTGACTCTACACCCATCTAGCAACTTGCTGGAACAACTCAAGAGATGCAAGGATGTTCCCTCCAATCCAAACACCGCAGTCAAATTACAAATATGTCAGACATACCAATTAACATCTAAAAGATGAATCTCAGCACTACCGCCTGCCCACACCCATTCACACAACACACATTTTCTAGCGGTGCACCCTTCCCTATGGACACAATAAGCTTTACAGTTTTACTCATGGCGATCAGTAAGCTTTCAGCCAGTTTTATACCGATTTTAGGGCAACAACATAAAGCGACTCACGTAATGAAAACCGGAAAAAAAAATTAATGTCCAGTGGCAACAAAATCAATCATTCAAACTGCTCTGCTGCTAACGGGGTCCTAAGAAGAAGTAGGAAGGGCAAAGATGTTTTTTCCTCTCATGGTACCTCACTGGTTCCATTCCACATGGTCGCAGCAACACATACACAGGTGCAGCCCTACAATGATGCACAAGTAGTATATATACAAAAGTTTAGCCACTTTGACTTCTTGTAAGAGTCTTAAAACTCTAAACTAACCTACTGAAAACAGATACCCTTGCAAAGACATAACAAGTTGATTTCTGTGCACTGATTTTCATTCCCATCAATTCCCTAACTGGGCTTGGAAGGTGATGCAGATGTATAACATAGCATTTCAATTCCCAAAGAGTTCCTTTCTTTTTATTCCACATGCTTGTGGAAATAGAAGCTACAGCGATGTGCAGGCATACAGGGCAAGATCAGTTAATCACTTTGCCTTTCTTACAGTCTTAATTAACCTACTGAATGTGCAAAAACTAAACACGATGTTAATGCTCTTGCTATATATGACACAACAATAGTCACTAGATCAAGGAACACAAAAGAAAGACCATGTCACACCCAAACAGAACCAAATGCGCCTCCTACAAACCAACCTGTGGTATGCCCTCATCCCTTGAAAGCATTTTTCCTTTCAGAAAAAAATGCAAACACACACTGTCGAGGACAGAAGCGAGACGGAAGGGCACTCACCGTTGGGTGCCTTTTTGAGTTGAAGTAGGCCTCACACTGATGGACTCGATAGTGATGTTCTCCCCTGCGAACACAAAATCGCTGTAACTGGTATATGACTTGACATTCATGTGGCAATTATGATAAAACACCTGAAAAAGTAAGATATTAATTAATTTCAGCAGCTGATCCGTAAATCATAAGTCACATCACTACTTGATTACAAATCCAATTTCCTAGAAGTGCATATTGTAGTAGTCATCTGCTTCACCTAATGAACCGAAGCTCCTGCCGAGTTCAGGCGCTACAATAGTTCCAGTCTTCTTCTCTGCATATCCCCTGATTGTTTTCTTGAGAATGCACACTCTACCAGCGCATGGTGGTCCTTCAACAAGTGCCCACCCAACACGAACCCAGCATCAATTAGATTGTTCTTGTCACATATACCACATTTGTTTAAATTCTGGAGAACGCATCCTCCCAAGACACCAGCACGCATGACAGTTTCACCTTTTTCGGTAATATCTCCTTGTAAGCAGTGGCATTATCACAGGAGCGTCTGCACCACAAGGATGCCAGTAATACAGTGTTAGGGGCTAGGATTCTGCCCTGCCTAGGGCGTAGGCTATACGGGAAGGAGGGAGGTGGGTGAGGGCTGGAGCGCGGCGGCCGGCGGTGAGGCGCCGTCCTTGCGGGTTGGCGGCGGCGGCGCAAGCAGGAGGCGGCTAGGGTTTAGGGTTCCGGCTCCTCTGGGAGCCGGGCAATAGAATAGTCTTATTGCTTAATTCTCAAAATAGTCTTACAACTTGTATATATAACCATAATCTGAAAATAAACCTAAGATAACTTGGGCCTAAGCTCGCCTGGTGGGCCTCTGGCGGCCATAGACCTGGCCAATCATAACATCTCTCCCGCTGCGCAAACAGCTCGTCCTCGAGCTGAAAGTCGGGTAGTGCTGGAACTCCTCGCTGCTCCCAAGTAGCGTCCTCCTCTGTAGTCCAGCTCATGAATCAACACGCATCAGAGCCTCGGCGCAGCTGGGCCTGCAGCGCCTTCTCCAGTGCACGGCGAGACGGCCGGTCCGAGGCCGGCGGAAGGGTTGGCGGTGCCGCGGGTGGATCACCGCGGAATGGCTTGAGAAGCCCGACATGGAAGAATCATGGATGCGCGCACCGACCGGAAGCTGAAGACGGTACGCCACTTTCCCAATGTGTTCCAGGATAGCAAAGGGACCGGCATAGCGAGGACCGAGTTTCTTCCTCGCTGCAGGTCCAACGATCGCGTGAAGCGGTGAAGTAGACGCAGCCAGACCCAATCTCCCACCGCGAACTCCGCCTCGCGATGGTGGCCATCATAGTATCATTTGGCCAACTGCTGGGCTCGGAGGAGTCGTTGCTGTACCTCGCGAAAGCATCTCATCACGGCTCCTCGAAGAGCCCGGCTGCCTCGGTCCGTGCGAGGCGAATCAACCAGCAGGGTCGGCGGGGGCGGCCGACCATAAACCACCTCAAAAGGCGTAGTACGGCGGCGGAGTGATAAGAGGTATTGTAGCAGATACTCCGCCACGTGAGCCAGTCCACCCATGCGCGAGGGCGATCACCGTAACACAACGCAAATACATGGCAATCACCTTGTTAACGATCTCGCATCGCCGTCCGTCCGAGGGTGGAAGGCGGTGCTCAGCGGAGCTTCACGCCCGCCACCGAAAAGGTCGCGCCATACATGGTTCGTGAACACGGGATCCCAATCACTGACGATCGAAGAAGGGAACCCGTGGAGACGGACAATGCCATCGAAGAAGGCCCGTGCGACAGATGCCGCTGAATATGGATGGCCAAGGGCGATGAAATGAGCATACTTGGAGAAGCGGTCGACCACTGTGAGAATGACGGATTTGCCGCCCACCTTGGGAAGGCCCTCGATGAAATCCATGGAGATGTCCGCCCAAACCTGAGATGGGACCTCCAAGGGCTGAAGCATGCCAGCTGGCCGCAGTGTCTCCGTTTTGTAGCGCTGGCACGTCACACAAGACTGTACCCAGTCACGGACCAGGGCACGATCACCTGGAATGTAGAAGTCGGCGCGGAGACAATGGAGCGTCTTCTGCACTCCCTCATGGCCCGCCGAGTGGGCGAGACGCAGCACCTTCGGACGAAGATCGTCGTGCGCCGGAACGAAGATGCGGCGCCCGTGGAGAAGCAGGCCGTCGGCTAGTCGCCACGGCTCCTCCAGCTCGCCCGCCGCCAGCTGCTGCTGCAAGAGGAGGGCATCGGCCGCGCCGCGTGCCGCGCGCGGATGTCGGCGAGAGGGCAAACAAGGGCCCGTGATGATGCGAAGGCCGCCCCTCGCCGCACTGCCGTCCACATCGGCGCCACGCCGGGACAGGCGCCGGCGACGGTGTTAAGCGACCGGTCGGTACTGACGGTGAAATCAAAGCCAAATAGTTTATCGATCCACTGTGCCGAGGGACCATCGAGCCTCGATCTAGCATGAACTTGAGCCTGTAGTGATCCGTGCGGATCCGGAAGGAACGACCCCAAAGATAGGGCCGCTAGTGGCGTACTGCCTGCACCAACCCGATGAGCTCACGCTCATAAGCCGCCAACTTAAGATGGCGTGCAGCAAAGGGGCGGCTGAAGAAGGCGAGGGGTCCATCGCCCTGATGCAGGACCGCACCAAAGCCCGCACCGGAGGCGTCGCAGTCGACGGTGAAGGGGAGGTCGAAATCCGGCATCTGTAGTACGGGTCCCGTCATGAGGGCCCCCCTTGAGGGCCTCGAATGCTGAAGTGGCCTCCTCATCCCAAGAGAAGGCGTTGCGACGGAGAAGGCGCGTGAGTGGGGCTGCGATTAGGCCAAACTCCCGGATGAACTTCCGGTAGTACCCCGCAAGGCCAAGGAACCCGCGAAGAGCCCGCGGAGACTGCGGGATCGGCCAGGCGGCGATGGCCGCCACCTTGTCGGCGTCCATGGCCACACCTCGGCCGAGATGACGTGGCGAGGTAAGCGAATCAAGGTGTCCCAAACGAGCACTTCGAAGCGCTTAAGATGAAGATGATGCGCCCGAAGATCGTTGAAGACGATGGCCACATGCTGGAGGTGCTCTGCCCAAGAGGCGTTGTAGATAAGAATGTCATCAAAGAAAACGAGCACAAACTGATGTAAGTAGGGCCGGAGGACATCGTTCATCAAGGCCTGGAATGTCGCCGGGGCGTTGGAGAGGCCAAAGGGCATCACCAAGAACTCGAAGTGGCCATGATGAGTCCGGAACGCCGTCTTGGCGATGTCGTCGGGATGCATGCGCACCTGATGATACCCCGACCAGAGGTCCAGTTTGGTGAAGAAGCGCGCCCCATGTAGCTCATCCAGGAGTTCATCGACCACCGGAATAGGAAACTTATCCTTAAGTGTGAGAGCATTAAGGGCGCGGTAGTCGATGCAGAAGCACCAAGTGCCGTCCGACTTGCGAACGAGGAGGACCGGCGCCGTAAAGGGTGATGTCGATATCCGGATAATGCCCGCGGCAAGCATGAGTGCGCATTGCTGCTCCAACTCGTCCTTCTGCAACTGAGGGTACCGGTAGGGCCGCACCGCCACCGGAGCCGAGCCCGACAGGAGATGAATACGGTGGTCGTAGTCCCGGGCCGGCGGAAGGCCCTGGGGTTCCGCAAAAAGATCACCGTGCTGCTGCAGGAGGTTATCCAGCAGCGGATGCTCGGCCTCTGTGGTAGCCGTGGCGAGCTGGAGTGGGGGTGACGTCGGGGTGCCCCCAACGCCCTCCCATCGGATGCGGCGGCCAAGGCGCCAGAAGGTCATCGTCAGGGTGTCGAAGCCCCAAAGGATGGGACCGAGAGTCCGCAAAAAGTCGACGCCGAGGATGAAGTCGAAGCAGCCCAAATCGATACCGGCACAAGTGATGGTGAAGTGCTCGTCGCCGATAGTAATGGGAACATCCCGAGCGAGCCCATGGCAGCGGAGGCGGTCGCCATTAGCGATGGTGACGCGCATCTGCTCCCCGCTTGTGGGTTGTAGTGCAAATGGCCGCATAGTAGTCTCCGGTAGGAAGTTATGTGTAGAACCCGTGTCCAAAAGAGCGACCAGAGTCTCGCGATCGTGGCCGGGATAAGCATAGTCCGCTCGTTGCGGATGCCGGCCAATGCGTGAAGGGAGACGACAAGGGCCGTAGCCGGCGCGGGTGCGGGTGCCGGCGCGACCTCGGCGGCGGCTGGGTCGCCGAGACCCTCATCGGTGACAACGTCCTCCGTCTCGTCGACTATCTCCAAGTAGAAGAGGCGCGGGCAGACATGACCCGAGGCATAGGGCGCATCACAGTTAAAGCACATCCCCAGGCGGCGGCGCTCGAGCTGCTCGGCCTGCGAAAGGCGCCGGAAGGGTCGCGTCACGGACGGGTGGTCGCCGGCAAGACGGCTGAAGAAGCTGGAGCAGTCGGCGGTGGTCGTGGAGGCACTCGGCTCCCCCGAGGCGCTGCGGGCCGTGGTAAGGCCTGGGCACGCTGCTCGAACGCCCGAGCGTAGTACATGGCCGTCTGCAGGTCCTGGGGCCCCTTCATCTCGACGTCCACGCGGATGTGGTCGGGAAGGCCGCCGACGAAGAGCTCAGCCCGCTGTAGTGCCGTCACCCCCGGTGCGTGACACGCCAGAGCCTGGAATCGGTCGGCGAAATCCTGGACCGTGGAGGTGAAGGGTAGGCGGCCCAGCTCGGACAAGCGGCTGCCGCGCCGTGGTGGTCTGAAGCGAAGGAGACACAGCTCGCGGAAACGATCCCAGGGGGGCATGCCGCCCTCATCCTGCTCGAGGGCGTAGTACCATGTCTGGCGGCACCCCGAAGGTGGTATGACGCGAGCTGCGCGCCGGACGCAGTGTCGCTGCCCGGAAGAACTGGTCGCCTTGGTTTAACCATTAAGAGGGTCCTCAAGCCATTGTACGTGGCGAAGTCGATCCGGGCGAAGCGAGGTGGTGTCGGGGTCGACGCGCCAATGGCCACCGGTTCGTCGATGCGGAGAGCCGAGGACGGCGCGCCGTGCTGCAGCGTGGACACCGACGGGTCTCCGGCCTCCGTGTAGACCGGCGGTGGCGACGTGTCGGTGAGCCATGCCGGAATCGGAGAGGGCGACGGCGGGAACCGCACGTGCTGGATCGGGAGCCCCCCGGTAGGGCCCTGACTCAGGCCGGTGCTAGGCGGTGGCGATGGCGTGGGGGCCGGTGCAGCCGGCGCGGAGGGGGCAGTCGCGGGCGGACCGCCACGGGGCGGGGCGCGCGCGCCGGTGCCGCTGCCGCTGGTGCGGCTGCAGTGGGCCAGGCCGGCGCCGGGCGGCCGCTGTTGAGCGTCGGGTAGCCGCCGGCGAGTGCTGCGGGCACCGAGTACCACGGGAGCGCCGGTGGCCCGGAGGGCGCGGGCGGCGGTGGCGGTCCGTATGGGCTGGCTAGGAAGAGCCGGATGCCCTGGACCGCGACGACCAAGTCGTTGAGGACCCCTGCCATGGCCTCCGGGGTATAGTGGGCCGGCAGGGTGGAGGTAGATGGCGGCGGAGTGGTGGCGGGGGCCGGCGACAGGCCTGTGGACGCGCCGGGGAGGAGGTCCAGCGGCGCCGATGGGAGGGCCAGCGGCCCCGTGACGAGCGGCGATGACGCGGCGGGGGTGGTGGCCAAAGGCAGCGAAGGCGATGGTGGTGGTGACGACATAGTAGAACCTGAGCTGGATGATACCAAGGTGTTAGGAGCTAGGGTTCTGCCCTGCCTAGGGCGTAGGCTATATAGGAAGGAGGGAGGTGGGCGAGGGCTAGAGCGCGGCGGCCGGCGGCGAGGCGCCGTCCTTGCGGGTTGGCGGCGGCGGCGCAAGCAGGAGGCGGCTAGGGTTTAGGGTTCCGGCTCCTCTGGGAGCCGGGCAATAGAATAGTCTTATTGCTTAATTCTCAAAATAGTCTTACAACTTGTATATATAACCATAATCTGAAAATAAACCTAAGATAACTTGGGCCTAAGCCTGCCCAGTGGGCCTACGGCGGCCATAGACCTGGCCGGTCATAACATACAGTCAACGGATAATTTAGGCATGATTTACATCTTCGTCCACCATGGTCCCTGCAGGTCGTCCCGGCACATTGATTGTTCTGAATCCTGCCGGTGCGAACAAGCTGCTGGACGCGCAAGCGTGGTCTGGCTGCCGCACCGGCAAGGTATCACCAACATCAGCAACGCTGAACTCGGCTACTGCGTCCACCGGCCTCCGGGAAGGTCCGGTGGCACCCTCAGGCGCCACCCCGTCGGTGTCGGCCAAGCCAACAGGGATTTCTCCCGATCCCGGCCTCTACCTCAGGCACTTCGGAGCTCGCCACCAAACCGACCACCACCCTGCGCCAACACGGACACGAAGCTTCTCACGCTGTCTCACCACGGCACCGCGAAGATTGTCGTGGAATTGTCACGGCAGATGTCCTTAGTGTTAGGACTTAGTCGCGAGGCCAACGCATCTATGTGGTAGCTTGAGAGGGGTTGAGCGGGACGAGAGACGCGAGGTTTTACCCAGGTTCGGCCCCTCACGGTGGAGGTAAAAGCCTACGTCCTGCTTCATTGATATTGGTGATGATGATCATGGTTACAAGAGTGCTCTAACTCGAGAGCTATTGTCTAAACCTAACTTGTCCAACTTGTGGAACTTGTCCCTTTGGGGAGCCCTGCCCCTCCTTATATATGTTGGAGGGGCGGGTTACATGTAGAGTCCTATTAGGATTAGGACTAGTCTATCGCTAATACAAACCGGATACAAGTCCGGTCTTAGCTCCTTATAAGATAATATTCCTCCTGCCCTTTCCTCTTAAACCGCCCACCATTAAACATGAACCGGTCTTCGGTCTTGGGCCTTGTCATCTGTCTCCCCAGCACGCGGATCACCAAAGTGAGTCATAATAACCAGGTGGGTTGCTTGTAAACCGCCAGTTAAGGCGGGTCGCCAGTAACTCGCCAAGTGACAGCGTGGTCTTCAGATAATCCGCCAAGTCCGGCCGGGTTAACTTCCGGCCGGTTTACACCGCGGGGTATATCCCCGACATTAGCCCCCAAGTTTAGCTTGGATTTATTCATGGTAAACTTATGCTGCAAAATGAACACAATAACAAATTTGACAGGTTATGCTCCGGTTTAAGAATTTTTGTAAACCGGTACCTGATCATTCTTAAGTCCTTGTTATTCCTCCTTCTGGGAAATCCGGGTCAACAGACCAGCTTCATAATCAATTTGCCGACATTGGCTTGTCACCGAGAAATATTGTGAAGAATAAATCCTTTGACTCAGCTCCGCCGGTTTAAGAAATACGGATCTGAAAATACTTATCTGATATTCAGCCGGTTTGAAGATGTAAAACTTGCTGGTTTATCATTGCCAAACTGCCGGGTTATAAAAACTGATAATTCCGGGTTATGATTGTTGCCAACGCCGGGTTAATCTGGTTTGCTCAAAACTGAGAATTTTGAAAATATTTCTCCTTATGTGCATATTACCCGTAGCCCCCAAGTCTTGAGCAGAAAAAAGTGATTGCTTAAGACTTGCTTCAATATAAATACTGCCACTATTGAAGAAATCCATGTTGTTCATCCCAAATACTTAGTAAAAACTGAATACTCCATATTATGTAGCCCCCAAGTGCGGGTTGTCATGCTTGCAGAACACAGGACTTGTATTTTCCTGATGCTCATAAAAACTTCAACCAGTGTAGCCTCCAAGGGCCGGGTCATTATGCAATAATGAGCAGGAACTTTGTACATATAATCATGTAAACTTTGAATAGCAACGGTGTAGCCCCCAAGGGCCGGGTCAGTAAGATAATATTGAGCTGGGACTTTGATATATACTTCAACAAAAATAACCTCATATGATGTAACCCCCATCATGGGGCTTGAATCCATGTCCACAAGGTTTAAGAGCCTTGTGCTTAACCAACTGAGCAGTAGACCTTTCAACGATAAATAAAAATTTGTGTACCTTGAATTGTTTACAGAAGCAATTGGTAGCCTCCAAGGGCCGGCTCATTATAATGTGATGAGTCGGGTCTTCAATAATATGAGCAAAAAATGACTTTGCATTAGCCCCCAAGTGTCATGGTGCATGCTTGCAGCGACATGAGACTTGCATATTTGATGTAATCTCAATTTGAATAATGTAGCCCCCAAGTGCTGGGCCGTAAGCCTGCAGCGACTCGGGACTATTCCCTCCATTATAGAATAAATCATACCCATTGATAAAATAATAGCCATTACGCTGAAGCGACTTTGAAAACCTCAATCATAATATTGGTTATTGATAACCATAATAAAAATCCAGCCATGTTGGCTATTCGAATAATATAATCCAATGATTTATAAGCGCATGATTCCAATGGCGCAATCCAAATATGTACTGGCGACTTATAGTCCAAAGCCAGGCTGGGTTAACAAACACCGGTTTACTCCATAATAAGATGGCAACATAAAATCAAACCGGGCAAATAGTCTCCGGATTAGGATTTGACCGTGTTCCGCCAATTTGTAATTGACAGTTTGAACCGGATTAATAATGTCGGTTTGAAAACACAACAAAAGAAATAATTTAAAAGAGAACAAAATTCAAGCAAAGGCAAATATAAAACCATTGCAAATGAGGCTTTGAGCCGATCAAGAGGCATTACCATGGTCGGACACGACCAAGCCCCCAAAAGGCGTAGCTATGGTTCGAAAGTTAGCCAGTCCCCAAATGATGCATTGGCATTACGCCGATCAAGAGGTGTAGCGATGGTTCGGGTTCACCAAAGCCCCAAGTGATGCTTTGTGGCACTAGGCCGATCAAGAGGCGTGACTATGGTTCAGACGTGACCACAAGTCCCAAGTGATGCTTGTGGCTTTTACGCCTACCAAATGGCGTTGCTATGGTTCGGACACGACCAAGGCCCCAAAGTGATACTGTGGCATTGCGCCGATCAAGAGGTGTGACTATGGTTCGTACATGACCAAGCCCCCAAGTGATCAATAATATGATAAGCCAACAAGGCATGATACCCATGTTTGAACCGCGCATCATGGCAGCAGGTCCTCTTTGGCATCCTTTAACTTTTGCAAGAGATAAATCCTTCTTGAACCGGATTTTGAACCGGATATTGAGAGCTTCAAAGCTTTGTGGAGACATCTTTCCCTTGAACCGGATGTTAAACCGAATCTTCATTTCAGCCAGAAATTTTCCGACGGCCTTTAGACTCGAACTTGCGAAGTTAATTCCTTTTGAACCGGACATTGTTAAACCGGATTTGAGAGCTAAAGAGCTTTTGTGAGAGAACAGATTTCCCTTGAACCGGATTGTAAACCGGATATTTGAAAGCTTCAGTGAGACCGACTTTCCTTTAGCGGATTTTAAACCGAATCCTTCGATGACCGGATCTTCTTCATTGAGCCGGATTTTGTAACTATCATACACTTTCTAAACCGGAAATTTTCTGACGGCCTTTAAACTTTCATCAATATAACAGTAGCCTCCGGACCGGGTTATCCTTCCTCCATCGTCCCGGGTTCTTTAAATTTGCTGAAACGGCAATATTTGCTGAGTCATGTCATCGTAGCCCCGAGTCTCAAGGTGACTCGAGGAGTTGGCTTGAAACTCTCCATATTTGACCGTGATATAAACCGGCATAACTTGTATATCATTGGTGTTGATAGCACAATGTGAATCCACAGAAGGTTGAGGTGACTACGGCGGGTTATAAATTATCCCGTATGAGCCGTGTCAGCAACTCGGCCAATGGTTCCTTCCAACTAGCGATTTGAAGTTAACCAAATTGTGGTGGCGGCGACTTGTGCGCCTGCCCATTGAACCATCCAGTGCAGACGGCGGCTGGTAATATATGATAAATTGCCTCCAATTTGTTGGAAGAGAAACCGGGCTTCACAAGTAGTGACTTGCTCGTACTCAATGAACAGCTCACGCAGACAGGCGCGGCCCGGTGTGTTGATGTAGACCAGGCCGCGAGAGACGGACGGTAAAGACGACCGTAACATCAGAGGCGGCATAGACAGATGAACCGGCCGTGGCGTTGTAAGCCGGTGTCGAACGGGCAAGTTGTCCTCCTTATTGTAAGCCGGCATGGTCGCGAGAGACGGCCACGGCATTGTAAACCGGCGCGGTCGCGAGAGACAGCCACGGCATTGTAAACCGGCGCGGTCGCGAGAGACGGCCACGGCATTGTAAACCGGCGCGGTCGCGAGAGACGGCCACGGCATTGTAAACCGGTGCGGGAGTCCGTTGAGTAACGAGGACCACCTGTGCCAAAAGATGCTGGCGCGCCTCCACCTCCGCGGTATAATATCACTTTTTGTCATAAATATTTGCCCTGCATAAACAATATTGCAGACCAAGGCAAAGATAAACTTGTTTTTTTGACAAAAAACAACATGTGATAACAAAACAAACTTGGATGGATATCACCTGATTTGTTCGGACGACGGATGATCCGTTTATCGCGATAGAGATGGCTCGGGCAGACCAGCGACCCAATATAGTTCTGGCGGCTCAGGCAGACCGGCCACTTAATATAACCCCGCGGCTTAAAGCGGCAAGGGTGGTTCAATGCGGCTCCGGCGGGTTAATATATATTAAGTTGCACGGGCGGCGACTTGCGCATACATGTTCCATCAGTAAGCGGGCGCAGACGCCGGTGTGTGTGATGGTGCTGACTCACACTTCATAGGCACAACATGGCACCACCTTTGCTAATTGATCCGAACGACAGATGATCCGCGCAGATGTTTCACGCAGACGGCATTTGATGTGACTTTTCTGCTCATATGGACTCTGCAGTAGTCCGGCTTGAAGTGGAAATGAGGCCGCAGTGATGCACCAGTCCGCTCAGAGACGGGGCGGCCGGGCGGCTTGACGCAAGGTGATTCTCCGGCGGTGGCTGATTTTGCGCCAAAAGTTGTTGAATGGCTCGAGCAGAGGAGAATCAAGCATGGCGGCTCTTGTTATGGAGGCGACTCAGGAGTCAGCAGACAGGGGCGCGGCCAGCTATGGTGCAACAGGACCAGCGGGAGGCCAGTGAACGGGCGGCGATCTTGTGGCGAGGCCGCAGCAAGGCGGCTCCGCAGCGCAGGCGCGCCGGCGGAGGCTATCGGCTCACCGTGAGGGCCATGTGAGGGCAGCTCATACCAAAAGTGGAATGGCGACTCAGCGGCAAGCGGTCTTGGCGGTTCAACGGCAGATCACGTACAGCAGCAGAGTCCAGGCCGTGATGATGATCTCGCAGCAGCACTTGATTTCTTCCCCTTCGGATGGATGCAGTAGTCAAGGAAAAAGATATCTGATATGGTAGTAGTATTGAAGTAGTACTAGCCCTTTTCCCAAAAAAGAACGGTTGATGATGGATGGCATAGTACTAGTTTAAGTAGTACTAGTCTGAAACTTTTGATTTGGACTTGATTGGACCGTAAGTAAATGATTGCTCCATCGTGCGCTGGCTCCGCCGTATCAAACTGTAATTGAACAGCGAGATATTTTGAACCGGTCTCGGTTTCGCCGGATTGCACGATCGTTCCGGCGGAAATCAACTTTACTCGGACCGGCGGATCAATAGGTCACGCGCGATAGTGCGCACGGAACCCTAGCTTCTGTTGATCTCAAATCATGTACTACCGGCTCCAAACTTAATCATGTTCCTGATCACAAAATAACAAATTTTGCCGGTTCTTTCTCATCCGGCGAAATCACGAGCTCGTCGATCCCTAGATGAGATCCCTTCAAGAACTCAACACCACCATGCGCTAGCCCCACGGTGGGCGCCAACTGTCGTGGAATTGTCACGGCAGATGTCCTTAGTGTTAGGACTTAGTCGCGAGGCCAACGCATCTATGTGGTAGCTTGAGAGGGGTTGAGCGGGACGAGAGACACGAGGTTTTACCCAGGTTCGGCCCCTCACGGTGGAGGTAAAAGCCTACGTCCTGCTTCATTGATATTGGTGATGATGATCATGGTTACAAGAGTGCTCTAACTCGAGAGCTATTGTCTAAACCTAACTTGTCCAACTTGTGGAACTTGTCCCTTTAGAGCCCTGCCCTCCTTATATATGTTGGAGGGCGGGTTACATGTAGAGTCCTATTAGGATTAGGACTAGTCTATCGCTAATACAAACCGGATACAAGTCCAGGTCTTAGCTCCTTATAAGATAATATTCCTCCTGCCCTTTCCTCTTAAACCGGCCCACCATTAAACATGAACCGGTCTTCTGGGTCTTGGGCCTTGTCATCTGTCTGTCCCGCACGCCGGATCACCAGTGAGTCATAATAACCAGGTGGGTTGCTTGTAAACCGCCAGGTTAAGGCGGGTCGCCAGTAACTCGCCAAGTGACAGCGTGGTCTTCAGATAATCCGCCAAGTCCGGCCGGGTTAACTTCCGGCCGGTTTACACCGCGGGGTATATCCCCGACAAAGATGGTCTGCACAACGAAGAAGAGGAGCCGGGACTAGGGCAGCAGCACCGTCGGAGTAGGGGAGGGCCCCACCACCGTCCACGACGGTAGCCGACCGGACGCCATAGCAGGAGCCTGCCGGGCCGGGCCCTCAAAGGCCCGGACAGCTCCCGCCTCCGCGCAGCAGCTGGCACACCGTCGGTGTCGCTGTCTCAGTACAAGCCGCTCCCCTGCCTCCCCATACAGAGGGCGTCACGGTCGTGCCGGAGCCGACCCGCAAGGACCCAGAAGGGACCCTACGGGCCCAGATCTGGGGCGGGGACATGCCACCGACCGACCAGCACTACCGGACCGCCCCGCCGCCAAGAAGCGGCACCACCACAGCGAGCGCCGCCGGCCTCCGCACCAGGGCGCCGGACCGCCACCGGCCGAGCATCACCGCCGCCTCCCCCCACCCCGAGAAAGAGGAGCGCGCCCGGTTAGGGAACGGCCCGCAGCCGCCGACACCACCCGCCGATCCGGGCGAACGCGCCGCGGCGGCGCGGGCGAGAGGGGAGGCGGAGGACGGAGAAGGGCGGACGAGGCGGAAGGAGGTCGGCGCCGCCCGCCGCCTCCCGGAAGACGGCGGAGGCAGCGGATGGGGAGGAGGAGAGAGCGCCAGCCGGGCAGGCGGCGGCTGCGAGAGGGGGAGCGGGGTGAAAGTGCGGGCGCCGCGGTGGGCGGGCGGCGGCGAAAGGGTTTAGGTTCCCCAGGCGGGGAATTTAAGCGGGAGCGAGGCGGATTCCAGTACCAGTGTGCTTTTGGGCTGGCTACTTGGATGGTACATATCTGCAAGTAATGAGAAACAAATTGTTTGGAAATACTATATAACACCATAACATAAATCTCATCAGCAGGTAGCAGCCACAGACGATAACATAATCATCAAGACTGAAACAGCAACAGTGGTTTAGCATTCATTTGCTGATGAAAACGTTAAAAAAAAAACAGAATTGGTGGTATTCATCAGAAGTTAGGACACAATCCGATCCCCCCACGACCAACTATAACTCGTAGTTGATGGAGTACAGAATCCACTGTCATTCAGTTGTGATACGTCAGGCTGGCTAAATGTGCATCGTCATCAACCAAACTTAGGAGAATGAACTTATCAAATAAATCCCTCAGGCACAGATGCAAACTAAAATAGAGTTGGGTGATCTTTTACCGCATCTCTGAACAAACCACCCAAGATGAAACGGAGGCCAACATTTCAACAGCCGGCGTTGCTTTTTGCCTTATCTGAACCACCCAAAAACTATGTACCATTTCAGTATACACACACACAAAAAAAAAAAAAGATTAGTAACCTCGAAAACGTAAAAAAAAAGGCCAATAAACATGGGAGGTAGGAAAAACAGGTCAACTTACTTAGAGCAACTCTAGCAGACCCCGCATCCGGCCGGCCCGCAAAACGTGTTTGCAGTTTGCGGAAAAACGCCTTTGCGGGGTAGCGCGGACGGCCGCAGTTGCAGACCCCGCATAAAGCACCCGTAAAAAAGGATATTCGCGGAATATGCTCTTTTATGGGTCGGCTTTGCAAGGTCTGATCTGGCGCAGCTCCTCCCGGCCCAGAAGACCTAAATTTGCACCTTAATTTGATCCAACATAATGCATTTCTTTGCTTTTTCAACAACATTGGATACATAAGACATCAGCAAATCTTTGCTAGAATAGCAAGACCAAAGAAAACAAGAACCACAAGTATGCATTTTAGAAGATTTCTAACTTCCATAACTGCTCCCACTAGTTGAAGCAATATCTTCTCCATGCACTCATTGTTGATCTGCGGATTCTTGATCTTGCATTCTTCATTCTTCATTCTTCATTTTTGGTTCAAAAGAAGTAGACGTTGTTTCCCCTCTAGTTGCAAATGCAGCCGCATCATTACCTTGGATTCTACTAAGGAGCGCACGGACGTCTATTAAGTTTTTTTCTATCAATAAATCAATGTATTCGCCTTCCCAAAACCAAAATGAGCATCCATCTCCCTACACACATGAGGAATGAGCATGTTCGAAATGAGCTACCGCAATTGAACCAAAGAATGAGCTATCAAAATGAGCTACTGCACGTGCACTTACCCCGTCGTTTTCGCATTCGAAGAACACCCATCTGGGGTGCTTCGGCGTGCCCGAAGTTAGCCGCAGCACCATCCGCGTCGCAGTCGCCGTGATCTTATGAGCGGCATCGGCGAAACCACGAAAGGCTGCTGAAAGCGCCGAGCCCGATGGACGGCCGAACGAATCCATGCCCGCAAACCGTCGGCGGCGGCGGGAGGACGAACCCTGCATGCGGTGATGCGCCCTTGCCGGGGCTGTGGGAGATGCTCCCCGGCCATTCCATCGCTTGGCGCAGCCACCGGCGGCCGTAAAAGCCAAATCCGGCGGCCCGCGATGAAGGGCCGCAGATACGCAAATCCGGCGGCATGCCGACGGGGGGAGGGGGGGGGGGGCTCGTGCGTGTGGCGGCCTTTCGGCGTGCTCCCACCGGCTGCTTTCGCCGGAATCTTGGGCAGCGGCCCGGCGGCGGGGCGAGGGGAGGTGGTTGGTGGGGAAAGCGCAGGCTGAAATGTCCCCCCACCAACCGCTTCCATTTATATGCAGGGCACCGCAGCGCCGAGGGGGAAACCCGTGTATTCACGGGTTGGGGCCGAGATTTTGCCGCGCCCCGCAAAAAAATTGCGTGCCGGGATGGGATGCGGGGTCTGATCGGGCAGGTTTTCTCACCCCGGCCCGCATTTTGGCGGTTATTTTGCGGGTCGGGGCAGGATGCGGGGTCTGCTAGAGATGCTCTTAGAAGGAGACCTATCATGATGCAAGCCTAAACATTTCTCTAGGAACGGTAGTGTCCAACTGCAAATGATAGGTTAGATGCTAGTTGGTGAATTAAGAGAGAAACTATTTTAACTGGTACAATCAAAACATTCATAAAGAAGGTTGAAGCCTTTTCAGAAATTGTCCCTAAAAAGGTTTAAATTTTTGAACATTCATTTTGTATGCATCCTAAAATCTTCTGGATCCACTATGAGATTGAATTTGATAACTGTGAACCAAAACATAACCATGGTTAAAAGTGACAATTAGATCAAATATGGATGAGGCAAGCAGTGCAGCCAATTCACAGTATGACGTTTCTCTCAGTAGAGCACAAAATCAAGAACCAAAACTTCAGTTACCTATGAAGCAATTCTTTCATATCTGACCTACCAAACCTATGACACGTAGTGCCTACACTTGTCGCGTAAGTGCTCCAAACTGAGCCAATGCTCAGCCTCTCATGGTCCTTCAACAACTGTGTACACGTTGCGTATGGGACTTTGAAGTAGGAGCACACCTGCTGTAGCATGGTCTGCCTTAAATATGTAGTTTGAAAGCCCGCAGAATTCCACTAAAAATCAGCCACAGTGGATCTTTTCTCCATTTTGGTAAGACTACAGAATTGAAGACTGAAGACTGTTTTTCGAATTCTACAGTATAGAGAGCAAACTAAACTAAACAGGAGATTGGCCTAAAATAACTATGATGCTATAAATTTGATGAGTTAAAAAAATTAGGGGAAGGGCTAGAGATGCTCTTACCAATTGAAGTGGGGGATAGTAGTTCAAGTATAGTTCAAAATTATTTAATGCATACAAGTTTATAAGGTCACTTAGGACACATTTTCATAGCCGTTCAAAGGCCACCATTTCATAATTGTTCCAATACCAATAATATGTAGCCGATCTAAGGCAACTCATCCGAGTTGAAGTTATGTGATATTCTCAGAACAATTGGACAGAGATTGAAGGCTTCCAGTCCCCTGGTAAAACTGACAGCAGCTTTGTGCACATGGGAGAAATGTTGCCATGCTGCTCTTCTGATAAATCATACTCTATACTTACCGCTTAACTAACTAAATCTAGGTCACTGCCGATTACAAAAGAAGTTAGGTTACTATAGTAAGCGCTTCTATACTCTAATTCTGGATACTGTTGCTATGCACCGTACCATTTGGAGACCCTAGTGCTAAACTGGTATTGAGATCACATGGCTATTCTCGGTACCATTTCAACAATTACACTGAACCCTGACCAATGCCCTGTCTTTCTGGATGTTGAACTGCACTGAAGCAGAGTGCTCTTTTACCAAGAAACTTTATTCAAAAGAATCCAAAATTCCGGTGACTTTCGTGAGGACCAACATATTTACATTCAGTGAAAAAATAGTGACACCTCAACTCGATCCAAAAGGAAATAAGAGTTTAATTGTTTCGGCCAAATTCCTCAAAAAGTGATTGAATTTCTGTCAAATCCAGAAAACAGAACTGGCCCTTTTCGCTGAACTGGAAACCAAACATCGGTGTTTCCTAAATTTGGCCAAACCAAAGTTTAAGAATCCTTTCGCCTTTCCCCTAAATTTCAACAAAGTACAATAAATAGCAGACATGGTAATTAAAACCTTGATGGAATTGGTCTCACAAACATGGAAGTGCATCTCAAAAATGAGGTACGGATAGGAGAAATAATTGGCACTACTGGAGACTAACATTATTTGTTGCCTATGGGGATATAGCATTAATAAGTCTCAGGTGAATGCTTCATTCTGAATAAAAAAAGGTACGCCATTTCCATTTTCGTAGAAATTGTATTTTGAAGGCAAGAGAAGTGTGCCAACAATAAGCTCACCATGATTTGTGTACGAATTATGTGATGAAACAGGGGAATGCTTTTTTTTACCAAAGTGAGCCATCAAATATATTACTGAATGATGAACATGCCAGCATGATTCTCTGAAATTTATGGCACAGTATAACACAGGGATTAATTATGTCCAGGGAAGGGAGCCAACAGTGCAAGGTATAAGATGGATTCTGCATAAGGAAACGCCCAAAACATTCTAGTAGTTAGAATTGAAGGAACAATCAATGTGAACATGGCATATCTGATGCTTTGCACCATCTCACTGCTGTAGGCTAGCAAATCTACTGACTACTGCATGTGCACATATTTTGTACCTACAAATATGGGTGCATGTTCATTTGATTATGCTAATTTTCTTAATTGACTGCAAAACCATATACATAGAAAACATACCTTGGAAACGGAGTTGGTTCAGTGCATATATGGCACCTGTATATGTTTCCCTCTTTTAGTAATTTTCTCCAGCATATTTGGCATCCCATGTCAGTCGGTAGTTGAGATAACCTCAGTGATTCTTATCTTCGAGCTTATAATATTGAGTCTGTGATGTAATGGAACTATAAGTTAGAGGCGCGCATGTAAACGAAGGCATTGATAGTGTAAGGTGGGTATTTATACCATGGCTTTACTGGGGTCAACAGCTGCCAAAGCTGCAACAGTCCATTCAGTTGCCTGCCGTTGGCCCTGTCCCATATTTCGCAGCTCAATTTGGTAAAACATGCCACTTGTACTGCATATGGGTTACCATAAGCAACCAGTGGATACAAATAAACAAAAGTCATAATTAGATCCAAAATATGGACAGTACCTTGCCACCATGGCCTTCATCTCAGGGATGTTAACATTGATGTGCCATCTGGGTGATGAGGTGTTTTTAAAAGCCAGTGTGCCTGTAGATTTCAATTAATTATGTGTTCTAAGAACTCATCTTGTTGTTGCAAAAGGAAGATCAACTATCATAAAGGGAAGCACAAAATATCATTGCCTGCATAGTGGTCCACCATCACTCCGACAAAAGTAACACGACAGGTTTAGTTCTGGACCATTCACACAATGTATCGCCATCAAATGATTCCGCAAATTCCCCCCAAAACGCCGCAGTTGTGGACTTTCTGCAAAAAAAACGTATTCATTTGAGAATACATTATGTTTCATCGAAGAAACAAATAAAGAAGTATGAAAAAATCACATACTGTCCATCTGTAATGTAAATTTGACGCCTTGACTCATGAACAGAGCCAATAGGAGGTAAAACATATGTTACCCTAGTGATTAGTGCAGCCATGTCTGAAAAATAAAGATAGACATAATGTTAAGAACCGTCATGAATAGCAAGAGAACTAGAAAATAGGGAACTCCGTCGGGTCAGGAACAACTGGTTCGGCCAATGTCTTATGAATGAAGCTAAGCCAATGTCTTATGAATGAAGCTAAGCCAATGTCTTATGAATGAAGCTAATTCTGTACGAATGATCAACTGCTCTGTATTTGTGTCTGACTAAATATTTGGTAGCCTTCAATTGTATAGATGACCACTTCATGGAATGTATCTTTAAACATAGCCATTTTATCCTTTGGTATTGATCCTTCTGCTTTACCCCCCGTGCAAATAAAGGAAATCTAAAGTGTACCCATGGATAGAGCAAATCTTGTGACAGAACAATCAGTACCGTTCTTACTTTGGAATTGACCATGATGAAGTTCAGACCATACAGCTTCAGTGTTCCCATATTGAAACAGTGAACTTGAAATCAAACGTGTCTTTCCAGATTTCTTAACATGGGGCCCTCCATCAGAGGCAACCTAAAGATGGTACACTGGATTATGAAATGAATGGTTATAGATATGCTACCAAAAGTTAAGCAGTATAACCTTTTTTGACAATTAAAGGCTAGTTGATATCAATAAAGAGAGCTAATAGAATGGCAGTGTGTTAATCAATTTCTTCGCTGATTCTATGGTTCCGAATTTGAAAAGAATTCCAACGCCAGCATGTCAAACTATTTTTTCGCACATTCTAATGGAGGGAGAAATAGGATAGACAAATTTGATGGATGACATAATGGAGAAAGAACAAAAGAAGTGTATTAAGGAGGGTGGACGGGGGGAGAAATAGGGTGGCCTCACCTAGTCAGAAGTGCCCGTGTAGAGGTGGAAACTCAACCTGCATCGCCATCATGTGCCGCGCGCCATCAGCGTCAGCTATTCCCCGTCGTCCTGCAGTAGCTTGTGGCCAGAATTTGTGGTTGCAGACCTCCGTGGCCGAGGGGAGGTGAAGGTGCTAGTGGTAGTGTTGGTGGAGGAGGCGGGCAGTCAGCGGCAAACGGGCGTGCTCGAGTGGCGAGGTCGCGGGAGAGGCGGCTGTGGGGCTGCAGTGAGGCAGAGGAAGGACCCGGACTGGGCCCGCGTCGCCCTAGGAGGCGCGGTGGAAGGCGAAGGGGAACACGACGGGGCTGCAAATTTGCCCACCTCCGGCTGTAGGCCGGGTCTTGGACCGACGGACTGCTGGCTTTCATGGCCGCCAGGGGAGAGGTATGAGGTGGAGAGGTCGAAGGAGGGGCGTCGCCGCTCCTGCTGCCGTCCCCCGAGAGGGTTTTTTTTTTTTTTTTGAGAGGAGGAAAGAAACCCAACACTCGAGAAACGTCCCGGTAAAAGTGGCAGAAAAACGGGACATGCGGAAGTTACCCGTTAAGGGGAAACCAACTACCATAAATCTAGGATCGCATCAGGCGATCGGAGGAGGCGACTGGGATCCCTTGCGCGCCGTCGTTGACGCCGCCGGTTCCCTCTCTCTCTCCGTCGGCCGCTCCGGCGGCGGGAGGGAGGGGGAACCCTGGGTCTGTTTGCTAGGTGGGTGTGCGATAGGGTTAGGGTTGAGGGAGACGCTGCCGAGGCCGTTGCGGTGGTGTCGCGTCGGAATAAGTTTCTTCGGGCTCCGTTCACGGTCAGGCGAGGCTTTTGCCTTCTTCTAGGAGCAAGCGGTGTTGGGGATCCCCGAATCTCGTCGAGGTCGCGGGCTATGGTGGTTGGAGGTCCATCGGCACTGGCCGTTTGGATCCTCAGATGGGCGATGGATGCTGGGAGACGAAGACCTTTCTTCTTCCTTATTGGTATGATTTGTTGCTGCTGTTCTTCTCCTTCCTCTGCGCTAATGCTGGTGGGAGATCCTGCTTTGTCCGGGCGGATGGCCCGGCCGCGGTGCTGGACCGGTCGGATGACTCGAGTTCTCTTCCTTTCGGAAGGGACACTTTTCGCGGTACTCAAAGCCAAAGATGGCGACGGCTGTTGCAGGTGTGTTGGATTGATGTCCATGCCCTCTCAGCGCCGGTGTCAAGAAAGGAGGAAGCAGCGTGGCGGCAATTGCACCGTGGTCGAAGATGATGACCTGTTTGCGACTGGTTGCAGATCCTTCTGCTGCAGGGGTCTTCTCTCAAGATTCAGGGATGATGACATAGGGCTCCAGAGATCTTCTTGTGTTATGGTTGTCTTAGGGTACTCTAGGTGTTCATGGTCCTTTGTGTTTGCGTTTCAGTGTGCTTGTAAGAGTCAACTATTTTATACTGATTCGTAATTTAAATGAAGAATTTCTCTAAAAAAAAGATCCCTAGTTACACGCGTTCTCTTACGGTAAATTGTCATTGTAAGTGAAAAAAAATCAAAATTAGGAAAAAAATCATTAGCTTGGCCACTTTAATTCTTTGTTATTTATAATCTCTATTTTTTCGTGTGAACTAGTATAAAATTCGTTCGGCCCTCTCAACTAGTTACAGAAATATGAGCAATATTCAGATCTCTACACACTGTTCTGTTTTTGACTAATTCTATTTCCGCTACATTGTGTGCTTATTTTGATGAATCTATGGATTGTATCGTGGGAGGGGGGTATAAGTCATGGTAAAGTTAGAATACAGTAGGTATAATGCAATAACAAAATTGGAATGGTGCAAGAGCCTAAACTTGGGGATGCCAGAGGCACCCCAAGTTAATATTTAAGGACTCCCAAGCAACTAAGCATGGAGATGCCATGGAAGGCATCCCCTCTTTCTTCTAACGATTATCGGTAATTTTACTTGGAGCTATATTTTTATTCGTCACATATCACGATTTTGCTTGAGTGTCTTGTATTATATGAGTCTTTGCTTGTTTTACATTTTTGATTGTCACAAGCATCCTTGCTGGACACACCTATTTGAGAGAGCCATAATGATATCATCATTTGTTAGAATTGCTCTATGTGCTTCACTTAAATTCTTTGAGCTAGGCAATTGCTCTGTGTGCTTCACTTAAACTTTTTAGAGCGCGGTGGTGATAAATTTTTAAAGAAACTAGATGATGCCTCGCGCGTTGCTGCGGAACATCTTTTGTTAATCAGTTGCTGCATAGATATGTGCAACGTAACAAAATAGTTTATGAGCAAAGGCAAAACAGGAAAAGAATAGCGAGTAACTTTTCTATTTAGCATCCCTTACTTTTGACAAAACTCAAGGGCAACATATAACTTATCAGTAGTTGTACACAAAAAAGTGTGATAATGTATCCATAATTGAGATTTGCAGTAGCAACCAAATGATAAAATGTTAGATTACTAATCAAAATGTTCAAAAAATAGTATGCCTAGAAAACCAATAAACTTTACATTATTATATGGACATTATGGAAACCCCTTGCACTGCTCCAAGTATCCATGAACAGTTCGCTGAATCCATGGAAGATGGAAGTAGGGAAAATCTTGATGTGCAACTCTGTCCAAGATAATAAAACAATTGGCATTTAGTGTGATTTAACTCAAGTACTATAGATAGTGTGACATGCGTAGCGACCTGAACAACCAATGATGTTCCTTTCCATATGAAAAATAAGTAAACTGAGCCAATCAACTGATCCATGCATATATGCAAAAAAAACATGGTGAGTTCAATCAATTAATCTTTAGAAGCTAAAGACAAAAGGAAAAACATAGCTGAATGGATGAGCGAATAGGAGGACTAGGCAGGAAT
The DNA here is from genome assembly GCA_021605205.1 of Aegilops longissima. Lineage (NCBI taxonomy): Eukaryota > Viridiplantae > Streptophyta > Magnoliopsida > Poales > Poaceae > Aegilops > Aegilops longissima. Next base: position 77,616,268 of record CM038676.1, on the reverse strand, counting down.
GTTGTATGTACCAGAATAGGGTGCCATCAGCCACGTTTGAGGCACACTGCAGGGAATTTGTGTTAATAAGAGCAGCAACAGTATGAACAAATATGGAAACAAACTTGCCATCGAGCACAACAACGGTGTTGTAATTTTTGACTCTAATAAATACAATCCAACAGAATCTTATGCCCTCTAAGTAAGTATGAAAATTAACACAATATGCATATGATAAGTCAATGTAAAAATAAAACTCAGATATGGGAGCTTGTGCACCCGTGCGATCAGCAAGAGTTATATGCAACAATGAGAAATCATCAACTTTGCAACACGAAAAACTAATCCTCCCTGCTGACATGACGTTTAGCACCTTTGCACCACGAGTGGTACTTGAAAAAAAGAACAAATAACCTCAGACATATGGGGGAAATAGAGGAGACTGACAATGACGAGCGGACGTTTACTAGATTGGAGATGGCGTTGGGGAAGGCGACTTGAGCAGTTGGCAGAAGAGACACAATGGAAGTCATCACGGAGAGATGTCGCACATGAAACAAATCGGAGGAAGAAGATAGAGGGGGAAAGCGGCTGCAGCTTGCCTTGTAGTCCAGTGCATAATGCTGGTTGCGGTATGGAGGATAATGGAGGCACCCCAGTCCACAAATTGAGGGTGTCTGGAATAATAGAATGGAGAATGAAGTACCGCCAATGGTGCAAGGCACTTGTGTCTAGTCGTCCAGTATAAAGAATTACAATGCAAGGTTACATATTCAATCAAGAAAAATTAAATTCAGATTTAAATTAAGCAAACAAAAATCTAGAATTAGCAACCGAAGGGAACTTGGGTAGATTATGTACCAGTAGGTGCCTCAAATCTCTCTATATGAGGTGATGGTGGAAGACCAATGAACATAACTACTTGGGCGACGTCCGGCAGGCACCACCTGAGAAAAGGCAATTTTGTGATGCAAGCAACAACATGTCATAGGGAATCTGAAGGTAATGGGATGGAGTTGCTGACATGCGGTTGCAATAGGAGTCGTGTTGTAGACAACCACCGTGCTGAAGGACGGTGGTAAATAAGGTGAGGCGCAACACAGACTTTAAACAACAATCCACCAGTTACATGTGGAGATTATGGGGAGAGGAAGTGAAGCGCCATCTCAGGTATTATTAGGAGAGGGAGCGCCAAATGTCAATTACTGGGTAAGTGACAGAGGCTATAGAATTTTTTAAGTTTTTTGAGAAAAAAATAGAGGCTATAGATGTGGGAGGTTGTTCGATAATTCTCAGAAGAAGGTTGTTCCATGGTGATTGGGGAAGATAAAGAGTGTGGGTCAGTGGAAGCACTGGGCTGCAGAGGACTTAAAGTAGTGGGTTGTGTACGTTTTGTGCAGAAGAAAGAAATACAATCAGAATACCAAATACCAAATTTCCCTAATAAAACAAATACCAAATCCTAAAGAAAACAGAGGACAGAACCTGAACTCAGTTTTCGTCATCATAGTCGAATGTTTGACGTCGTCGCCCATGTTCATGAAATTTTATACATGTATACTACAGATATATGTCTATATGTATACTCTTTTTAGATTTTTTTTAAGATGTGGAAAATATATTTTCGCTGAAAAAAAAGAGCAATGGGCATGTTTCGACGAACTATTTTGTGTGCAATTTACTCCCCGTTTAGTGCAACTGTTTAGCATTGATGTGCAACTAGCTGCCAGTCGATGTGCAACTTTTTTCTCTAACCGTGGGCATGCAGGTTTCACCGATGACACCACCCCATACTACTTCCTAATAGTGAAATGTGTAATTTCGTCTGCTGGCCCGATTAACTACCCTAGCCAACTGCCTGGTAGTCTCCGCATTTGTGCAGCCCACACAGTTGCGCATGAGAGACTATCCTATAACAGTGTGCCAACCCGCGGTCCATGTGTGAACAACTATGTCGACCAGGGTATGCAACTCCGCAATTGCGCGTGAGCAACTACCCCATGGTGCATGTGCAACTCCGGTAGCAGTGTGTGTGCAACTATGCGAACAAGAGTGTGCAACTCCATGACCATGCTTGTATGACTATTCTGACGAGAGTGCAACTCCGCGGCCGGGCGTGAGCGCCTGCCCCAGTAGTACGTGTGCGACTATGCGGACGAGGGTGTTGATACGTCTCCAACGTATCTATAATTTTTGATTGCTCCATGCTATATTATCTACTGTTTTGGAAATTATTGGGCTTTATTATCCACTTTTATATTATTTTTGGGACTAACCTATTAACCGGAGGCCCAGCCCAGAATTGTTGTTTTTTTTCCTATTTCAGAGTTTCGTAGAAAAGGAGTATCAAACGGAGTCCAAACGGAATGAAACCTTCGGGAACGTGATTTTTAGGAAGATTATGATCCGGGAGACTTGGACCCTACGTCAAGAAACAAATTAGGAGGCCACGAGGTAGGGGGCACGCCCACCCCCCCGGGCGCGCTCTCCACCCTCGTGGGCCCCCTGTTGCTCCACCGACGTACTCCTTCCTCCTATATATACCTACGTACCCCCAAAACGATTAGATACGGAGCCAAAAACCTAATTCCACCTCCGCAACCTTTTGTACCCACGAGATCCCATCTTGGGGCCTGTTCCGAAGCTCCGCCGGAGGGGGCATCCATCACGGAGGCTTCTACATCATCACCATAGCCTCTACGATGAAGTGTGAGTAGTTTACCTCAGACCTTCGGGTCCATAGTTAGTATCTAGATGGCTTCTTCTCTCTTTTTGGATCTCAATACAATGTTCTCCCCCTCTCTTGTGGAGATCTATTCGATGTAATCTTCTTTTTGCGGTGTGTTTGTTGAGATCGATGAATTGTGGGTTTATGATCAAGATTATCTATGAAGAATATTTGAATCTTCTCTGAATTCTTTTATGTATGATTGGTTATTTTTGCAAGTCTCTTCGAATTATCAGTTTGGTTTGGCCTACTAGATTGATCTTACTTGCAATGGGAGAAGTACTTAGCTTTGGGTTCAATCTTGTGGTGTCCTTTCCGGTGTGATGGGGGCAGCAAAGGAGCGTATTGTATTGTTGCCATCGAGGATAACAAGATGGGGTTTTATCATATTGCATGAACTTATCCCTCTACATCATGTCATCTTGCTTAAGGCGTTACTGTTTTCTGAACTTAATACTCTAGATGCATCTTTGGATAGCGGTCGATGAGTGGAGTAATAGTAGTAGATCTGCCAGAGTCGGTCTACCTCTTGAGCATGATGCTGGATTTACATGAGGAGAGAATGATGCAGTCTTCCAAAGTAGCGTTTGCTTTTTATTATTTCCTTTGCAGCTTTTGAGAACCAAGGTATCAATCCAAGAGGAGGCTACACGCAAGTCCCTCGTAGCTACACAAAAACAATAGCTCAATGCAACCAACGCGATTAGGGGTTGTCAATCCTTCACGGTCACTTACGAGAGTGAGATCTGATAGAGATGATAGATAATATTTTGGTATTTTGATATAGAGATGCAAAGTGAAAAGTAAAAGGCAAAGTAAAAAGCAAAGCAATAATAAAGTGATGAAGATTGATATGATGAGAATAGACCCCGGGGCCATAGGTTTCACTAGTGGCTTCTCTCAAGAGCATAAGTATTCTACGGTGGGTGAACAAATTACTGTTGAGCAATTGACAGAATTGAGCATAGTTATGAGAATATCTAGGTATGATCATGTATATAGGCATCACGTCCGAGACAAGTAGACCGACTCCTGCCTGTATCTACTACTATTACTCCACTCATCGACCGTTGTCTAGCATGCATCTAGAGTATTAAGTTAAAACAGAGTAACGCCTTAAGCAAGATGACATGATGTAGAGGGCTAGTTTCATGCAATATGATAATAAAAAAAACCATCTTGTTATCCTCGATGGCAACAATACAATACGTGCCTTGTTGCCCCTTCTGTCACTGGGAAAGGACACCGCAAGATTGAACCCAAAGCTAAGCACTTCTCCCATGGCAAGAAAAACCAATCTAGTAGGCCAAACCAAACTGATAATTTGAAGAGACTTGCAAAGATAACCAATCATACATAAAAGAATTCAGAGAAGATTCAAATATTATTCATAGATAGACTTGATCATAAATCCACAATTCATCGTTCTCAACAAACACACCGCAAAAAGAAGATTACATCGAATAGATCTCCACGAGAGAGGGGGAGAACATTGTATTGAGATCCAAAAAGAGAGAAGAAGCCATCTAGCTAATAACTATGGACCCGAAGGTCTGAGGTAAACTACTCACACTTCATCGGAGGGGCTATGATGATGTAGAAGCCCTCCGTGATGATGGCCCTCTCCGGCGGAGCTCCGGAACAGGCCCCAAGATGGGATCTCGTATATAGAAAGTTGCGCGGTGGAATTAGGTTTTGGCCCTGCTCGATCGCTTGGGGGCACGAGCTATATATAGGAGGAAGGAGTACGCCGGTGGAGCTCGAGGCCCACGAGGCAGGGGGCGCCTTAGGCGGCGCGCCTCACCTCGTGACCGCCTCTTTGACTCCTTGGAGTAGGTTCCAAGTCTCCGGATCACGCTCGTGAGAAAATCACGCCCCAAGGTTTCATTCTGTTTGACTGCTTGATATTCCGCTTTTCAAACATCAAATAGGCAAAAAACAAGCAATTCGGGTTGGGCCTCCTGTTAGTAGGTTAGTCCCAAAATAATATAAAAGTGGAAAATAAAGCCCAATATAGTCCAAAACAGAGATAATATAGCATGGAGCAATCAAAATTATAGATACGTTGGAGACATATCGCATCCCCAAGCTTAATTCCTGCTCGTCCTCGAGTAGGTAAATGATAAAAGAGAATTTTGATGCGGAGTGCTACTTGGCATAATTTCAATGCAAATCTTCTTAATTGTGGTATGAATATTCAGATTCAAAGATTCAAGACAAAAGTTCATATTGACATAAAAATAATAATACTTCAAGCATACTAAGTAAGCAATTATGTCTTCTCAAAATGACATGGCCAAAGAAAGTTTATCCCTACAAAATCATATAGTTTAGTCATGCTCCATTTTTGTCACACGAGAATGTTCTCATCATGCACAACCTCGATGACAAGCCAAGCAATTGTTTCATACTTTAATAATCTCAAACTCATAAACCTTCACAATATATGAGCGTGAGCCATGGATATAGCACTATGGGTGGAATAGAATATAATGATGGGGGTTATGTGGAGAAGACAAAAAAGGAGAAAGTCTCACATCAACGAGGCTAATCAATAGGCTATGGAGATGCCCATCCATTGATGTTAATGCAAGGAGTAGGGATTGCCATGCAACGGATGCACTAGAGCTATAAATGTATGAAAGCTCAACAAAAGAAACTAAGTGGGTGTGCATCCAACTTGCTTGCTCACGAAGACCTAGGGCACTTGAGGAGGCCCATTGTTGGAATATACAAGCCAAGTTCTATAATGAAAGATTCCCACTAGCATATGAAAATGACAAAACATGAGACTCTCGATCATGAAGATTATGGTGCTACTTTGAAGCACAAGTGTGGAAAAAAGGATAGTAGCATTGCCCCTTTTTATTTTTATTTTTATTTTGTCCTTCTTTTTTTCTTTGGCCTTTCTCTTTTTTTGGGACAATGCTCTATTGAATGATGATCATCACACTTATATTTATTTACAACTCAATGATTACAAATCAATACTAAAACAAAGTATGACTCTATATGAATGCCTCTGGCGGTGTATTGGGATATGGTATGAACCAAGAGTGACATGTATAAAAGAATTATGAACGGTGGCTTTGCCACAAATACTATGTCAACTACATGATCGTGCTAAAGCAATATGACAATGACAATGATGAATGTGTCATGAAGAGCGGTATGGTGGAAAGTTGCATGGCAATATATCTCGGAATGGCTATGGAAATGCCATAATAGGTAGGTATGGTGGCTGTTTTGAGGAAGATATAATGATGTTTATGTGTGAAAGAGCGTATCATATCACGGGGTTTGGATGCACCGACGAAGTTTGCACCAACTCTCAATGTGAGAAAGGGCAATGCACGGCAATCAAGGGCTAGCAATGATGGAAGGGTGAGAGTGCGTATAATCCATGGACTCAACATTAGTCATAAAGAACTCACATACTTATTGCAAAAATCTACAATCCATCAAAAACCAAAGTACTACGCGCATTCTCCTAGGGGGATAGATTGGTAGGAAAATACCATCGCTCGTCCCCGACCGCCACTCATAAGGAGGACAATCAAATAACACCTCATGTTTCAAATTTGTTACATAACGTTTACCATACGTGCATGCTACGGGACTTGCAAACTTCAACACAAGCATTTCTCAAATTCACAACTACTCAACTAGCACAACTTTGATATTATCACCTCCATATCTCAAAACAATTATCAAGCATCAAACTTTTCTTAGTATTCAACGCACTCAAAAGAAAGTTCTACAAATCTTGAATACCAAGCATATTAAGGTTTTTAAGAAAATTACCATGCTATTTAAGACTCTCAAAATAATCAAGTGAAGCATGAGAGATCAATAGTTTCTATAAAATGAATCCACCACCGTTTCTAAAATATATAAGTGAAGCACTAGAGCAAAACTATATAGCTCAAAAGATATAAGTGAAGCACAAAGAGTATTCTAACAAATTCCAATTCATGGATGGCTCTCTCAAAAGGTGTGTACAGCAAGGATGATTGTGGTAAACTAAAAAGCAAAGACTCAAATCATTCAAGACGCTCCAAGCAAAACACATATCATGTGGTGAATAAAAATATAGCTCCAAGTAAAGTTACCGATGGAAGTAGATTTAAAGAGGGATGCCTTCCGGGGCATCCCCAAGCTTTGACTTTTTGGTGTCCTTGGATTATCTTGGGGGTGCCATGAGAATCCCCAAGCTTAGGCTCTTGCCACTCCTTGTTCCATAATCCATCAAAAGATTTCACCCAAAACTTGAAAACTTCACAACACAAAACTCAATAGAAATCTCGTGAGCTCTGTTAGAGAAAGAAAACAAAAGACCACTTCAAGTTAATGTAAAGAACTCATTCTTTATTTATATTGGTGTTAAACCTACTGTATTCCAACTTCTCTATGGATTATAAACTATTTTACTAGCCATAGATTCATCAAAATAAGCAAACAACACACGAAAAACAGAATCTGTCAAAAACAGAACAGTCTGTAGTAATCTGTAACTAACTCAAACTTCTAGAACTCCAAAGAATCTACTAAAATAGGAAGATTTAGATAATTTTTTTATTGATTAGAAGCAATTGGAATCAGTATTTTATCACGTTCTGGTGATTTTTAACAATTCGGGCACTGAGCACAAAGTTTCTGGAAATTACAGCAAGATCAAATAACTATCATCCAAGAAGATCCTATAGGTCTAACTTGGCACAAACACAAATTAAAACACAAAACCACATACAAACAGAAGGTAGATGGATTATTTATTCCTAAAAATAAACAAAAACAAAAAAAACTAAAAATAAAATTGGGTTGCCTCCCAACAAGCGCTTTCGTTTAACGCCCCTAGCTAGGCATTGAGATTTCGATGATGCTCACAGGAAAGACAAAAATTGAAGCACAAAGAGAGCATCAAAGAACACGTGATAAACACATCTAAGTCTAACATACTTCCTATTCATAGGCATTTTATAAGCAAACAAATTATCAAGACAAGCAAAAACTAGCATATGCAAGGAAGTGGAAAGAAACAATAGCAATCTCAACATGACGAGAGGTAAATTAGTAAGATAAAGATTTCTACCACCATATTTTCCTCTCTCATAATAATTACATGTAGTATCATAGGAAAATTCAACAAAATAGCTATCACATAACATATTCTCAACACGATCCACATGAATGCAAAGTTGACTCTCTTCCAAAATAGTGGGATTAACATTAACTAAAGTCATGACCTCTCCAAGCCCACTTTTATCAAAAATTTCATAATATTGAATATTCTCCAAATATGTGGGATCTAAAGTTGACACTCTTCCAAATCCACTTTCAATATTATTGCAAACACTATTATCAATCTCATATTCATCATGGGGCTTAAATAAATTTTCAAGATCAAAAGAAGAATCACCCCAATCATGATCATTGCAACAAGTAGTAGACATAGCAAAACTAGCATCCCCAAGCTTAGGATTTTGCATATTATTAGCATAATTGACATCAAGAGAATTTATAATAAAATCATTGCAATCATGTTTTTCATCAAAGGAACTACCAAGTGCAATAGCAACGATCTCATGTTTAACATAAGGAACTATAGCAAATTCATCTTCATAAATATTGGCATCCTCGCCACAAGAATAGCAAGCATCATGTTCACCAAGGGATATTTCAATCAAATCATCGGAATCATCATTATCTATAGATCCATGAATATCAATATTTCCTTCCAAAGCAACGGTCATTCTCTCAATAAGTTCTTTGACATAGACATTATGAGCATAATTTTTATAGCAATATTTAAGTATGTCAAAATTTTCAGATTCGTAGAGATTAATATCATACTTTTCAATCAAAGAAGCAACTTCATAAGCACCCTTAAAAGCAACAAATTCTTCAATTTGTTCGATATCATAGTAACTATAAACACCCTTTGCATAAGAAGATAAGATTTCATTTTCATTAAACTCACATAGGTAAGGAAGGTGTTTTTTTAGGGTTCTTAGAGCAACAAGTAAAATCACAAATTTCACAAAGATTCCAAGCATAATCCAGCGATCTGTTTATTTGACTCCATAAGAGTTTCCCTTTTTCAGACAAATGGTGACGCACAAAATGAGCATGCTCATCTAAAGATTTCCCATCAACTAGGCTAGTTGGGGTTTCAGCACGAGCGCATAAGGATCGAAGATGATCCAAGTAGAACACTTTAAGTGGATCCATATCAATAGATTTTTAGCAAGCAAAGATGCAAGAAAATAGAAGGCACATGGAAACACAAACAAAAAGACATACGGGAAGAAGGCGAAGAAAGGGCGAATAAAACGGCAAGGGTGAAGTGGGGGAGAGGAAAACGAGAGGCAAATGGCAAATAAGGTAATGCGAGAGGTAAGGAATTATGATGGGTACTTGGTATGTTGACTTTTGTGCAGACTCCCCGGCAACGGCACCAGAAATTCTTCTTGCTACCTCTTGAGCACTGTGTTGGATTTCCCCGAAGAGGAGAGGATGATGCAGCAAAGTAGCGTAAGTATTTCCCTCAGTTTTTGCGAACCAAGGTATCAATCCAGTATGAGGCTACACGCAAGTCCCTTGTACCTACACAAAGACAATAGCTCAACGCAACCAACGCGATTAGGGGTTGTCAATCCCTTCACGGTCACTTAAGAGAGTGAGATCTGATAGAGATGATAGATAATATTTTTTGTATTTTTGATATAGAGATGCAAAGTGAAAAGTAAAAAAGCAAAGCAATAATAAAGTGATGGAGATTGATATGATGAGAATAGACCCGGGGGCCATAGGTTTCACTAGTGGCTTCTCTCAAGAGCGTAAGTATTCTACGGTGGGTGAACAAATTACTGTTGAGCAATTGACAGAATTGAGCATAGTTATGAGAATATCTAGGTATGATCATGTATATAGGCATCACGTCCGAGACAAGTAGACCGACTCATGCCTGCATCTCCTACTATTACTCCACTCATCGACCGCTATCCAGCATGCATCTAGAGTATTAAGTTAAAAACAGAGTAACACCTTAAGCAAGATGACATGATGTAGAGGGATAGTTTCATGCAATATGATAAAAACCCCATCTTGTTATCCTCGATGGCAACAATACAATACGTGCCTTGCTGCCCCTTCTGTCACTGGGAAAGGACACCGCAAGATTGAACCCAAAGCTAAGCACTTCTCCCATGGCAAGAAAAACCAATCTAGTAGGCCAAACCAAACTGATAATTCGAAGAGACTTGCAAAGATAACCAATCATACATAAAAGAATTCAGAGAAGATTTAAATATTATTCATAGATAGACTTGATCATAAACCCACAATTCATCAGTCTCAACAAACACACCACAAAAAGAATATTACATCGAATAGATCTCCACGAGAGAGGGGGAGAACATTGTATTGAGATCCAAAAAGAGAGAAGAAGCCATCTAGCTAATAACTATGGACCCGAAGGTCTAAAGTAAACTACTCACACTTCATTGGAGGGGCTATGATGATGTAGAAGCCCTCCGTGATGATGGCCCTCTCCGGCGGAGCTCCGAAATAGGCCCCAAGATGGGATCTCGTGGATATAGAAAGTTGCGGCGGTGGAATTAGGTTTTTGTCTCCTGTTCTGATCATTTGGGGGTACGTAGGTATATATAGGAGGAAGGAGTACGTCGGTGGAGCTCCGAGGGGCCCACGAGGCGGGCGCCCTAGGGGGCGCCCCACCTCGTGACCGCCTTTGACTCCTTGGAGTAGGGTCCAAGTCTCCGGATCACGCTCGTGAGAAAATCACGTTCCAAGGTTTCATTCCGTTTGGACTCCGTTTGATATTCCGTTTCTTCGAAACACTGAAATAGGCAAAAAAACAGCAATTCTGGGCTGGGCCTCTGGTTAGTAGGTTAGTCCCAAAAATAATATAAAAGTGAAAAATAAAGCCCAATATAGTCCAAAACAGTATTTAATATAGCATGGAGCAATCAAAAATTATAGATACGTTGGAGACATATCAAGGTACGAGGGACTCGTGCGTAGCCTCCTGCTGGATTGATACCCTAGTTCTCAAAAACTGAGGGAAATACTTACGCTACTTTGCTGCATCACCCTTTCCTCTTCAAGGAAATCCAACGCAGTGCTCAAGAGGTAGCAGGTGTGCAACTCCGTGGCCACACATGTGCGACTATGCCGACGAGAGTGTGCAACTCCGAGGCCCTGCATGAGCTAATACGCCAACGAGGGTGTGCAACTTCGTGGTCCTGTGTGTGCGAATACGCCGCTGCGCGTGTGCAACTCCCGCAATCTTGCATGAATTACTATACCAACGAGAATGCAACTCCCGCAGCGAAGGAGAGTGGGCACCTATGCTGACGAAAGTGTGCAACTCTGCATCCATTTGTGTGCGACTATGCAAGTGAGATTGTGCAACTTTGCTGTCACATGCGTCCAACTATGCCGACGAGAGTGTACAACTTCGCGGTCATACGTGAGCTACTACACCGACGAGAGTGTGCAACTCAGTGGGCGTGCATGTGCAACTATGCTGGCACATGTGTGCAACTCCTGCTGCCGTGCGTGAGCTACTACCGACGAGAGTGTGTCACTCTGCGGTCGCACACATGTGTCACTATGCTGATGAGAGTGTGCAACTCTTTAGTCATGTGTGTGCGACTATGCCAAGGAAAGTGTGCAACTCCACGGCCATGCATGAGCAGCTATGCCAACTAGAGTGTGCAGCTCCATGATCATGCGTGTGTGACTATGCCGATGAGAATGTGCAACTCCCGCAGTCATGCATGAGATATTATGCCAACGAGAGTGTGTATCTTCGCGGCCATGCGTGTGCGACTATACCGACAAGACTGTGCAACTCTATGCTCGTGCGTGTGCGACGGTCTTCCAGTGTGCAGCAGTAGTTGATCGAGCTTACAATGTCGCTCGTCTAGCTATACTTAAGCAATGCAAGCGCGAGACATCGTCTAATCATTTTTGTATTGTCGTGTTGTGCAACTTTTTAATGGTCATATCCAACTGAGAACTACTATGTGTGCAACTATAACTACTGCGGATGCCAACTAAAAATATGTGAAAGTATATCAACTTAAGCAAAAATATCGTCTAGCCAACTTAGTACTACTGCGTTGTACAACTTCCCAAATCTTATATGCAACTAAAAACTATTATGTGCACAACTACAATTATTTGATAATTTTCTCAAGAAAAAAGCACTACAAAATGTAAGATCGTGATTTTCAACCAAGATTGGATTCTTGGTTGTGCAACCATGTAGGAATTATAATCAACTAACCTAAAGCGTTGGAAGTAGGACATTGAGAGCCACAAAGCACACTGAAATATTTTATTAGCATTCTTGCGAGCACCATGCTCCTGGGCACTAAATACTCACGTTGATATCCAAATCGAAAGGATCGCCATTATTCCTGCTCTGTCTGATTTGATAATGCACACACGCCTGACGCTTCCATGACAAGGCCTCCTCCGGCATACCCCTGACCATGTGGTCACCGCGAAACAGCGGAGGCGGCAAGACCTTGAGCCTCGCCTCGGGGCATATATGCACGAACTGAGCACCGGGAAGCAGCAACATCACGACCAACCTGATATGCTTCCCCGCGAACCCAGAAGCCTCCACATGCGTGGGCGCCCCGGAGAATACCTCCCGAAATACGTGGAGCTCCATGAGTGGTCTGTCCTTGCCGAAGATGAAATGGATGGTGTCAAGACGGGGCGAGATCCGAGCCTCGCGGCTGTGGCACGAGGGGTGGCGGCGCAGGACTCACCGGTGTCGAGAAGGCGTCTAGATGGCGGAGTTGAAGGAAATATGCCCTAGAGGCAATAATAAAGTTGTTATTTTATATTTCATTATTCATGATAAAGGTTTATTATTCATGCTATAATTGTATTGACCGAAAACCGTAATACATGTGTGAATACATAAGCAAACACACCGTGTCCCTAGTGAGCCTCTACTTGACTAGCTCGTTGATCAAAGATGGTTAAGGTTTCCTAACCATGGACATGAGTTTTCATTTGATAACGGGATCACATCATTAAGAGAATGATGTGATGGACAATACCCATCCATTAGCTTAGCATAATGATTGTTCAGTTTTATTGCTATTGCTTTCTTCATGTCAAATACATATTCCTTCGACTATGAGATTATGTAACTCCCGGATACCGGAGGAATGCCTTATGTGCTATCAAACATCACAACGTAATTGGGTTATTATAAAGATGCTCTACAGGTATCTCCGAAGGTGTTTGTTGAGTTGGCATAGATCGAGATTGGGATTTGTCACTCCGAGTATCGGAGAGGTATCTCTGGGCCCTCTCGGTAATACACATCATAAGCTTGCAAGCAAACGACTAAGGAGTTAGTCACAAGGTGATGTATTACGGAACAAGTAAAGAGACTTGCCGGTAACGAGATTGAACTAGGTATGAAGATACCGACGATCGAATCTCGGGCAAGTAACATACCGATAGACAAAGGGAATAACGTATGTTGTCATAACCGTTTGACCGACAAAGGTCTTCGTAGAATATGTAGGAGCTAATATGGGCATCCAGGTTTCGCTATTGGTTATTGACCGGATAGGTGTCTTGGTCATGTCTACATAGTTCTCGAACCCGCAGGGTCCGCACGCTTAACGTTTGATGACGATATTATATTATATGAGTTATGTGATTTGTTGACCGAATGCTGTTCGGAGTCTCGGATGATATCACAGACATGACGAGGAGTCTCGAAATGGTCAAGAGGTAAAAATTAATATATATGACGATGGTATTCGGACACCGGAAGTGTTCTGGAGGGTACCGGGTACATATCGGGTCACTGGAAGGGGTTCTGGGCACCCCCGGCAAAAGATATGGGCCTTATGGGCCAAGAGGGGAAATGCACCAGCCACAAAGGGGCTGGTGCACCCCCATATGGGTCGAACCAGAGGAGAAGGAAAGAGGGGAAGGGAGAAGGAAAGGGGGGATTCGGCCTCCCCCATCCTTCCCTCCTCCCTCCTCTTTCCTTCCCCCTCCAGTAAATAAGAAAGGGGGGTGCCGGCCTAGGAGGAACCCAAGTAGGATTTGGTCCTACTTGAGGTGCCTCCTGGCCTCTCCCCTCTCCCTCCCACCGATACGTCTCCGACGTATCAATAATTTATGAAGTATTCATGCTGTTATATTATCATTCTTGGATGTTTTACAATCATTTTATAGCAACTTTATATCATTTTTGGGACTAACCTATTGACCCAAAGGCCCAAAGCGATTCCATCGCTTTTTGCTTGTTTTTTACATCACAGGAAATCAATATCAAACGGAGTCCAAACACCATGAAACTTTTTGTGGATTTTTTATGGACCAGAAGACTCCCGATGGGCCAGAGCAGCACCTGGGGGTGCCCCGAGGGGGGCACAACCCACCACTACTAGGGAAAAGCTTATACAAGAATCTTAGCAGCAACGAGGTTTAAAAACAGACGCTACTGCTAATTAGCAGTAGCGAGCTCCAGAAAACCGCGCTACTAATAGTACGGTAGCAGTAGCTGCCTAGGTGAAACAAGCGCTACTACTATAATTGCCACGGCGTTGCCCCCAGGCTAGATATAGTAGTAGCGCACTTTCGAGGACGCGCTACTACTAAAGTACTTAGTAGCAACGTTTTTCTTCAAAACATGCTAATGCTAAGTATTGCACCTAATTAAGTTTAGTCCCATACTGCTAAGCGAACGAGGTGTTTACCACCTTAAATACGTTACTTCTCAAACTATCTCGAGCACTTGGTCTTCATTGAACTATATGTGTAGGATTTATGGCTGCAATATGAATCTTCACCAGTGCCTATACAGGTACTGTGAGGATTCATGTTGACTATTTAGATTCTACACAAAAAGATCAATGATGACCAATGTATATATTTGAAGTTTTACATGCTTAGACTTAGCAGTAGCGTGTTTTTAGGGCAAAGCGCTACTGATATTATAAAACAGAAAGGAATAGTTGTAGCGCGTTTCGCTTGACACACTCTAGCTAACTTAGCTATAGTGCGTTCCGGCAAAACGCGCTGTTGCTAGTTTGACTTAACCCCCGGCCGCGCGGGCTCAAAATTTCACTAAGTCCTTCCCCTCCACTTCCCCCTCTCCCCCAACTACTCCATCGTCGCCGTCGCCCTGCCGCTCTCGACCTCACCACCGCCGCCCGCCGCCACCCTCAACCTCACCACCGCCACCGCCCGCCGCACACCCTCGACGGCACCCTCGACCCCGACCTCGACGCCGCCCCGACCCTGACATCGACGCAGCCCTCCGCCACGCGCCCGAGCCCCAACCCCGTCCTCGACGCCGCTTGCCCCTCCCTCGCCGCAGTCACCATAAGGCTCTGCCTCTCCTCTCCCCTACCCTACTCTCTCTTTACTAGGTGTTCATATGTGTTGATGTTCATATGAACCCTAGGTGTTCATATGAACCCTAGATTTGTTTAGGGCAGTAGGCATTTTTTAGCATTTAGGAAAAATGATTAGCAATTTTTTTTAGGAAATTAGCTAGGGCAAATTTTTATGAAAATGCCTAAACAATAATTTCATTCAAAAAACAAAAAACAGAATTGTTTTTCTTTCAAAAACTTGGTTAAACTAATTGTTGCTATGTAAACAAAAAACAAGATTGTTGTTATATGATATATGTCATTGATGTTCATTTGCATATTCCATTATTGAAGTGATTCGAATGTGCCCAAGTGGATTTATTGTTTCCAGGGAATGAAGTCGAGTGGCCAATGTTTTGCCGGAATGTTGATTCATTTCCGTTCCGGCAAATTTCAGGTTCTCGATTTGTCCACTTTTTAGTAAAAGTCATGCCAAAATTTTTCGTGAAATTCGGCATGACTTGTGCTACAAACTAGGACATATCGATTGCCCGGGATTTGCCGCACCGGGAAAGAGTCAACATTCCTGCAAAGCATAGGCCTTTTTTAATACTAATTTGAATACTTATTTATTTTATGATTTGGTTTTGCTTATTGAATGCTCATGTCAATATGATTCCTATAAGATATTTTGAGTATCCTGGTAGTTGTCTTCGATTGATTTTCAATTAATGTTTCAACTATGAACATAGGAAATGTCTGACAACGAAAAGGATTTCGGTATTTGCAAATACTGCAAAGACGAAGCTGACTGTCTGACGGAATCTTCCTAGATGATGATAGGCGCTTCAGCATCAAGCTGGACGTGAACTTCGAAGTGGATACAGTAAGTCACAATGACAAGTCTTTTTTCGTAATTAAGCATGACATCTGCTTCATTTGCTTCAACTTATATTTTTTTTACTATTCTACTAGCGTATCCCCTGCCATGCAAGAGTTTTTGTCTTGGATAAGATAGGTTTCAGTCGTTCTATGGAGGTAAATAAAGTTTACTTGAAGACAGAGCATGGTTGTATTTTCCACGCAAAATTATACAACGCAGACGACTACACCTATTTTGGATGCAAAATTTGGCGAGCACTATGCAAGACTTATGCATTTGAGCCTGATATGGTTATCACCTTTGATATTCGTCCGGAAGATGATATTGAAGGTAATATCGACATCTGGGTCGATGTGCAGACGCCTCCAGTTATACCATTATGTGAGTTTATGTCTTTGATATTGTTTATTCAAAAATAGTTGACAACTAATTTCTATTGTCAGCTTATTTTCGTTCAAGCAAACATGTCTAGCGCTTGGTAGACAGGACCTACTACCGTCCCAGGGCTGAACTAAACTGAGAGGAGCTAAGTCATTATGTTTCATGGCTTGAGGATCTTGATACTGTCAAGACAAATTTTCTTCCTACGCTTAGAAATGTTAGTACTGAAAACGTGCGACCAATAGTGTTCGTACTGAACTACAATCACATATATTTAGGAAAGATAGTAAGAATTTTACTATTTGTCCTCAGTGCATCTTTTGCATACATTATTTTTTGAGCTAAACTTCATTGGTAAGTATGTTACTATACGATGTTCTTCAACAGAGACTCCCGATGAATGTTGTGCCTCATGGGATCGAGCTAAAGGTACCATGAGTATTGTTAGCTTACGGCCAAGATATCCCACAATGCACTTTAGTGCATTCAGGATTTCTAATAGCGAGGGATGCTTAATAGTGAAAGACTGGACCAAATTTGTGATGGAGGAGTGCAGAGAAATACTAGGGGGCAACAATCATAAGCGCAACCCACGATTAGGAGACAGGTTCATCTGCATAGTCCAACTTGATGAAGGAGAAGAGCTACACATGTTTTATGTTATTTTACCCGAGAGAGAGCAGCAGGAGTGATTAGCTAGCTAGAAATGAGTTTGAAGATGATGATGTGCTACACTATGACTATGATTATTATTAGCTAGTGTTGGTGGTGATTAGATAGCTACCGCATCTAGTGTTGGTGGTGATTAGCTAGCTAGAATGAGTTTGAAGATGATGATGTGCTACACTACGACTATGGTGATTAAATAAATATTGTTGGTGGTAATGACTATGACGATGATTAAATAGCTTGTGCTGGCGGATTAGATTCAAGTGGAGGCAACATGTGGTGCACATCTAAAGTACTAATAGTCCAAACTAGATCAAGTTTGGATTAGTAGTATACTTTTGACATGCACCACATATTGCCTCCACTTGAACCTAATCCACCTTCATTTGACACACTGTTATGGAAATAATGATATAAACCTCATAATTGTTATTGTACCAAAATTTGTATAACAGCGTATAAATACACTAAAAATAAAAAAAATGAAAAAAAGAATACTAGTAGTGATGGATAGTAAACACGCTGCAACTAGCTAGATTAGCAGCAGCGCGAGAGAGAGCAAGCGCTGCCGCTACGTGTCTTAGCAGTAGCGCGTGTCGCACGCGCTACTGCTAAGTAATAGCTGTAGCGCCTTATTAGTAGCGCGGCAGCCCGCGCTACTAGTGGGCATTAAACCCACACTACTACTAGGGTTTTCCCTAGTAGTGCACTAGGGCGCGCTTGGGGGCCCAGGCGCTCCCATGTGGGTAGTGCCCACCTCGGTGGCCTCCCGCACCCCCTCTTTGCCCTATAAAATCCAAAATATTCCAAAAACCCTCGGGGTTAACCCTAGATTAGATGTTTCGCTGCCGCAAGACTCTATAGCCACCGAAAACCAATCTAGACCCCGTTCCGGCACTCTGCCGGAGGGGGAAATCATCATCAGTGACCATCTTCATCATTCCGGCGGCCACCACGATGAGGAGGGAGTAGTCCACCCTCGAGGCTGAGGGTTTGTACCAGTAGCTGTGTGTTTAGTCTCTCTCTCTCTCTCTCTCTCTCTCTCTCTCTCTCGTGTTCTTGAGATGTCACGATCTTGATGTATCGCGGGCTTTGTTAATATAATTAGATCATATGGTGTTTTCCCCTCCCTATCTTGTTGTGATGAATTGAGTTTTCCCCTATGAGATTTCATTGTTACCGGATTGAATACTTTTATGGATTTGAGAGCACTTGATATATGTCTTGCATATGAATACTCATGGTGACAATGGGGTATCATATTGATTCACTTGATATGTCACTAGTACAGCGAGGTGTTATACAAACGGTTTTTAACCCCTTTCCGCGACGAAATTTGGAACCGTCGCCTAGTGAGTGTGGGCGATAGGGGTGTCCTTCCCAAATGACCCAGAAACCGTCGGGGATATGCCCTACTGGCACACATGCTCGGCAAAATGAGGTCGTGTGTGACCGACGAGCGCTCAAATACGGTTATACCTACAGTAGTAATAAAAAAATACAATTGTACAGGCAAAATTATTTCCAGTCGTAAGTACATCCCACAAAGTTAGTCCCCGCTAAATGCTTCCGTTCGTATATACATCCCACATAGTCGCTCCAAGGAAAATGTTTCTGTTCGCAGGTACATCACTGCTACCTCTTGAGCACTACGTTGGATTTCCTTGAAGAGGAAAGGGTGATGCAGCAGAGTAGAGTAAGTATTTCCATCAGTTTTTGAGAACCAAGGTATCAATCCATTAGGAGGCTACGCACAAGTCCCTCGTACCTACACAAAACAAATAGCTCCACGCAACCAACACAATTAGGGGTTGTCAATCCCTTCACGGTCACTTACGAGAGTGAGATCTGATAGAGATGATAGATAATATTTTTGGTATTTTTGTTATAAAGATGCAAAGTAAAATAAAAGGCAAAGTAAAAAAGCAAAGCAATAATAAAGTGATGGGAGATTGATATGATGAGAATAGACCCGGGGCCATAGATTTCACTAGTGGCTTCACTCAAGAGCATAAGTATTTTACGGTGGGTGAACGAATTACTGTTGAGCAATTGACAGAATTGAGCATAGTTATGAGAATATCTAGGTATGATCATATATATAGGCATCACGTTCGAGACAAGTAGACCGACTCCTGCCTGCATCTACTACTATTACTCCACTCATCGACCGCTATCCAAAGATGCATCTAGAGTATTAAGTTCAAGAAAACAGAGTAACGCCTTAAGCAAGATGACATGATGTAGAGGGATAAATTCATGCAATATGATAAAAAACCATCTTGTTATCCTCGATGGCAACAATACAATACGTGCCTTGCTGCCCCTCATGGTGGATCGGGAAAGGACACCGCAAGATTGAACCCAAAGCTAAGCACTTCTCCCATTGCAAGAAAAACCAATCTAGTAGGCCAAACCAAACTGATAATTCGAAGAGACTTGCAAAGATAACCAATCATACATAAAGGAATTCAGAGAAGATTCAAATATTGTTCATAGATAATCTTGATCGTAAACCAACAATTCATCGGTCTCAACAAACACACCGCAAAAAGAAGATTACATCGAATAGATCTCCACGAGAGAGGGGGAGACCATTGTATTGAGATCCAAAAAGAGAGAAGAAGCCATCTAGCTACTAACTATGGACCCGAAGGTCTGAGGTAAACTACTCACACTTCATCGGAGGGGCTATGATGATGTAGAAGCCCTCCGTGGTGGATTCCCCTTCCGGCGGAGCTCCGGAACAGGCCCCAAGATGGGATCTCGTGGATACAGAAAGTTGTGGCGGTGGAATTAGGTTTTTGGCTCCGTATCTGATCGTCTGGGGGTATGTAGGTATATATAGGAGGAAGGAGTACGTCGTTGAGCAACGGGGGGCCCACGAGGCAGGGGGCACGCCCTAGGGGGGTGGGCGCGCCCCCACCCTCGTGGACACCTCCCTTCTTTCTTGACATGGGGTCCAAGTCTCCTGGATCATGTTCGGTGAGAAAATCACATTCCTGAAGGTTTCATTCCGTTTGGACTCCGTTGATATTCCGTTTCTTCAAAACACTGAAATAGGAAAAAAAACAGCAATTCTGGGCTGGGCCTTCGGTTAATTGGTTAGTCCCTAAAGTAATATAAAAGTGGAAAATAAAGCCCAATAATATCCAAAATAGTAGATAATATAGCATGGAGCAACCAAAAATTATAGATACGTTGGAGACGTATCAGGCATCCCCAAGCTTAATTCCCGCTCGTCCTCGAGTAGGTAAATGATAAAAATAAAATTTTGATGTGGAATGCTACTTGGCATAATTTCAATGTAATTCTTCTTAATTGTGGTATGAATATTCAAATCCGAAATATCCAAGACAAAAGTTTAATATTGACATAAAAATAATACTTCAAGCATACGAACTAAGCAATTATGTCTTCTCAAAATAACATGGCCAAAGAAAGTTCATCCCTACAAAATCATATAGTTTAGTCATGCTCCATTTTTGTCACACAAGAATGCTCTCATCATGCACAACCCCGATGACAAGCCAAGCAATTGTTTCATACTTTAGTAATCTCAAACTTTATAAACCTTCATGCAATACATGAGCGTGAGCCATGGATATAGCACTATGGGTGGAATAGAATATGATGGTGGGGGTTATGTGGAGAAGACAAAAAGGAGAAAGTCTCACATCAACGAGGCTAATCAATGGGCTATGGAGATGCCCATCGATTGATGTCAATGCAAGGAGTAGGGATTGCCATGCAACGGATGCACTAGAGCTATAAATGAATGAAAGCTCAACAAAAGAAACTAAGTGGGTGTGCATCCAACTTGCTTGCTCACGAAGACCTAGGGCACTTGAGGCCCATTGTTGGAATATACAAGCCAAGTTCTATAAAAATTCTCACTAGTATATGAATGTGACAAAACAAGAGACTCTCTATCATGAAGATTATGGTGCTACTTTGAAGCACAAGTGTGGAAAAAAAGGATAGTAGCATTGCCCCCTTTTTTTGGGCCTTTTTTTTTTCTTTGGCCTTTCTCTTTTTTTTGGGACAATGCTCTATTAAATGATATCATCACACTTCTATTTACAACTAAATTATTACAACTCGATACTAGAACAAAGTATGGCTCTATATGAATGCCTCCGGCGGTGTACCGGGATATGCAATGAATCAAGAGTGACATGTATGAAAGAATTATGAATGGTGGCTTTGCCACAAATACTATGTCAACTACATGATCATGCTAAGCAATATGACAATGATGAATATGTCATAAAAAATGGAACGGTGGAAAGTTGCATGGCAATATATCTCGGAATGGCTATGGAAATGCCATAATAGGTAGGTATGGTGGATGTTTTGAGGAAGATATAAGAAGGTTTATGTGTGTAGGAGTGTACCATATCACGGGGTTTGGATGCACCGGCGAAGTTTGCACCAACTCTCAATGTGAGAAAGGGCAATGTACGGTACCGAAGAGGCTAGCAATGATGGAAGGGTGAGAGTGCGTATAATCCATGGACTCAACATTAGTCATAAAGAACTCACATACTTATTGCAAAAATCTACAAGCCATCAAAAACCAAAGCACTACGCGCATGCTCCTAGGGGGATAGATTGGTAGGAAAAGACCATCGCTCGTCCCCGACCGCCACTCATAAGGAGGACAATCAAATAACACCTCATGTTTCAAATTTGTTACATAACGTTTACCATACGTGCATGCTACGGGACTTGCAAACTTCAACACAAGCATTTCTCAAATTCACAACTACTCAACTAGCACAACTTTGATATTATCACCTCCATATCTCAAAACAATTATCAAGCATCAAACTTTTCTTAGTATTCAACGCACTCAAAAGAAAGTTTTACAAATCTTGAATACCAAGCATATTAAGGTTTTTAAGAAAATTACCATGCTATTTAAGACTCTCAGAATAATCAAGTGAAGCATGAGAGATCAATAGTTTCTATAAAATGAATCCACCACCGTGCTCTAAAATATATAAGTGAAGCACTAGAGCAAAACTATATAGCTCAAAAGATATAAGTGAAGCACAAAGAGTATTCTAACAAATTCCAATTC
The DNA here is from genome assembly GCA_021605205.1 of Aegilops longissima. NCBI lineage: Eukaryota > Viridiplantae > Streptophyta > Magnoliopsida > Poales > Poaceae > Aegilops > Aegilops longissima. The sequence continues at coordinate 77,594,153 of CM038676.1, read as the reverse complement.
ATGGATGGATCTCTCAAAAGGTGTGTACAGCAAGGATGATTGTGGTAAACTAAAAAGCAAAGACTCAAATCATTCAAGACGCTCCAAGCAAAACACATATCATGTGGTGAATAAAAATATAGCTCCAAGTAAAGTTACCGATGGAAGTAGATTTAAAGAGGGATGCCTTCCGGGCATCCCCAAGCTTTGACTTTTGGTGTCCTTGGATTATCTTGGGGTGCCATGGAATCCCCAAGCTTAGGCTCTTGCCACTCCTTGTTCCATAATCCATCAAAAGATTTCACCCAAAACTTGAAAACTTCACAACACAAAACTCAACAGAAATCTCGTGAGCTCCGTTAGCGAAAGAAAACAAAAGACCACTTAAAGGTACTGCAATGAACTCATTCTTTATTTATATTGGTGTTAAACCTAATGTATTCCAACTTCTCTATGGTTTATAAACTATTTTACTAGCCATAGATTCATCAAAAAAAGCAAACAACACACGAAAAACAGAATCTGTTAAAAACAGAACAGTCTGTAGTAATATGTTACTAACGCAAACTTATGGAACTCCAAAAATTCAGAAAAAATATGAAGACCTAGGCAATTTGTTTATTGATCGGAAGCAATTTGAATCACTATTTTATCATGTTCTGGTCATTTTAAACAATTGTTTTCGTGAACGGAAAGTTTCTGGAAATTACAGCAAGATCAAATAACTATCATCCAAGAAGATCCTATAGGTTTAACTTGCCACAAACACTAATTAAAACATAAAACCACATATAAGCAGAAGATAGATGGATTATTTATTCCTAAACATAAGCAAAAGCAAAAAAAAAAACTAAAAATAAAATTGGGTTGCCTCCCAACAAGCGCTATCGTTTAACGCCCCTAGCTAGGCATAAAAGCAAGGATAGATCTAGGTATTGCCACAATAGTGGTACGGCAAATCATGAAAACTTCTCTCATATTCTCTATGTTCAGCAGCAAGTTTTCTTTGAGGCAAGCAAAAATAATCAAAAGGGATAAATTTAATGGGACAAAAGTCCCCAAGATCAATCTCGGGAGGTATGGGTTCCTCCCTAGGCCCTTTGTATTGCACGACCGATTCATCATTAAGAGCATTGTTTTGGCAATAAGCTACAAGCCTTCGTTCAAGAGGAAAACCTAGTCCATTATTCTGAATAGGAAAATCATCATTAAGCTCGGAAATTTTATCAACTAGAACATCGGCAGGAACCTTTTTCCTAAGATTTTCATTATAAGCAATATGATCTAAAGATTGTAAACGCATCATGTCTTCTTGATTAAAAAGGATAGCTTCAATGGGAGGATGACTAGCATCTACCCTATAATGCGCAAAGATTTCTTTGGCCTCTTTTATTATAAATCTAAACTCATGAGCCAAAAAGATAGTGGCGGCACGCTTGACAAAAGAATGCTAAATATTAGAAAATTCTAAGAAAATTCTTTGTATGCAAGGATGCATGTGCATAAATTGCCTTTCAAGATCAACTATAAGCATGGCAATAGCGTCCGCAAGACTACTAGATCTATGAAGAATAGAACAACCCATTGAAGGCAAAGCACCGGCACAAGTAAAGAAATCTTGAATAACTCCTTTTCCAATAATATTACCACTACCAACTCGATTTTTTTGTATGCAAGGTAGGGGGTTCTTCAGCAGGAGCATCAGAATTTTCCATGATATTATTATTGTCCATATCGGCAATAATTTTCCCAAATTCAGACATAACGACAAGCAAGCGAGAAAAAGGCAAACAGAAAAGAGAGGGCGAATAAAACGACAAGGGTGAAGTGGGGGAGAGGAAAACGAGAGGCAAATGGCAAATAATGTAATGCGAGAGATAAGGGATTGTGATGGGTACTTGGTATGTTGACTTTTGCGAAGACCTCCCCGACAACGGCGCCAGAAATCTTCCTGCTACCTCTTGAGCACTGCGTTGGATTTCCTTGAAGAGGAAAGGGTGATGCAGCAGAGTAGAGTAAGTATTTCCCTCAGTTTTTGAGAACCAACACTACGAAAAAAAGACACATCCGTGACATTTTGGGCCGAACAATTTTTTTTCTGTCATACATATGACACTTCTATGACGATAATTGTGATAAAACCCGATATCATCATAGATGTGGTGGGCTCCTACTTCTATTGACAAAAAATCATGACAGAAAATAGGCTTTTTGTCTTGGGCGGGCCGGAGACGCAGCTGCATGACATTCTTTGGGCCGTCCATGACAGAAAAAACCGTGGTAGAAGCGAGGGCGAGGAAAATTTCGGCGAGTTCCCGATTACGGTGGGAGGTCGGGGGCCGAGCGATGCATCGCTTTCTCTCGTACACGTCTGCGCGGCGTGTGTGGGCGTTGTCTCTAATCGAACCGGCGAGGTGTTGGGCTCTAATCGAACCCGAGCGATTACCGCAGAGCTACGCGTTCTCGAACCCGGCGATCGATCGATGGCTGTTAATCGAACCCGATCGAAGCGATTCGCCGCTCTCGCTGCTAATCAAGCCGATCGATGCTGCCTGGGATGAATAGCGGCGTTGCGGGGGGTTGGATGAACAGTGGCGGTGGCGTTGCCTCTGGATGAACAGGACCCGTGGTGTGGTGGAGGCTGGATGAGCAGAGACGGTGGAGGGTGCGGTGGAGGGTGGATGAACAGGACCACGTGGTGTGGAGGGCTGGATGAACAGTAGATGGTGGAGGGGTGCCCGTGGAGGGGTGGTTGAACAGGACCCCGTGGTGTGGAGCGCTGGATGAACAGTAGACGGTGGAGGGGTGGTTGAACAGTAGCCGGTGGAGTAGCGCGCGGTGGAGGCTGTATGAACAGGAGCCCGTGGAGGCTGGAGGAGGTCGACGGTGGAGATGAAAAGTATCCCGTGGAGTCCCGTTTTGCGGTACGCCACAACCCTCCTGATGAACAGGACCCCCGTTTCGACCGTAGCGCTCCAACACAAGTCCGTTTCGTCCGTTTTGCGGTACGCCACACCCCTCCCGATCGACAGGACCCCCGTTTCGGCCGCAGGAGGTCCGTTTCGTCCGTTTTGCGGTACGCCACACCCCTCCCGATCAACAGGAACCCCGTTTCGACCGTAGGAGGTCCGTTTCATCCGTTTTGCGGTACGCCAGACCCCTCCCGATCAACAGGACCCCGTTCCGAACGTAGGAGGTCCGTTTCCTCCGTTGTGCGGTATGCCAGGCCTCGTTTCAATCGCCTGTTTCGTCCAAGCCCTCCCGATGAACATGACCACGCATTCCGTTCCGACCCACGGTTTGCTCCCACGCGTTCCGTTGCCTCCCAATGAACACGACACATTCCGTTGCCTCCCGATGAACATGACGCATTCCGTTGCCTCCCCATGAACACGACAACGACGCTTATTCTCCGTTCCGACCCAGCCATGTACACGAGCCCTGGCCGTACATATGCGCGATAGGCGTTCGAGACCCCGCCCGTATGTACACATACGTGGCCGTATTTTCTTTCTTGCACCCTGGCCGCTGTACGTACGTGTACATGCTACGCGCGTGCCTCTACTAGGACACGTGCGCGCCTCTACATCCACCAGTATATATGTACATACACGTTCGCGACCAGAATGACAACGCTACGTACGCTTCGACCAGGTGGGTCCCGACTGTCAGGCACTTCCTTACGTGTGAAGATGTAGCTGGTGGGTCCCAGCAGTCAGGGGGGCGAATCGTTTTGTTTTTTTGCCCGGACGCACTTCCTTGCGTGTGAAGGTGTAGCTGGTGGGTCCCAGCATTCAGGGGGGAAACGTTTTTTTCGCGAAATACGGTGGCCCGTCCGGTGGGTCCCCACTGTCAGGTGGAGGAATAATTATTTTGCATGTAATAAGGAGGCACTTCCATGTTGCGGCCATGGACCCAGCTGTCAGCCTCTCCACTTACAGTCCACGTCCGATGGAAGCAGTTCCTTGACCACGTTGACCACGCCGCGCCGAGAGCACCAGGGCGATGGACGACGGCGAGGCCTAGGAAGGGGACGACGCGGAGCCGGGGAAGACGTGGCAGTGGATGCCCACGCGTAGAGGAGTACGAGGGTTCACTGGTTCGCTGCGGTGTGAGGCTACCGTCGCTGCAGAATAACAGGGGGTGTGGGTGAGTAGAGGGATGGCCTGTCCAGCGATGGGAGTAGTAGGGGGCGGTGAGGCATCTGCCGCATCGCAGCCGACCACGGGAGGCAGGAGCACGAGGCACGACCGGTGCTGGTTTGGGCGACTGGAGCAAGAATACCAGAGGTTGAAGAAGCACTACGGCCGTTGGATGGACATCGTACGGTCACTGGAGCTAGAATCGTGCATATTGACTAAGTTGACAAAGCCCTCCGTCCCGTCAACTTAGTAGGCCCACCATCAGCCTGCCACTCTCTGGGTCCCAGCTAACAAGGGAGTATTCATTTTTTTTGTGCGTAATAAGGAGGCACTTCCTTGCGTGCGAAGATATAGCTGGTGGGTCCGAGCTGTCAGTGGTGGTAACATTTTTTTCACAAAATACAGAGGCCCTTTTGGTGGGTCCTTGATGTCAGGTGGAGGAATCATTATTTTGCGCGTAATAAGGAGGCATTTCCTTACGTGCGGCCGTGGACCCAGCTGTCGGCCTCTCCATGTAAAGTCCACTTCAGATGCATGTCGGTCGTTGACCATGTTGACCAGGCCGCGCCGAGAGCACCAGGGCGGTGGACGACGGCGAGGCCTAGGAAGGGAACGACATGGAGGCAGGGAAGACTCGGCAGTTGTTTCCCACGCGTGGGGAGTACGATTGTCTGAGGTTTTTGGTTCGTCTGCCGTCATTGGAGAATAACGGCAGTGTGGGTGAGTAGAGGGCTGGCTAGGCCAGCGATGGGAGTCTGGTGGGGCGGTGAGGCTGCTGGCAGCAGCCTTGCCGCCCTTGAGGAGGAGGGAGCAGTAGTCCCTTGGCGCTTGTTTGAGCGGCTGGAGTAGGAAGAGCAGAGATTGAAGAAGACGAGGGCCGTTGGATGGACATCCAACAATCCTTTGCTGTCGTCAACCTTTTTTAGGAAAGCCTCAAATCTGTGGAAAACAACATACAACCCATCTGCCATTATTTCTAATAATTTTCAGCCCATTTGCTAATTCTTAAGGTGTTTTTGGAGCCCATATTCTTTTTTTAGCATTACAGCCCATATTGTGGCCACGGTTAAAAAACCATACAAAATTTTGCATATTTCGGTGCGGTCTGAACTGTTTTTAATCCTGAAATTTCGACTCACATTCAAACTGATTTTAAAAACAAATGTATATCAATATAAAATCCAACAAATTCTCCACGCATAAAAATTAATGTAATTTAAAATCATGAAATGAGAAAAAAGATATTTGAAACTAATTGCCGGTTTGATGTGTTTTAAAAATGTACAACCCATTTCTCATTACTGATGGGCCATTTTCTTGGCCAGCCGAATGAAAGCTCTCCTCGTCTTGAAAGATTTGTAGCCCAACAGGCCTGACAAAGCGACTTACTTGGCAAATCAGAAAAAAACTGGGCTGTGGCCGTGGACCCAGCTGTCAGCCTCTCCACGTACAGTACTCTTCCGATGGAAGTCGTTCCTTGACCACGTTGACCACGCTGCGCGGAGAGCACCACGGCGGTGGACGATGGCGAGGCCTAGGAAGGGGACGACGCGGAGCCGGGGAAGACGCGACAGTGGAAGCCCGCGCGGAGAGGAGTACGGGGGTTCACTGGTTCGGCTGTGGTGTGAGGCTGCCGTCGCTGCAGGGCCTGGCCAACGGTGGAAATAGTAGGGGGCAGTGAGGCCTTCGTGGCAGCACAGCCGACCACGGGAGGCAGGAGCATGCGGCACGACCGGCGCTGCTTTGGGCGGCTGGAGCAAGAAGACCAGATGTTGAAGAAACACTACGGCCGTTGAATGGACATCGTACGGTCACTGGAGCTAGAATCGTTCATATTGACTAAGTTGACAAAGCCCTCCATCCCCGTCAACTTAGTTGGCCCACAAGTCATCCTCCCACTATGGTGGGTCTCAGCTAGCAGGGGGGTATTCATTTTTTTGTGTGTAATAAGGAGGCACTTCCTTGCGTGCGAAGATATAGCTGGTGGGCCCGACATGTCAGCGGGGGAACCTTTTTTTGTGAAATACAGAGGCCCTTCCAGTGGGTCCCAGCTGTCAGGTGGAGGAATCATTATTTTGCGCGTACAGTCCACGGCCGATGGATGTCGTTCGTTGACCGAGAGCACCATGGTGGTGGACGACGGTGAGGCCTAGGAAGGGAACGACACGGAGCCGGGGAAGACTCGGCAATAGTTGCCCATGCGGTGGGGAGTACGAGGGTTTACTGGTTCGGCTGCCGTCGCCGGAAAATAACAGGAGGTGTGGGTGAGTAGAGGAATGGCCTGGCCAGCAATGAAGTAGGGTGGGGCGATGCGGCCTGTGCGGCAGCACAGCCAGCGATGGGAGGCGGGAGCAGGCAGTCCCACCGGAGCTGGTTTGGGCGGCTGGAGCAATAAGATGAGATATTGAAGAAGCAGCACGGCCGTTGGATGTCCAACGATCACTGCTGCTAGAATCGTTTGTGGACTAAGTTGACAAAGCCAAAGTACATGTCAACCTAGTAGACCCACAAGTCAGCCTCCAAATCTGTCCCAAACGGCATACAGCCCGAAATTTCTAGCTAGATTCAAATTAATTTTAAATCTAAATATACCTTAATTTAAATTCAATGAAATTTTACCCGCACAAAAACAATGAAATTTAAAATATCAAAATCCGAAAGAAAACAGTATTTTGGAACTAATTGCCTGTTTGCTGTATTTTTTCATTTTACAACCCATTTATTATTACTTATAGCCCATTTCTTATTACTTATAGCCCATTTTCTGGCCAAAATACATCCCTCCTCGTCTTGAAAGATTTCCGGCCCAGCAGGGCATAGAAAAGCAAGTAGGCCTACGTTGGTTATTCTGCAAAAAACAAAATAGCTGGCTAGCCATTTTCAGAAAGGAAAAAAAAACAAACTGGGCTGGTCATGTGCTAAACATATGAAATAAAAGCCTGGGCTAGACGGGCCACGGGTCCCTCACAACCCAGTTGATACCCTTCTCTGTCCCGAAAAAACAAAATTACTGCACGCACTGCTGGGTCCCTACTGTCATCCTCACCATGTACAGTCATCTCCTTATTCCTCTCGGTTGTTGACCATGTTGACAACACCGGAGGGCGGCGCGGCAGAGAGCGAACCAAGGCGGAGGACGATGGTGAGGCCTCGGACGGGAACGAACAGGAGCCGGGGAAGATCATAGCCAGCCGTGGGAGGCGGGAGCAGGCGGTCCCGCTAGCGTTGGTTTGGCTTTGGCGGCTCGAGGAAGAAGAGACTGAAGAAACGCGACAGACGTTGAATGTCAATCCAACAGTCAAGGCTGGCACAATCATTTGTTGACTAAGCTGACACCAAGTAGGATACTTTTTTATATATAGGAAGAAAACTGCGAGGAAAACGCATTCGTCTACCATCCTCCTCACAGGGAACGTTTGCCACATAAGTGACTAGCACCCTTGGTTTTCAACCGAGAGGTCTTGGGTTCGAGTCCCAGGAACTCTCAATTTTGTCCTCCTTCCTTCCTCGCAAAAAAAGGGAAAGAAAATTAAAGACTTGGGAAGGCGTCTGAGAACAAGCTAGTGTACCAAGAAAGAGGCGTTGCGAGTTTTAGAAAAAGAAAGACGTGCTCTCGTAGCTGGTTCAATCCAAACCTAGACTATGAATATATATGGTGCTATGCTACTCGCAAGTAATGAAACCGACATATCCAACGTTAAGCTTCTCCTCTTCTCTACTTACTTTGCTTAGCATCGAAGCTCGCCGCAGCAACCATGTCCGCCGGCTGTTCGTCCACCTGCTCTTCAGCAGCAACAACCAGATATCGCCAAGTCGCCACCCGCACCATCGCTGTGGGTATCATCACACCCTCGCCAAGACACAGCAGACCGCAGCCGATTGCTCATCGCAACCCGCTGCCGTTGGTGTGGTGCCACTTCGCAAATCACGCAGAGTCATCCGTCGCGTCTCAACCACAATCCGCAACCCTGGCCGAGTCTTCTACAAATGCCGAATCATGGGGTAATAATATGTTTAAGTGTTGTTCTACTGCTTTCAGGTTGCTGATTTTTAATAGTTTGGTTGATGATCTTCCTATTTGATTCGTGCGAAAAGGGAAGATTCGTGTGATTTGTATTTCGGGAAGTTGCTTGATGTGGGGAATGCAACTTCGCTGATTATTTGGTTATCCGAGGAATCTCAATACCAGCAGTTTGGGGTGTTGGACAAATAATCTGAAGGAGCACGATGAAGAGGAAGATCTGAGCGTAAGGTTAAAGATGCAGTTCCTCCGATCATGGCCAAGCAACAGCTGCTGAACGGCCTTGACAACAATGAGGAGATGAAAGAGCTTGTGAAGATAATGGGCAAAATTGATGTGCTTTGTAGGATGATTGTCTCTTTATTTGCAGTTTATGTAGCACTCGTGATGTATTCAGTGGCTACGACATGAGCAATTTGCTGAAACTAGTAATGAATGAAACCTGTGTAGCAGGCTGGGCATAGTGTTGTGAACATCTAATGATTTATATTAATGGAAATCAGGGGTATCCCCTTTTGCTCATATAAATAAATAAATAGCAGAGGCCCTGCCGGGTCAACTTCGTTCTCATTCGAAGACGTCAAGCAAATTGCAGTCCAACAACAAACTATGTCATCAAATTCAAGTTTCACAGCCAAATATGAGTACAACTAAATAACAATGTCATCATGTTTTAGTTGTCATACAATCACCAAACACAAATCAGCATACATAACAAGTGATGTTCTCACAGCAAAATACTAAACAACATGTTCATCAGGTTTCAGTTGTCATAGCAAACACAATTTCACATAGTAGATAAAAAAACGTCTTCTGACAGGCAAATACAGCAAAAGCAATGTAATCATCATCCGCAGCAGCAGCGTCAACATATTCGCCATGTGTATCAATCTGAATCGTAATTCCCCATGGTGTCATCTTCTTCTTCGTCCTCAACGTCCTCGAACGTTGGCTTCTTATTGATCAACTCTTTTATGTCCACAACACGATAGGCAATCTTTTCGCCGGCGTCATTGACGTGATGGTTCTCAAACATATTAGGAACATCCGTGTTATCTTGTACATCAGGAGCAGTGTAAGCATCATCTTGTTGTGCAACTTCATTAAACGAATTCCTCTGCTCAAACCTTTGCAATACTCTCCAGTCATCGCTACGTGCAAATGTGTCTTCCAAGAAAAATATCTGTGTTGCTTGATTTGCCAAAATAAAAGGCTCGTTGGTCTGGTACGCCGCCTTGACATTGATGGATTTGAAATAATCATCAGCCCTGGGTTTTGCTATCCTAGAAAATAGGTTATACCAATGACAGCACAACATAACCACACACCGATGATCCTCGAAATCGAGATATATCGAATGAACAATGTCTGTTATGTTAGCATACATTTCAGTTGTCTCTTTGTCATACATATCCGTGCTCATGATGGCACTATTTTGTGTCTTCCTGCCTTCGTCTCGTGCAAGGGTGTTGTAGCGCACATTTCCAACAACGCAAGATTCATAATGTCTTACCCGAGTATCAGGACCCATTGCTAGTGAGTAAAGGGAATCATCAACTGCCTGCCCATCCTCCCGCATCTTCTTAACCTATGGTTAGAAAATAGACAAGCTGATCATCTTATGTACTCAATATATTAAAAAAACTGACAGTGCACTTCAAAAGCTTACATGGTTCTTGAACCATTTCGCAAATCCTGCCATAACCAGTTTGTCAATGTTTCTTGGATTTTGCGGCAGTAACTCCTCTTTGTAGATGCTGCACAACATAGAGATCGCGTCAAACATCTAAATATATAAGAATGTGCTGCAAGTTTAGTAGATTACGATGTATAAGCTGCAGTACTGCACTTACTTGATATAAGGTAGTATCTCAAGACAGTTATTCAACACATACCAAACCATTTTGTCCAAATCTTTAGGTTTGTCCTCTTCTCGACTCTTCCCTGTAACTCGAACAGAATAATCAAAAACATTGAGCCCGGGATTGTCTTCACCCACCTCTTTGCTAAGCTGATCAGCTGTTTCAATGTATTTTGAGCAGAATGTCAATGCTTCTGTAGCAATGTAGGCCTCTGCAATGGAACCCTCGGGTCTAGCTCTATTTCTAACATAGCCCTTGAAAGTGCCTAACCGCCTTTCAATAGGGTACATCTAGCCATACTATACTGGACCTCTAAGTAGTGCCTCATCAGGTAGATGAACAGCCAAATGCACCATCACATGAAAGAAGGCTAGAGGATATATCTTCTCAAGGTCGCATAGGATAGTTGGTATCTTTCTCTAAGACGCTCCAAAGCATCTGTCCTGATATTCCTACCTGCGAGTTCCTGTAGAATTGTCCCAACTCTGCAATCGCTCAGATAAGTCGTATGCCCAATCCTCTAAGGATAACAGGTAAAACCCTTTGAAGTAGGACGTGGCAGTCATGAGTTTTCAACCCTTGTACCATGTTTCCATCTGCACTGAATCTCCTTTCAGGGTTGGAAGCAAATCCATGTGTGAATCTCACACGTGACAGGACCTCGCAGAATTCTTTTCTTTTTACCTTGTCCAAGACATACACAGCTGGTGCCATATCCCATGGTTTACCTTCATCTTGCACCTGCAAATCCTTTCTGATACCTAGGTATGTCAAATCAATCCTAGATTTTAAGGTATCTTTCGTCTTGCCTTCAATGTTAAGAAGTGTGCTGATGATGTGGTCACATATATTTTTCTCGATGTGCATCACATCAAGATTATGCCGCAGATCCAAATCTTTCCAATACTCCAAGTCCCACAAAGTGGACATGCGGGTAAACAATAATCTCTCTTCTACCCTGCCACGCTTCCTTTTCCCGCTACCATCACCAGGATGGTTTCCTGGTGTAATATGCCTGAGCTTCTCTAATTCCACTTGCAACTCATCGGCGGTGAGCCTCTTTGGCGCATCATGGTTTTCATGCTTTGCATTGAACACATGTCTTTGGTATTTTCTAGGATGCGGCTTGTCCTTGGCAAGGAAACGACGGTGTCCAATGTAACAGATCTTGCTAAGTATTGCGTATGACAGCGGATTCCTGTCACAGCGAACACATGCATTGTAACCATGCGTCGTTCGCCCTGACATAGTGCCCAAAGCCGGATAATCATGGATGCACCAAATTATAACAGCATGCAGAAAGAAATTAGTTGGTGAGCTTCTATATAGGTCTCGAGTGAGAACACCCTTCCATAGCTGTTGAAGTTCCTCCACAAGAGGCTCCATGAACAAATCAAAATCCTTTCCAGGACTTTTTGGACCTGGGATGAGCAAGGCCATCATGTAGTTTGATTCTTTGGTGCAGACATTGGAGGCATGTTGTAAGGGATAACAAGCACTGGCCACATGCTATATGTGGCGCTCTGGTGGCCAAATGGGTTAAATCCATCTGAAGAATCCAAGTCTAATGTTTCTCGGGTCAGCGGCAAACCCTTTGTGTTTATCATTGAAGCTTTTCCACTCACTACCATGAGATGGATGGCTCATTACATTCTGATCTCTGTACTCCTCACTACTACAAAAACGGCTATAGATAATATGGACATTAATGGCGCACCATATAAGTGGTGCGCCACTAGTATATAGCAGTGGCGCACCAGATATGGGTGCGCCATTAGTGGCCATATTACTAATGGCGCACCTAGTGTGTGGTGCGCCATTACTAGTTTTGTCCTCGCCCCACATCCTCCTCAGACTTAGCGATGGCGCACCAGGAAAAAGTGCGCCATTGCTAGTTTTAACTAGTAGTGGCGCACTATTAAGAGATGCGCCACACCCACCAGTGCGCCATTGCTATCACCCCTTATCCCCTCCCTCTAGTCACGTTCTCTCCCTTCCCCTTCCTCCTGACACACCCACCCACCTCCCTCGACTTCGATCTAGATCGGGAAGCCCCGGCCGCATCTTCCCCCGCCGCCCATGCCTCACCCCCTTTCGTCACCGCCGCCAGCCTCCGCTGCCGCCTACTCCTCTTCTCGCTGCTCGCCTCCTCCCGCACCCGCCGCTTCCTCCCTCGCGCCATGGAGTCCTCCTCCTCCACCACCCCCGCCGCTGCGGAGCACGCAGGTGAGCGGCATGACCCGATTGGGGCTTGCTAGCTTCGTGGAGTGACACTAGTGGTGCGTGTTGGGCTGGGTACTGTACTGATGGCTGCCGCGTTCGTGCGGCTGGGTGGGGATTTATGTGCATGTGGCACGGCGGCGGGGGAGTACAAGGAGGTGCTAGCCCGGCTCTCCTCGCTCATCACGCAGAAGGTGTGCGCAGACACCGGCAACCGCGGCAACCAGTGGGACCTCATGGGCCACTACCTCCAGGTACTCCGTCCCCTCCTTCATCCTCCTCCTCAACCGCGATGTGGGTGGGGATGTGTTGTCTGATCTATGGCGGGGTGGGGATTGATGTACAGGCAGTATCTGGTTCAGATGGGAAGCTACTCCCGTAACCCTATTTTTCCTTCTTGCTGTGGCAGAAATCATCAATAGCCGCAAGCTCTTGAATGTCGACTGTATAATTAGCACGGAGGGACTCAGATTGTGGTATAACACAAATCTCTACATCTTCAAACTTTCCAGGTTTGGGAGAGGCAACACAATGATGCAGGCAGGCTAGAGGATGGGTCGGAAACTCTGCAAGGAACCTGACTACAGTACCATTAGATCTGCTCCCCTTCGAACTACTCGAGGGTAATATTTCGCTGCTTCCTTTTTCTTCCATATTTTCCTGATGTAGGATTTGTGATCTGGAATTTGATTCTTCTAACCACGTAATTGAGATCTCCTTTACCTAGTTGCAGTTCATGTAGATAAGGAGTAAGATCAATTTCCTTTGGTCTTATCAAAGGTATGCATGGTTTATACTTAAAATGTTCCTGACTGTCTATAAATTTCTACAATGAATAATTTCAACTCATGTTTCCCTTTTAAGCTGCAAGATTATGCAATCTCCATCATGGTCAAGAACATGTAATATGTGACTAGACTCTACATTCAGAGAATTAACAATGAAACTGTACTAGGAATAGCCTTTTGTTAGTAACTATGCACAAGAAGTCAATATTCTGTGATTACAGTTAACAAGGTAAAGATATGTCGAGGGCCAAATTCATGGGCCATATACTAAAAGGTTCATTCAAAGAGAAAATGATTATGTTACTCCGTTTTATTCCCCTAATAACGTAGGCGCATTAATCAACTGCTCACTATAGGTAGCAGGACTGGGTTTGCAATATCAAGATAATCTTATCAATCTTGCTATGTTGGTAAAGTCTGAAGCTTAATATTTTTACTACTTGCTTGTTGATTCTTCACTTTCTGTAGACACTACTAGTAGTTGCTTATGGCACTTAGTTATACATATATAAGGTGATGAACGTCAAATTCAAAGCATGTCTGAATCAATTCAGAAATGAGAAAACACAGAGTTGATAGGAATTAGGTGGCCTGTAGTGGTTGGGTGATGACCTCTAGATACTTGCATTATTCTGAGATTATTCAGTATTTTGAATGGATGAATGGATGTCACTCCTTACTAAAGAGACATTTTGTGTTTCGGTCTGTGATTTTTTAGTACATTCTTGATATGTTTTTCAAAGGATGTGTTGATCTAAACTTTTGTAGGGCTGTTTGGATGGCAGCCCACGGCTGCCCTTCCAAAATATTGGCCGTTGACCAACAGGCTGGCAAGTGTTTGGATCGCATTGTCACATCCCAGTTAGACCATGCATTAGGGTGTGCATCATGTTTAAATTCCATTTGAATTTGAAATGGGGAAGGCGAAACCCTGAACACCCCCTTAATTCAACTAGGGTTTACTAAAATTATTTCAATGAATCAAATGCCCTTCAAAATGCCCATCCTCTTTGTTTTGGTTCAGAACCTATGACAAAGGAGGTGTATCATTTTCTAGGTCATCCAAAGTTCCTAGGATTAATCCACAAGTTTTGAACTTGAGCATTTTAAATTATATAAAATATTTTAAATGTTCAAAAATTGCCAAACCAAAATGTTTCATGTTGGGAATATTCCAACAAGGGACCAGGAGCATTTTGGTGATTTTTAAAACAGTTTTGGTATTTTAAAAACCCCACAAAGTTACAGAAAATAGAAAAAGATAAAAAAAGGGGAAAACCCTTACCTGTCGCCCGTGCCCGGCCCACCTGCCGGCCCAGCCCAGCAGCCGCGCCAGCGAGCTGCTTGGCTCGGCCAGGCAGGCAGCCAGGTGCCCGACAGCGAGCTCGAGCGCGCCACGCAGCTGGCCGCCGCCTGCTTCACCTCCTCGCCGCCTCGCTGCCTGGGCGGCCTCCACGTCGTCGCCCGACCCCTGGACCGCCATTCGCCCCTGCCTCTCTCCCTCGCTCCCCCCTCGCCATGGCCGACGCCACCGTCGCCACTCCACCGTCGTAGCCGTAGCCACCGTCGTCCCAGCGCCACGAGACCGTGTCCAATAACCGCCGTCGTCGACTTCGTCGAACAAGCCGAGCCCCGGCGCTTGCTGCGCCAAAAGCACTGCACCGACCTCGCCGACTCGCCACCGCCAGAGATCCCCTTCGCCGCCGCCGCCGCATCAGATCATCCCGACCACGTCGTCGTCGGCTCTCTGAGACCGCAGTGAGCCTGGCTACCTCCCCATCCTCTCCACTCTCTTTCTCGTGCACCACAACGAGCACACGGCTTCGCTCGAACGCATCGCCGCGGAGCTCGTCGCCCGACGAGGCTCCGGCCACCCAACCCACGCCACCGTGTCCATCGCACTCACCACGTTGCGTTGGGTCCAACCCTGCACTCCACGCCCTCACCTTGCCCCCTAGCGGCGAGTCCGAGATCACCCGAGCCCGGCCGCCGCCAAACTCGTCGCCGGCGCCAACTCCGCCACCCGACCCCAACTAACTCCACCAGAGCTGCGGTTCGTCTCAGCTCCACGTAGATGCCTTCCGCGCCCATTTGGTGGCGGAACATGCAAAAGCACTCTGCTCCGCGGCGCTTTGGCCTCGCCCGGCGGCTAGACGCCAGCGAGTTGACGGCGACCATTGGTGGTGGGCCTGTTGATCGCTCGAGTCAATGACAGGTGGACCCCCACGGTTAACTAATTAGATTAGTTCTAATTAAAATTAATTAGTTAAACTAACTCTCGACATGCGGGTCCCACTGGTCAGTTTGACCTGGACGACCCCGTTGACCCCTGACGTCACGCTGACCTCATGGTGACGCAATAAATGATTTCTGGATTTATTCTGATATAACAAATTCCAGAATATAATTCAAATTTCAAATGCCTATAACTTTTATTCTATAACTCCAAATGCAAAGATTTATATATGAAAAATTATCAGAAAAATCCACTCTATCCATTGGTACAGGTTTCATGCATGTTAAAGCAAGTTAACTATGCTGTTTAACCAGAATAAGAAATTGCACCATTAGGACTAACTCAAATGAACTATCATTTGAATCCTTGATTCAAATGAGTTCATCCCTATTCTTTCAGCTTGCATTAGACCAACACACATCCATATTGCCATGTCATAGCATGCATCATATTGTTGCATATTGTCATGTGTGTTTACTTTCGGTGTGCTTTCATGATAGGTTACGCTTGAGGATAACCTCGACTACCCATCTGAAGGCGTTCTCTACCCCAGTTCCATCGGGCAAGCAACCCGTTGATCATTTCGATACAAACCCATGTTCTCGCTTCTGCTCTCGTTTACTGCATTAAGACAACGCGATTCAAACTGTTTTGTGCTGCGGTAGTTGAACCCACTTCCTCTGCATGACTGTCATTGCCACGAGAACTAGATGAAACCCACTAGTATGTGTAGGAGTTGATTGAGCCATGTTTGTGATTCCTACCATGCTATGCTTGCTATGCTTAGAGTTGTGTCGGTCTCTGGCTCATCGGGATGATGAACTGGAGTGAAAGGTTGTGTTGGTTCGAGAGTGAAAGTGTTGAACACGATTTGGTAAAGGTATCGATGAGAGGCCATGTAGGAGTACATGGTGGGTTGTTTCATTGAAGCCGAACTTAAGAACTGAGATCTGTGTTTGTGATCCATGAACTAGCTACTACCACGCATTGGGCCCGAAACCAATGGACCCTCTCGGCTTCTTAACCACCCTTGTTCTTAGTCCGGGAGTTGCAAGTAGTTTCTGGTGTTTGTAGCATGCTGGGGGCCGCACGCACAGCGCTGACCTTAGGGGTGGGTTGTGTTGCGGTAGGCACGTGGCCCGGTGTACCGAGTGCCCGTTTGGTATCTCGGGAACCCTGCACACATCGTTCGGGGCTGTATGGGAAACCTCGGCCGGACTCCCTGCGGATGGAACCCGAATAGGCGATAAACCTGGACTAGGGACTTGAGTGTTTAGGTAGGCTGTGGCCGACACCCACGTTGGGCTTCCGCTTGAAGGTTGCCGAGTACATGTCGTGTAAACGATTTATAAGTGGTGAGCGTGTGTGAAGAAGTACACCCTGCAGGTTAAATATGATCTATTCGAATAGCCGTGTCCACGGAGAAGGACTTCGGGTTACCTATATCAGTTCATAGACAAGTAAATGGATACTACTAAAAGTCTCAAGATAAGTGTGAGTATCGTGGATGGCCCTCTCGGGGATGACGAGAGAGGATCCACGGTGGAGTATTGTGATGGTGATTAGTGGACTCGTGTGCGACAAATGCTTTACAAAGTGGTGTCACGTGGGATAGCTTAGCCAAGAGTCAAAGCTGGCTTGCTGCAAATAACTCCACTTCCTTCCTTGAGAATGTGCATGTATGATAGGATTACGTGGTAAGACTTCTTTGAGTACCTTTGTACTCATGTTTGTAATTAATGTTTTTCAGAGGACTATACTACCCTCCGACGGATTCTATGTAGATATTGACTTGACGAGTGAACTAGCCACCGGTGGCGATCTAAGACTTGTGAAGGGCCATTGTAGATAGAAAGGCTCCAACAAGCTTTCTTTCTTTCTAGAGTCGTACTCGACTAGTTTGCTTCGCATGTGCTTGTATGATTGTATGACTTGAGTGTTGGGTCATGTGACCCCTACCTGTATGACTATGTTATGTATGGCTCCTCGGAGCCTCTTAAATAAAGTACTTGAGTTGTAGAGTTTTGTTGTGATGCCTTGTTGTATTTACTCATATCGGGCATATTATGTGTATGATTGAAATGCTTGGTATGAGTGGGATCCGACAATCTAGTTGTTTATCCTTGGCAGCCTCTCATATGGGGAAATGTAGTCTCGTGCTTACGGCGATAGTAGTCCGCTACAGCCCGGTTCACGGAGTCCTGCTAGCCCAGACTACTGCTTGGACACTTGACTGGCGGCATGTGATTCATTTCGTTCCTATATCGTCCTTCGGGAAATGTCACGCGGTGGTATTCGAGTCCCGCCTAGCTGCTACAGCCGAATACGGAGTCCTGTTAGCCAGTGCTACAGCCCGAATTCATACGTTGATGACCGACATGCTCGAGGTGATTCATGTATGCTGTCCCCATAGGTTAGTGCCGCTTTGGGTTCACGACTAGCCATGTCGGCCCGGTTCTTTGTCATGTGGATGCTAGCGACACTATCATATCGTGAGCCAAAAGGCGCCAACGGTCCCGGGCCATGGTAAGGCGACACCGTGGGAATACCGTCGTGAGGCCGCAAAGTGATATGAGGTGTTACCAGCTAGGTCGATGTGACTTGGAATCGGGGTCTGACAGCGTTGGCATCGAGCAGGGCTGCTGTAGGTTCGCTAAGCCAAACTGGTGAAGTTGATTCTAGAAATGCTTTAGTTATATGTAGGGAATTGATTGTGGGAGGAGCGTAAGGCTCTTTTTACTTCTTTACCTTATGCCCTCGATCTGAGTCATCCTCTTCTCATTCGGCGTGGGTATAGGACTAGGCTCTCTTCTCTCTATCGTGGTTCACGTGTTACTAATCCGTAGTAACTTATAGGATTGTTGGTTACATCCTCGATTCGGTGCTACTAAATTTTAGTATGCTATCATTTGAACCAGAACCTTGATATGATGTTGTTGAGTGGTTTTGCAATCTGATTTTAATGTCTCAAATCTGATTTTGAGCATTTACGATGTTATGCTGCCCGATTTTCCTAGAAATTCTAATGCCTTTGCATTGTGGCTGTGCTTTCAGATGGCCACCGTCCCCGTAACCAAGTGGTTACGCTGACCCGTGCATTGATGTGTGTGGTCACACGGCAATGCTGGTCCGGTGATGATTGAGTCTGTTATCGATGGTATCCTGAATATACCGTTGAGGAGCAGTTTAGGATTTCAATCAAAGCCAATACCTATGCACGGTCGGATTTATCCATCTTATCTCGAGCTCTTGAGCCACTTCATTTGTTCTTATGGGCTCGGAATCACTATTGGAATGTCAGTGCAAGATGCAGCCTATTCCATGATGACTATTATTCGAGCCAGAACTGCCTTGCTGGGCAACACTGATTTTTGCTATATGCCAGCATCCCTCCCTGGGGCGCATGGCTATCTTCAGGTTTGTACAGCGATGCATCCCATGAGGACTCACTCCTTCGCACTACTCTTGAGTTCTTTGGAGGACAAGGACCGTGAGAACCGGGCCTTGCGTATGGAGCTTTTAATGCCCGTTCGACCCTTTGGGCTACTCGACTAGGTTTGCACCGCCGTGCAAGCGGATATATGGACATGAGGGACTTGTACCCTGTGCGGGCGAGTCTGCCAGACTTTATGGAGTGGCGTGAGGTTGGAGGCATCACTCCTCCTCGTGGGCCTCGTCTGCCACCGTCTGTTGGTCCACGGCCACATCCGAGTCCTTATGGTCCACAGGACCCACAGGATTGTCTGTTTCCGGACGATCATGTTCCACTTCCAGGTCTGGGTGGTGACTTCTATGAGGACTACTATGGAGCTGCCTGAGATAGTAGTAGTATTCCTAGTATGGTAATAGTTGTGTTTCCACCGTCCTGCGTGACTCGTGGAATGCGACTTAGTGTGTACCGTTCCGGAAGTGTAGAAAAATAATGTATAGGAGTTGGAATGCTTCCGATGAGATGTAACGCCTTTCCTTATAGTTGTACTCCGTCAGGCTTGTACTAAACTATGGATGGTGTGTATGACCGTTGGTATATATATATATGGCAGTTTTATATTACCATGTCATACGGATGAACATCTTTGCATTCCATGCTATCCATTACCTTCCGCACTTCCTTGTTAAATTCTGCCATCCTGGTTTAAACTTTGCTTTGTCTCCCAGGATGGTCAACACTCGCAACACTCCTGCTGTTCCAGAGCAGGGAGAAGCCAGTGCAGCCAGAAATGTGGATCTGCCGCAACCGCCATCTTTGGCCGAGGTGATCTTGGAAGCGAGCGCAATAAGCGTGAAACCAACCGCTTATTGGGCGGATTGAACAAAACACAGCACGCCAGCCAAGAAGCGATGTGGTTTCACTCAACGACTTCGTCAAGCTATATCCCCAAAATTCAAATATTCGTCGAGCCTCTCGGCGCGATGATTAGCTCCGCAAGATCCACCACAAGCTGCGTTCCGCTAGCGTGGCTGAGGCTGACAAGGTTACCTTTGCGCCTATCATCTTGAAGGCCCTGCTAGCCTCTGGTGGGAGAATTATGAGGCTATCGTCCGGTTGGACAAGTTACAACTTGGGCTGAATTCAGTGCCGCCTTAGTGAGCATCATATTCCGGAAGGTCTTATGGACCGCATAAGCGTGAGGAATTCTGCAGTTTCACCCAAGGTAGGTGACGGTGGATGCCTACAATCGTGAATTTGGGAGGTTAGCACGTTATGCTCCCAAGAAGTTTCTACCGATGCCAAGAAGCAGGCAAGGTTCCGCAAGGACTTAGCCACGAGCTACGCCGAGATCTCCGTCTGCATGAGTGTACCTCTTTCCGAAGCTAGTCAATAAGGCTATCAGCGCAAATCTGGCGGAGACTGATTTTGAGGCTTCACGCAAACACATCCGTGACTCTGGATCTTCATCCGGCTCTGGATCCCAGAAGCGCCGGGTTTGGGTTCCAAATACCGCTCTACCACCCAGGTTCACCCCGAGGCCATCCTCTGAGGCGCCTCGCCCCAACCAGCCGTATTTTCCACCCAAGTCTTATGGAGGTCCAACTGCTAATGCTGCTCCACGTCCAAATGTGATAACTTGCTTCAAATGTGGAGAGACGGGCCACTATATCCGAGAGTGTCCCCAGAACAACCCCAATCAAGCTGGAAAGTCTGTTGGCCGCGGCAAGCCAGCAGGAAAGGTGCCCTATGCCAAACCAGTTGCCACCGCTCGTGGCCATGTCAACTATGTCTCTGCTGAAGAAACCTATGAGGATCCCAACGTCGTCCTCGGTACGCTTCTTGTTAATTGCCATCCGCAACCGTTCTTTGATCTTGGAGCATCTCATTCATTTATTTACGAGAGCTATGCTCGATTGCACAACACCACATTCTGTGACATGCCTACCTCCATGGAAATTCAAACTCCTGGCTCTAGATGGCAAACCTCTAGAATAAGTCATGGGAATGAAATTCTTGTCGACAGATTAGTCTTTCTTGCATCTCTAATAGCTCTTAAGTCCTCGGACATAAACATCATCTTGGGTATGGACTGGATGTCAGCCCATTATGCTAAGATTGATTGCTCTACTAGAACTGTTCAACTTACCCATCCTTGGGCAAGACGGTAAATGTTTTAACCCGAGTGTCTAAGCGCCGACTTTACTCCTAAATGCCAACCCTCTTCCGGACCTCGAAGATATTCCGTAGTCCGTGATTTTCCGGATGTCTTTCGGAGGAACTGCCAGTGTTCCACCCGCGGGGATGTCGAGTTCGTGATAGATCTTGTTCCCGGAACTGTCCCAATCTCTAGAAGACCTTATAAGATGGCACCCTAGAACTAGCTGAACTTAAGAAACAACTCGATGAATCCTTGCAAAAGGTTTCATCCGTCCTAGTTCATCTCCATGGGCTTGCCCGTCCTCTTCGTCAAGAAGAAGGATGGTACGGATCGGATGGTTGTAGATTACCGACCGTCAATTTGGTCACTATCAAGAACAAGTATCCGCTCCCGGGATCAACGACCTGTATGATCAGCTCGCTGGATCCTCACTCTTTTCAAGATGGATTTGAGGTTGGGCTACCATCAAATCAAAATCAAAACGGGACATTCCTAAAGCGGCCTTTGTCACTCGTTATGGCCAATCTGAGTACACCGTCATGTCCTTCGGATTAACCAATGCTCCAGCCACCTTCTCTCGGTTAATGAACTCAATCTTCATGGAGTACTTGGATAAATTAGTAAGTGGTATACCTCGATGATATACTCATCTACTCCAAGAATGAGGAAGAACATGCCGAACATCTAAGGCTAGTATTGATGAAACTTGAGAGCACCGCCTTTATGCCAAATTCTCTAAGTGTGAATCCTGGTTGCCGTAAGTGACCTATCTAGGACATGTAATCTCTGGTAAGGGCATTGCTGTCAATCGGCGAGTTCAAGCCGTCCTTGATTGGACTCCACCTGAATCGGTCAAGCAAGTTTGGAGTTTCCTCGGTTTAGCGAGCTATTGCCGCCGCTTATCGAGAATTTCTCTAAAGTTGCTAAACCTCTAACCGAACTCCTCAAGAAAGATAAGAAGTTCGAATGGGCGCCACAGTCGAGTTCAGCTTTCAGAACTGAAAAGGCGCTCGACATCTGCTCCGTACTTGTTCCACCAGATTTCTCTAAGGACTTCATTATCTATTATGATGCCTCGCGACAAGGACTAGGTTGCATACTCATGCAAGATCGTCATGTGATTGCCTCGCGCTCTCGACAGCCAAGTCCACATGAGGATAACTACCCCACACGATCTAGAGCTTGCGGCGATGGTTCATGCACTCAAAACCTGGCGACATTACCTTACGGGTAATCGTTGCGAAATCTACATGATCACCAAAGTCTGAAATATATCTTCACCCAACGGATTTGAATCTCGGCAAAGGCGTTGGGTCGAGTTGATTACAGATTTCGACTTAGGAATATCTTACACCCGAGCAAAGCCAATGTCATGGCTGGCGACTAAGTCGCAAATCTTATTGTAACAATCTGATGTTACAACAAAGTCAACCATTTCTCCACGAGGAATTTCGTAAGCTTAATCTCCATATTGTTCCTCGAGGATTCCTTTCCACCCTGGTGGCGAAACCTACCCTTACGGATCAGATCATCAAGGCACAGAAGGTAGATCCGGGAGTCTCCCGTATCAGGAGAAACATCAGTAAAGGAGTCGCAGATTGTTTCTCCATTGATGAACAAGGTGTCGTGTTCTTTGGAGACCGTCTAGTGGTCCCCAAGGTGCGCAACCTGAGGCGATTGATCCTTAAGGAAGCTCATGACTCTCCTCTCACCATTCATCCCGGTAGTACTAAAATGTATCAAGACCTCGCCGAGGTTTTGGTGGACTAGGATGAAGAGAGAAATCGCTCAATACATTGCTAAGCTGCGGCGTCGTCGTCGAGTTAAGCGAGCATCAACGGCCTGCTGGTACCCTTCAACCTTTGGAAATTCCTGAATGGAAATGGGATAAAATCGGTATGGATTTCATTACGGGTTTCCAGACCAAGAGAGGAATAATGCTATCTTCGTTGTCGTTGATCGTCTTTCCAAAGTAGCCCACTTCCTACCTGTTAGTGAGAGTATAACCGCTAGCCAGCTAGCTAAATTGTACATCTCTCGAATAGTGTCTCTTCATGGTGTTCCATTGGAGATTAACTCAGACCGTGGAAGTCTCTTCACCTCTCGATTTTGGGAAAGTTTCCAAAAGCGCTATGGGAACTCGTCTCTCTTTTAGCACCGCTTTCCATCCTCAATCAAGTGGTCAAGTAGAACGAGTCAATCAAATCCTAGAGGATATGCTTGAGCTTCATCATCTCTTCGGCATGAATTGGGAGAAATGCCTTCCATTCGCCGAGTTAAGCTTATAACAATAGTTATCAAGCCAGCCTGGCAAAGCCCTTCGAAGTTCTTTATGGGCGAAAATGTCGAACGCCTCTTAGCGGTCGAAACCGGGAGAGACAACTCTTTGGCGGATATGATTCAGAAGCGAAAGAGCAAGTTCGCGTTGTTAAGTGAAAATTGAAAACAGCCCAATCTCGTCAAAAGAGCCAATATGACCGCAAGCATAAGCCTATGACTTATGAAATTGGCGAGAAGGCTTACCTTCGGTTACTCCTCTAAAGGAACCCATCGATTCGGTATCAAAGGCAAGTTGGCTCCTCGTTACATTGGACCCTTCGCATTCTTGCCAAGCGAGGAGAAGTTGCCTACCAATTGGAACTACCTCCGCATCTTTCGAGTCCATGATGTCTTCCACGTTTCCCAACTCGAGCGTTGCTTCTCGGATCCTATCCGTGGAGTGGACCACAAACGCTTGATCTCCAAGATAACCTCACCTATCGAGAATATCCCGTTTGTATCCTTGATCAAGCCGGCGTACCACTCGGCGTCGGAATATCAAGTTTCTAAAGGTTCAATGGTCAAACCATTCCGAGCAAGAAGCAACTTGGGAAAGGGAGGATCGTCTTCGACTTGAGTATCCCACCTTTTCATATCAGATCCTAAATCTCGGACGAGATTCTTTTGAGTGGGGTGAGTTGTCACATCCCGGTTAGACCATGCATTAGGGTGTGCATCATGTTTAAATTCCATTTGAATTTGAAATGGGGAAGGCAGGAAACCCCAGAACACCCCCCTTAATTCAACTAGGGTTTACTAAAAATTATTTCAATGAATCCGAAATGCCCTTCAAAATGCTCATCCTCTTTGTTTTGGTTCAGAACCTATGTCAAAGGAGGTGTATCATTTTCTAGGTCATCCAAAGTTCCTAGGATTAATCCACAAGTTTTGAACTTGAGCATTTTAAATTATATAAAATATTTTAAATGTTCAAAAATTGCCAAACCAAAATGTTTCATGTTGGGAATATTCCAACAAGGGACCAGGAGCATTTTGGTGATTTTTAAAACAGTTTTGGTATTTTAAAAACCCCACAAAGTTCTGAGAAATAGAAAAAGATAAAAAAGGGAAAACCCTTACACACGCCCGTGCGCCCACCTGCTGCCCAGCCCAAGAACCAGCAATGAGCTGCTTGGCTCGGCCAGCAGCAGCCAGTGCCCGACGGCGAGCTCGAGGCGCGCCACGCAGCTGCCGCCTGCTTCACCTCCTCGCCGCCTCGCTGCCTGGGCGGCCTCCACGTCGTCGCCCGACCCCTGGACCGCCATTCGCCCCCTGCCTCTCTCCCTCGCTCCCCCTCGCCATGGCCGACGCCACCGTCGCCACTCCACCGTCGTGCCCGTAGCCACCGTCGTCCCAGCGCCACGAGACCGTGTCCAATCGCCACCGCCGTCGTCGACTTCGTCGAACAAGCCGAGCCCCGGCGCTTGCTCGCCCAAGCCACCGCTGACCGACCTCGCCCGACTCCGCCACCGCCGAGATCCCCTTCGCCGTCGCCGCCGCATCGATCGTCCCGACCACGTCGTCGGCTCTCTGAGACCGCTGTGAGCTGGCTACCTCCCCATCCTCTCCACTCTCTTTCGTGCACCACAACGAGCACACGGCTTCGCCGAACGCACCGCCTTGGAGCTCGTCGCCGACGAGGCTCCGGCCACCCAACGCCACGCCACCGTGTCCATCGCACTCACCACGTTGCGTTGGGTCCAACCCTGCACTCCACGCCTCACCTTGCCCCTAGCGACGAGTCCGAGATCACCGAGCCCGGCCGCCGCCAAACTCGTCGCCGGCGCCAACTCCGGCCACCCCGACCCCAACTAACTCCACCAGGAGCTGCGGTTCGTCTCCAGCTCCACGTAGATGCCTTCCGCGCCCCATTTGGTGGCCGGAACGTGCAAAAGCACTCTGCTCCGCCGCGCCTGGCCTCGCTGGCGGCTAGACGCCGGCGAGTTGACCGCTGACCATTGGTGGTGGGCCTGTTGACGCTTCTGAGTCAATGATGTGGACCCCCACGTTAACTAATTAGATTAGTTCTAATTAAAATTAATTAGTTAAACTAACTACTGACATGCGGGTCCCACTGGTCAGTTTGACCTGGACGACCCCGTTGACCCCTGACGTCACGCTGACCTCATGCTGACGCAATAAATGATTTCTGGATTTATTCTGATATAACAAATTCCAGAATATAATTCAAATTTCAAATGCCTATAACTTTTATTCTATAACTCCAAATGCAAAGATTTATATATGAAAAATTATCAGAAAAATCCACTCTATCCATTGGTACAGGTTTCATGCATGTTAAAGCAAGTTAACTATGCTGTTTAACCAGAATAAGAAATTGCACCATTAGGACTAACTCAAATGAGCTATCATTTGAATCCTTGATTCAAATGAGTTCATCCCCTGTTCTTTCAGCTTGCATTAGACCAACACACATCCATATTGCCATGTCATAGCATGCATCATATTGTTGCATATTGTCATGTGTGTTTACTTTGGTGTGCTTTCATGATAGGTTACGCCCCGAGGATAACCTCGACTACCCATCGAAGGGCGTTCTCTACCCAGTTCCATCGGGCAAGCAACCCGTTGATCATTCGATACAAACCCATGTTCTCGCTTCGCTCTCGTTTACGCATTAAGACAACGCGATTCAAACTGTTGTGTGCTGCGGTAGTTGAACCCACTTCCTTTGCATGACTGTCATTGCCACAAGAACTAGATGAAACCCACTAGTATGTGTAGGAGTTGATTGAGCCATGTTTGTGATTCCTACCATGCTATGCTTGCTATGCTTAGAGTTGTGTCGAGTCGGCTCATCGGGATGATGAACTGGAGTGAAAGGTTGTGTTGGTTCGAGAGTGAAAGTGTTGAACACGATTTGGTAAAGGTATCGATGAGAGGCCATGTAGGAGTACATGGTGGGTTGTTTCATTGAAGCCGAACTTAGGAACTGAGATCTGTGTTTGTGATCCATGAACTAGCTACTACCACGCATTGGGCCCGAAACCAATGGACCCTCTCGGCTTCTTAACCACCCTTGTTCTTAGTCCGGAGTTGCAAGTAGTTTCGGTGTTTGTAGCATCTTTGGGGCATACGCTGACCTTAGGGGTGGGTTGTGTTGCGGTAGGCACGCGTGGCCCGTGTACCGAGTGCCCGTTTGGTATCTCGGGAACCCTGCACATCGTTCGGGCTGTATGGGAAACCTCGGCGGACTCCTGCGGATGGAACCGAATAGGCGATAAACCTGGACTAGGGACTTGAGTGTTTAGGTAGGCTGTGGCCGACACCCACGTTGGGCTTCCGCTTGAAGGTTGCCGAGTACATGTCGTAAACGATTTATAAGTGGTGAGCGTGTGTGAAGAAGTACACCCTGCGGGGTTAAATATGATCTATTGAATAGCCGTGTCCACGGAGAAGGACTTCGGGTTACCTATATCAGTTCATAGACAAGTAAATGGATACTACTAAAAGCCTCAAGATAAGTGTGAGTATCGTGGATGGCCCTCTCGGGGATGACGAGAGAGGATCCACGGTGGAGTATTGTGATGGTGATTAGTGGACTCGTGTGCGACAAATGCTTTACAAAGTGGTGTCACGTGGGATAGCTTAGCCAAGAGTCAAAGCTGGCTTGTCTGCAAATAACTCCACTTCCTTCCTTGAGAATGTGCATGTATGATAGGATTACGTGGTAAGACTTGCTGAGTACCTTTGTACTCATGTTTGTAATTAATGTTTTTCAGAGGACTATACTACCCTCCGACGGATTCTATGTAGATATTGACTTGACGAGTGAACTAGCCACCGGTGGCGATCTAAGACTTGTGAAGGGCCATTGTAGATAGAAAGGCTCCAACAAGCTTTCTTTCTTTCTAGAGTCTCAGACTCGAGACTAGTTTGCTTCCGCATGTGCTTGTATGATTGTATGACTTGAGTGTTGGGTCATGTGACCCTACCTATATGACTATGTTATGTATGGCTCCTCGGGCCTCTTAAATAAAGTACTTGAGTTGTAGAGTTTTGTTGTGATGCCTTGTTGTATTTACTCATATCGGGCATATTATGTGTATGATTGAAATGCTTGGTATGAGTGGGATCCGACAATCTAGTTGTTTATCCTTGGCAGCCTCTCATATGGGGAAATGTAGTCTCGTGCTTCGGCGATAGTAGTCCGCTACAGCCCGGTTCACGAGTCCTGCTAGCCCAAAGACACTACTGCTTGGACACTTGACTGGCGGCATGTGATTCATTTCGTTCCTATGTCTGTCCCTTCGGGAAATGTCACGCGGTGGTATTCGAGTCCTACCTAGCTGCTACAGCCCGAATACCGGAGTCCTGTTAGCCAGTGCTACAGCCCGAATTCATCGTTGATGACCGACATGCTCGAGGTGATTCATGTATGCCTGTCCCCATAGGTTAGTGCCGCTTTGGGTTCACGACTAGCCATGTCGGCCCGGGTTCTTTGTCATGTGGATGCTAGCGACACTATCATATACGTGAGCCAAAAGGCGCAAACGGTCCCGGGCCATGGTAAGGCGACACCCGTGGGAATACCGTGCGTGAGGCCGCAAAGTGATATGAGGTGTTACCAGCTAGGTCGATGTGACTTGGAATCGGGGTCCTGACACGCATCCAAAATTTCGGATCCCAGCCAAATTTTTTGCCAGCCCTTGCAATTCTATACCAGCGTGCGGGCGAGTTGTTGGCGGCGATTTCCTTCACCAAAAAGTTTACACACCCTCGTTTTGGAAGGGCTGGTGGGGGCTGAAACTAAACA